>CM027666.1:14202500-14662095 GCA_015731905.1 Salix dunnii | reverse complement strand
CATGAGCATAAAAATTACAAGTGTTCAGCAAAATAGAGGTGCACTTGCAAGAATTCAGGAGACACTGCAAAAGAGCATGATTTTCTTTAATTGCACAACCCATAAGCTTAAACTATTGAATGAAGGACAAAGATAGGCTTTCACAGTTTTAACATGCTCTTTCCCGTATAAACCCTGCTGTGCTTGAAGTATACATTAAATGCAGACCCACCGCTAAACTTACCATGAAATTATTTTGCAAACATTGGAACATAATCTTGACACTTAAGTCGAAAAGGAAAAAGGAGCAAAAATCCATCAACCATCCCCATGAAACACTCCCAATGCCTATCTTTAGTAGAAAAATGAGCACTCCCAATGACGTTGATAGTGTGAATTCTAAATGATAAACACACCATGCAACCAGAATTTTGGGCAGATGATGTGCATCACAGCAGAAAGTGACGATAAAATCAGTCATTTTTACTAAGATACAGGGTGCCACTGTCCAGCAAAGTGGATTGGCATGAAAAGCAAAATGACTAACATAGTTTTTCATCAAGGTTGTACCCAAAGACAAACCATAGTCATCAGCGATGGGCCAAAAATTCACATTTCTTGTTGTTTCAATGGAACCTTTCAATATCCTAATTAAGATAAAATGGTCAGGGACAGCCAACCAAATGAACTCACCCCGATGTCAGAGAACCATTTTTCCCACAGCTACTGGCAGCCAGCTTGAGGCTGCTTACAACTTCAGCTAGGATACCAAGCCTCTTCAAATGGTATCTGGTTACAGTAGCTCTAACCAGGTTTCCATCAACAACTAATGCTTTCAATCCTCTAAAGCCAGAAGGCAATGCTTCAGCATTGCGTTTTTCCATATTGTTGAAAACATTTTTCTTGCATGTACCAAAAACAGCAGTGAATGAAAATGTGCTTCCAACCTCAGGCCGGCTAATGAAGTCTATTTGACCACCCATGAGCTCAACCAGACACTTACTTATACTCAACCCAATACCAGTTCCTCCATAATGTCTGGAAGTTGAACTGTCTGCCTGCACAAACGGCATGAAAACACGTCCCTGGGCTTTTAAGGGGATGCCAATTCCTGTATCCTCCACACATACCATCAACCCAACATCCTCAGAAGCTTCATTGTTGGTCATTACATTTATTGAAGCATCAGATCGGAAATCTTCATCAGAAAAATGCTTAAACTTATCCCAACTGTTCTGATCATCTGCTGCTTCACAACCACTTAAGGTTTTGAACTTTTTGGAACCTGATGAAAGCGCACTTTCATTGGATCCTCCATTTAAGCAAGTATCCAACTTTGTATCTGTCATGGCCTTGGCATTTTCATATAGATGAACTTTAACGAATATATGCCCTCTTTCAGTGAACTGCCAGAGAATATATAGTCAACTATAACATAAGGAAGAATTCTAAAGAAGGCAACGAAGCTAATAGTAAAAAAAATTTGTTCAATCATAAACTACCTAGTAAATCATAAAATTTGTGCTGAGACAAACCTTTACTGACCACTTGATAAATGAACTAATAAGAAATAATACAGATACATTCTGGTAGGTTGAACTGCATAACAAAGTTCAATCAATAGACTTACCTTAACAGAGTTGCCCACCAGATTTGTGATAATCTGTCTGAATCTCCCAGGATCTCCAACAACAATTTCTGGAACTTTATCAGAAACAAAGACTGCCAGCTGTCCTTCCACATTTGATTATGCAATGTCAAAAGTCCAAGGAAAAAAAAAAAGACAACGGGTCAGTTTCAACATAATAGAGTATCTGGCAGTTCATCTTTGGAAAAAAGCAAGAGTCATCAGATTGGAATGGCTTTTTGGCTCTTTAAGAGAAATCATGTCAGCCAACAAGATATGCAAATGCTAACTTGCCCTTCTTGTGGTTCTCTAGTACTTACCTCAATACCTTTGTTTCTAGACTTCTCAGAAAATAAAGAAAGGACATCATCTAGTATGGATCGGATATCGAATGGAACAGCTTCCAGCTCTAACTTTCCAGCTTCAATTTTTTCCCGGTCAAGCACCTCATTTATCAAAGCTATCAGTGCCTTTCCACAGACTTGAGCAGTTTGAGCATAATCCCTCTGGGTTGAACTTAAATCTGTATCTAGCAGTAAAGCAAGCATGCCTGCAATCAAACACAGACCACACAGCTGATTATGAAAGTATAAGAACCTAAACATTTTTCAAATCCCAGAAAAGAAAAGATCTCGCATACCAAGGATGCCATTCATAGGTGTTCTGATTTCATGAGATACAGTAGCTAGAAACTGGCATCAAGAACACAATGATACTCAGGTAAGAAGATGCCACAGCAAGAGAAGGGCGGGGTTCAGTTATTCTTCACAGCAACGTTCAGAAGAATACCTGGGATTTAGTAATATCAGCAGCTTCTGCCCGGACTTTCAACTCCTGCATTTCATGGAAGTCATCCTCAACTTTTACAATATGAATTGCCGCACCATATAAGATGTAACCCACCAATAAACCAATCACAAAGAATAAGAAAGCTGTGGTGAGTGCTGTCCATGAAGCGGGTGCCTTCTCATGGTACCTGCTCATATTTCAAATTGTAAACATCTAGATGTGGAAAACTTACTCTTCCATTCATTTTATGAAATTATGACCAGTGATTAGATGCACTTACCTACATGTCATCAGGTGCTTTCTGAATGGATCTCCAAAATCAAGCTTGCTTTCATGCAAAAGAGACAAGTCACCATCTAGATTTTGGTGACCGTACATGATTAAAAGGTCAGGAGAGTTAGTTATATCGTAAACATTCACCAAAATTGCTTGATTCCCAGCAAGTTGTCCAAGTAAATTCTCCACAAGGGACTCAATGTCAAAGGCCCCGCCAAGGTATCTGCTCAATTCAAATCTCTGTTAATAAATGAAACCAAATTTTATACAATTATGATATCTACCAAACTGTAAAGGGTGAAGCTTTGCAACTTGGAAGCCAAATTAGACCAGAAAGAATGGTGACATGGGTGAAATTCCAGCCACATGATGAAACACTTCCATGAGTCTACTATCTGATTGCAAGATGCTAATAGTGAAATGCTCAAATTAGACCAGAAAGAAAGGTGACATGGATGAAATTCCAACCACATGATGAAACACTTCCATGAGTCTACTGTCTGATTGCAAGATGCTAATAGTGAAATGCTCAAAAGTTTTAAGTTGCCAACTCTACACAGCTCAATAGTGGTTCATGGCTGTTTAGAACAATGGTCACCGCGAGGAGCCAATTTGCATATAAACACAACATAACTATTTCTGAAATTCAAACTCTAGCAGAAATAAAATTCATGATGTCCGTATGATAAGAAACAACACCTCATAATTACCATTATTAAAGTAACAAAAAAATTACTACAAAAAGACTAAAGTTTTGAGCTCAAAATTGGTATCTAAAGTAAAACTGCAGCAGTGCCAAAGAGCAAAAATTATTGAGTAGCATCATTGGATCATTTTTTTTTCAATCTTCTAGTCACCCTATAAATTTCGTTTTCAAACAGAATTTATTTCAAAATGTTAATATAAACCCAAACCCAAACTCAAACCAACCACAAAAAAACCTGGAAACCTGTTTTAAATTTTAACCCTAAACCAAAACCCCAAACCCCAAACCCTTAAAAGCTTAAATTTTAAATTTCAAATTAAATTCAAAACCCTCAAACTCAAACCCCAAACCTCACAAACCTCAAACCTCAAACCCTAAACCTTTAAACCCCAAACCTTAAATTTTAAACTCAAACTCAAACCTAAACCCAAACTAAACCCTTTAAATTAAACAAAAACCCTTAAACCTAAACTTAAACCCAAACCCTAAAAACCCTAAACCCTCACCATTAAACCTAAACCCTAAACCCTAAACCTTAAACCTTAAACCCCAAACCCTAAACCCAAACCCAAACCCAAACCCAAATAAACTAAACCCTAAACCCAAACCCCAAACCCCAAACCCAAACCCTAAACCCTTAAACCCTAAACCCCAAACCCTAAACCCCAAACCCTAAACCCTAAACCCAAACCCTAAACCCCAAACCCTAAACCCTAAACCCTCAAACCCCAAACCCTAACCCTACCCCAAACCCAAACCCTAAACCCCAAACCCCAAACCCTAAACCCTAAACCCAAACCCTAAACCCTCAAACTCAAACTCAAACTCAAACTCAAACCTCAAAACCTCAAACCTCAAACCCAAACCCTCAAACCTCAAACCTCAAACTTAAACCTTAAACCCAAAACTCAAATTTTCAAATTTTAAACCTTAAACCTTAAACCCTTAAATTTAAATTTTAAAAATTTAAATTTTAAATTTTAAATTTAAATTTTAAATTTTAAATTTTAAATTTTAAATTTTAAATTTAAATTTTAAATTTTAAATTTTAAATTTTAAATTTAAATTTAAATTTTAAATTTTAAAATTTAAATTTTAAATTTAAATTTAAATTTTAAACTCAAAATTTCAAATTTTAAACTCAAACCAAATTTTAAACTCAAATTTCAAACTTTAAAAACTAAACTCAAACCAAACCCTAAACTCAAACAACCTTAATCCAAATTTTAAACCCTAACTCTAAACCCTATTTCATAAACCTTAAATTTTAAATTTTAAATTTTAAATTTTAAATTTTAAATTTTAAATTTTAAATTTTAAATTTAAATTTTAAATTTTAAATTTTAAATTTTAAATTTTAAATTTTAAATTTAAAATTTTAAATTTAAATTTTAAATTTAAATTTAAATTTTAAATTTTAAATTTTAAATTTTAAATTTTAAATTTTAAATTTTAAATTTAAATTTTCAAATTTCAAATTTTAAATTTAAATTTTAAACTTTCAAACCAAACCCTCAAATTTTAAACTCAAATTTAAAACTCAAATTTTAAAACCCCCAAACCTCAAATTTCAATTTCAAACTTTAAAACCAAAAAAATCCTTATTCCCAAACCTCTTTAAACTCAAACCCTCAAATCCTAAATTTTAAATTTTAAATTTTAAATTTAAATTTTAAATTTTAAATTTTAAATTTTAAATTTAAATTTTAAATTTTAAATTTTAAATTTTAAATTTTAAATTTTAAATTTTAAATTTAAATTTAAATTTAAATTTTAAATTTTAAATTTTAAATTTAAATTTTAAATTTTAAATTTAAATTTTAAATTTTAAATTTAAATTTAAATTTTAAATTTTAAATTTTAAATTCTCAAAATCTCAAACTCAAACCCAAAATTTTAAATTTTAACCTTTAAACCTTAAACCGTAAACTCAAATTTAAATTTTAAATTAAATTTTAAATTTAAATTCAAATTCCTAAACCCTTAAACTCAAACCTTAAATTAAATTTTAAACTTTAAATTCAAACCTTAAATCTCAAACCCTTTTAAATTTTAAATTTTAAATTTGAACCTTAACCTAAATTTTAAATTTTAAATTTTAAATTTTAAATTTTAAATTTTAAATTTTAAATTTTAAATTTAAAAATTTTAAATTTTCAAATTTTAAATTTAAATTTTAAATTTTAAATTTTAAATTTCAAACCCTAAATTTAAATTTTAAACAATTTTAAATTTTAAATTTAAATTTTAAATTCAAACTTTAAATTTAAATTTTAAATTTTAAATTTAAACTTTAAACCAAACTCTCAAACCTCAAATTCTCAAACCTTAAAACCCTCAAACCTTAAACCTTAAAATTTTAAACTCAAATTTAAATTTTAAATTTTAAATTTTAAATTTTTAAATTTAAATTTTAAATTTTAAATTTTAAATTTAAATTTTAAAATTTTAAATTTTAAATTTTAAATTTTAAATTTTAAATTTAAATTTAAATTTTAAATTTTAAATTTTAAATTAAATTTTAAATTTTAAATTTAAATTTTAAATTTCTAAATTTTAAATCAACTTTAATTTTAAACTTTTAAATTTAAATTTTAACCTTAAATTTTAAATTAAATTTCAAATTCAAATCTCAAATTCAAACTCAAAACTCAAACTCAAACTTTAAATCTCAAACTCAAACTCAAACCTCAAACTCAAACCTCAAAACTCAAACCTTAATCAAACCTTAAACCCTAAACCCTAAAACTCAAACCCTAAACCCTAAACCCTCAAAACCCAAATTAAACCCTAAACTTTCAAATTTAAATTTTAAATTTTAAATTTTAAATTAAACTTTAAATTTAAATTTTAATTAACTCAAATTCAAACCCTCAAATTTAAATTTAAATTTTAAATTTAAACTTTAAATTTTAAATTTTAAATTTTAATTTAAATTTTAAATTTTAAATTTTAAATTTTAAATTTTAAATTTTAAATTTTAAATTTTAAATTTTAAATTTTAAAAAATTTAAACCTTAAAATTCAAACAAACCTCAAATTTTAAACTCAACCTTAAACTCAAATTTTAAACAAATTCAAATTCAAATTTTAAACCTTAAACCCTCAAACCTAAACTCAAACTCAACAAACCTCAACTCAAACCTCAAACCCAAACCTTTAAAACCTAAACTTAAATTTTAAATTTTAAATTTTAAATTTTAAATTTTAAATTTAAATTTTAAATTTTAAATTTTAAATTTTAAATTTTAAATTTTAAATTTTAAATTTTAAATTTTAAATTTTAAATTTTAAATTTTAAATTTTAAATTTCAAATTTTAAATTTTAAATTTTAAATTTAAATTTCAAATTTAAAACTCTTAAATTTCAAACTCAAACTCTTAAATAAAACTCAAACTCAAACCAAACCCTAAACAACTCAAACCAAACCCTCAAATCTTTAAACTCAAACCTCAAACCTCAAACCTAAACTTAAAATTTTAAATTTTAAATTTTAAATTTTAAATTTTAAATTTAAATTTTAAATTTTAAATTTTAAATTTTAAATTTTAAATTTTAAATTTTAAATTTTAAATTTAAATTTTAAATTTTAAATTTTAAATTTTAAATTTAAATTTTAAATTTTAAATTTAAATTTAAATTTTAAATTTAAATTTTAAATTTTAAATTTTAAATTTTAAATTTTAAATTTTAAATTTTAAATTTTAAATAAATTTCAAATTTCAACCTTAAACTTTAAACTCAAACTTAAACTCAAACTTTAAACCTCAAACTTCAAACTCAAATTTTAAACCCTCAAACTCAAACTCAAATAAACTTTAAATTTTAATTTAAATAAATTTTAAATAATTTAAATTTTAAATTTTAAATTTTAAATTTTAAATCAAATTTAAATTTTAAACCCTAAAACTCAAATTCTTAAATTTTAAATTTTAAATTTAAATTTTAAATTTTAAATTAAATTAAATTTTAAATTTTAAATTTTAAATTTTAAATTTTAAATTTTAAATTTTAAATTTTAAATTTTAAACCTTTAAATTAACTTCAAAATCAAATTTTAAATTTTAAATAAATTTTAAATTTTAAATTTTAAATTTTAAATTTTAAATTTTAAATTTTAAATTTTAAATTTTAAATTTTAAATTTTAAATTTTAAATCATGACATCTTCTTTACAAATTTTCTAATAAATTTTATCAAAAATATTTTAACGATAGCAACATTCAATAACTTTTTGATTAAAAAAAAATATTTAATAAATTTTAGCAATTATTATTTTACTATTTAAATATTAAATGAATTAAATACAATATATAAAATCAATCAATTTTCTACATAGATAAAAAAGCTGAGCGCATCGCGGGGGCAATACCGCTCGTTCTTAACTAAACCACAATCTAAACCCTAATTCTAAATTTCAAACTATAAACCCTAAACAAATACAAAATTAACCTTTTATTATGAAAACTAAACCCTAAACCCCTAAATTTTAAATTTTAAATTTAAACCCAATTTTAAATTTTAAATTCAAATTAAATTCAAATTTTAAATAACTCAAATCTCAAATTTTCAAATTTTAAATTTAAATTTTAAATTTTAAACTCAAACCTAAATTTTAAAATTAAATTTAAATTTTAAATTTTAAATTTTAAACTTAAATTTTAAATTTTAAATTTTAAATTTTAAATTTAAATTTTAAATTTTAAATTTTAAATTTTAAATAAATCAAATTAAATTCTAAATTTTAAACCTTTTAAACCTTAAACTCAAACCCTAAATTTTAAATCTAAACTCAAACTTTAAATTTCAAATTTAAATTTTATAAATTTAAATTTTAAATTTAAATTTTAAATTAATAAATCTAAATTTTAAATTTAAATTTTAAACCCTAAATTTAAATCAAATTTAAATTAATTTACCCTCAAATTTAAACCTCAAACTTTAAATTTTAAATTTAAACCCTAAATTTCAAACCTCAAATTTTAAATTTTAAATTTAAATTTTAAATTTTAAATTTAAATTAAATTTTAAATTTTAAATTTTAAATTTTAAATTTTAAATTTAAATTTTAAATTTTAAATTTTAAATTTTAAATTTAAAAACCTTAAATTTTAATCAAATTTTAAATTTAAATTAAATTTAAATTTAAATTTTAAATTTTAAATTAAATTAAATTTTAAATTTTAACTTCAAATTTCAAATTTTAAATTTTAAACTTAAATTTTAAATTTTAAATTCAAATTTTAAATTTAAACTCAAACCAAATTTCAAATTCAAATTTTAAATCAAACCTTAAATTTTAAATTCAAATTTCAAATTTTAAACTAAATTTTAAATTTAAATTTTAAATTTTAAATTTAAATTCAAATAAATTTCAAATTTCAAACTTTTAAACCTAAATTAAATTTCAAATTTTAAACTCAAACCTTAAACCCTAAACTCAAACTCAAACTCAAACTCAAACCCTAATTTTAAATTTTAATTTTAATTAAATTTTAAATTTTAAACCTTATTTTAAATCAAATCAAATTTTAAATTTTAAATTTTAAATTTAAACTACTCAAATTTTAAACTCAAACCTTAAATTTCAAACCTTAAAACCCTCAAACTTTAAATTTTAAATTTTAAACCTTAAAAAATTTAAAATCAAATTCTAAATTTTAAATTTTTTAAACTCAAATTTCAAATTTCAACTTAAACTCAAACCCAAACTAAAACTTAAATCTCAAACTCAAACTCAAACTTAAATTTCAAATTTTAAATTTTAAATTTAAAATTTTAAATCTTAAATTTAAATTTAAACTCAAACCTTAAATTTTAAATTCAAACTTAAAATTTTAAATTCAAATCAAATTTAAATTTTAAATTTAAACTCAAATTCAAAACCAAATTTTAAATTTTAAATTTTAAACTCAAATAATTCAAATTTTAAACCCTAAACTAAACCTTAAAACCCAAACCCTCAAACCTTAAACTCAAACCTCAAACCTTAACCCTCAAACTCTAAACCTCAAACTCTAAACCCTAAACCAAACTTAAATTTTAAATTTTAAATTTTAAATTTTAAATTTAAATTTTAAATTTTAAATTTTAAATTTTAAATTTAAATTTTAAATTTAAATTTTAAATTTTAAATTTTAAATTTAATTTTAAATTTTAAATTTTAAATTTAAATTTTAAATTTTAAATTTTAAATTTAAATTTTAAATTTTAAATTTTAAATTTTAAATTTTAAATTTAAAATTTAAATTTTAAATTTTAAATTTTAAATTCAATTTAAATCAAATTTTAAATTTTCAAAATTTTAAATTCTTTTTAAACTTTTAAATTTTAAATTAAATAAATTAACTCCTAAACTCAAATTAAATTTCAAACTCAAACCCTAAACTCAAACTCTAAATTTTAAACCTTAAACTCAAACCTCAAAACTCAAAACTCAAACTTTAAATTTAAATTTTAAATTTTAAATTTAAATTTTAAATTTTAAATTTTAAATTTTAAATTTTAAATTTTAAATTTTAAATTTTAAATTTAAATTTTAAATTTTAAATTTTAAATTTTAAATTTAAATTTTAAATTTTAAATTTTAAATTTTAAATTAAATTTAAATTTAAATTTTAAATTTAAACTTTTAATTTTAAATTTTAAATTCAAATTTTAAATTTTAAATTTTAAATTTAAATTTTAAATTTCAAATTTTAAATTTTAAATTTTAAATTTCATTTTAAATTTTAAATTTTAAAACTCAAATTTAACTATTAAATTTCAAATACCTTAAATTTTAAATTTAAATTTAAATTTTAAATTTTAAATTTTAAACCCTAAACCTTAAATTTCAAATTTTAAATTTTAAATTCCAAATTTTAAATTCAAACCCTAAATTTTAAACCCAAACCCTTAAATTTCAAATTTCAAACCTCAAACCCAAACCCTTAAATTCAAACCTCAAATTTCAAACCTCAAACCCTCAAACTAAACTCAAATTTAAACCTAAACTCAAATTCAAACCTTTAAATTTAAATTTCAAACCTTTAAACTTCAAACCTTAAATTTAAATTTTAAATTTTAAACTCAAAACCCTAAATTTTAAATTTAAATTTAAATTTTAAATTTTAAATTTAAATTTCAAATTTAAATCAAATTTCAAACCAAACTCAAACCCTAAACCTCAAACCTTAAACCTAAACCTCAAACTCAAAACCCTAAACCCTAAATTTTAAATTTTAAATTTAAATTTTAAATTTTAAATTTTAAATTTTAAATTTTAATTTAAATTTTAAATTTTAAATTTTAAATTTTAAATTTTAAATTTTAAATTTAAATTTTATAAATTTTAAATTTTAAATTTTAAATTTTAAATTTTAAATTTTAAATTTTAAATTTTAAATTTTAAATTTTAAATTTTAAATTTTAAATTTTAAATTTAAATTTTAAATTTTAAATTTTAAACTCAAATTTCAAATCTCAAATTTCAAATAAACCTCAAACTCCTCAAAACTCAAACTTTAAATTAAATTTTAAATTTTAAATTTTAATTTTAAATTTTAAATTTTAAATTTTAAATTTTAAATTTTAAATTTAAATTTTAAATTTTAAATTTTAAATTTTAAATTTTAAATTTTAATTTTTTTAAATTTAATTTTAAATTTTAAATTTTAAATTTTAAATTTTAAACTCAAATTTAAATTTTAAACCTAAACAAATTTTAAATTTTAAATTTTAAATTTTAAATTTTAAATCTTTAAACTTAAATTTCAAATTTAAATTAAATCTTTAAACTTAACAAAATTCAAAATTTAAATTTTAAATTCAAATTTAAATTTTAAATTTTAAATTTTAATAAATTTTAAATTTTAAATTTTAAATTAAATTTTAAATTTAAATTTTAAATCAAAAATTAATTTAAATTTTAAATTCAAATTCAAATTTCAAATCAAATTTTAAATCAAATTTTAAATTTTAAACTCAAACCTTAAACTCAAACCTAAACTCAAACCTTTAAACTCAAATTTAAATTTCAAATTTCAAATTTTAAACTCAAACCTAAACCTCAAACCCTTAAACCTTAAACCTCAAATTTAAATTTTAAATTTTAAATTTTAAATTTAAAATTTAAAAATTAAATTTTAAATTTAAATTTTAAATTTTAAATTTAAATTTTAAAAATTTTAAATTTTAAATTTTAAATTTAAACTTAAATTCAAATTTTAAATTTTAAATTAAATTTTAAATTTTAAATTTTAAATTTTAAATTTAAATTTCAAACCCTCAAATTTCAAACTTCAAACCCTAAACCCCAAACTCAAATTTTAAATTTAAATTCAAACTCAACCCTAAACCCTCAACCTTCCTTAAATAAACCTCAAACCTCAAACTCAAACTCAAACCCTAAACTCAAACCCTAAACTCAAACCCAAACTCAAAACCCATTTTAAATTTAAATTTTAAATTTAAATTTTAAATTTTAAATTTTAAATTTTAAATTTAAATTTTAAATTAAATTTAAATTTTAAACCCTAAATTTTAAATTTTAAATTTTAAATTTTAAACCCTCAAACCCAAACCCAAACCCTAAACCTTAAACCCAAATTTTAAATTTTAAACCTTAAACTAAATTTCAAACCCAAACTCAAATTAAACCTTAAACCCTTTCAAACCCCTAAATTTTAAACCCTAAACCTCAAATCAAACCCTCCCCAAATTTTAAATAAACTCAAACCTCAAACCTTAAATTTTCAAATTTTAAATTTAACTCAAACTTAAACTCAAACCTAAACCCAACATTAAACCTCAAACTCAAACCCTCAAATAAATCAAATTAAATTTTAAATTTTAAATTTAAATTTTTAAATTAAATTTTAAATTTTAAATTTTAAATTTTAAATTTTAAATTTTAAAACTAAATTTTAAATTTAAATTAAATCTCAAATTTCAAATTTTAAATTTCAAACCCTTAAACCAAACTCAACCAAACCCAAAACTAAACCTAAACCCTAAACTCAACAAACTAAATAACCCCAAATTTCAACCCTAAATCCTAAACCCTAACCCTAAATAAATTAAATTTTAAATTTTAAATTTTAAATTTAAATTTAAATTTAAATTTTAAATTTTAAATTTTAAATTTTAAACCTTAAATTTTAAACCCCAAATCTTAAATTTTAAACCCTAAACCCTAAACCCTAAACTCAAACCCTAAACCCTAAATCCCTCAAACTCCAAACCCCAAATTTCAAATTTCAACCTCAAACCCTAAACAAACCCTCAAATCAAACTCAAACTCAAACCTTAAATTTCAAACCCTCAAACCCTTAAACAAATTTTAAATTTTAAATTTAAATAAATTTTAAATTTTAAATTTTAAATTTTAAATTTTAAATTCAAATTTTAAATTTAAATCAAATTTTAAATTTTAAATCTTAAATTTTAAATTTTAAATTTTAAATTTTAAATTTTAAATTTTAAATTTTAAATTTTAAATTTAAATTTTAAATTTTAAATTTTAAATCTTTAAATTTAAATTTTAAATTTTAAATAAATTAAATTTTAAATTTTAAATTTTAAATTTTAAATTCAAATTAAACCTAAACCTTAAACCTCAAATTTCAAATTCAAACCTTAAATTCAAACTCAAACTCAAATCAAATTTTAAACCTCAAATTTTAAATTTTAAATTTTAAATTTTAAATTTTAAATTTTAAATTTTAAATTTTAAATTTTAAATTTTAAATTTTAAATTTAAATTTTAAATTTTAAATTTTAAATTTTAAATTTTAAATTTTAAATTTAAATTTTAAATTTTAAATTTTAAATTTTAAATTTTAAATTTAAATTTTAAATTTTAAATTTTAAATTTAAACTCAAATTAAAACTCAAATTTTAAATTTTAAATTTTAAATTTTAAATTTTAAATTTTAAATTTTAAATTTTAAATTTTAAATTTTAAATTTTAAATTTTAAATTTTAAACTCAAATTTTAAATTTTTAAACTCAAATTCAAATTAAATTAAACTCAAATTTTAAATTTAAATTTTCAAATTTTAAATTTTAAATTTTAAATTAATTAAATCATTTTAAATTTTAAATAAATTTAAACCCTTAAATTTAATTTAAATTTCAAATTTAAACCCTAAACCCTAAACCCTAAATTTTAAATCTCAAACCCCAAACCTTAAACCCCAAATTTCAAACCCTAAAACCCAAACCCCAAACCCCAATTAAATTTTAAATTTTAAATTTTAAATTTAAACCCCTAAATTTCAAACTCAAAAAAATTAAACCCTAAACCTTAAATTTAAATAAATATTAAATTTTAAACAAAAATAAAAACCTCAAACCTAAATTTCAAACCCCAAACCCTAAACCCTTTAACCTTTAAATTTTAAATTTAAATTTAAATTTTAAATTTTAAATTTTAAATTTTAAATTTTAAATTTTAAATTTCAAATTTAAACTCAAACCCTCAAATTTTCAAATTTTAAACTCTAAATTTCAAACCTTAAACCCTAAACTCAAATCAAACTCAAATTCAAACCTAAACTTAACAAACAAACTCAAACCCTAAACCCTCAAACCCTAAACCTCAAACTTAAACCAAACCTCAAACCCTAAATTTTAAATTTTAAATTTTAAATTTTAAATTTTAAATTTTAAATTTTAAATTTTAAATTTTAAATTTTAAATTTTAAATTTTAAACTTAAATTTTAAATTTTAAATTTAAACAAATTTTAAATTTTAAATTTTAAATTTTAAATTCAAATTTTAAATTTTAAACCTTAAACCTCAAAAACAAACCCTAAAACTTTAAATTCAAACCCCAAACCCAAACTCAAACCCTAAACCCCAAACCTTAAACCCCAAACCCCTAAACAAACTTTAAACCCTCAAACCTCAAACCCAAACCTTAAACCCAAATCAAACCCAAACCCTCAAACCCTACAAATTTTAAATTTTAAATTTTAAATTTTAAATTTCAAATTAAATTTTAAACTCAAATTTTAAATTTTAAATTTTAAATTTTAAACTCAAATCAAATTTTAAATTTTAAATTTTAAATTTTAAATTTAAACCTTAAATTTTGGACACAAATTTTATAAATTTTAAATTTTAAATTATTCAAAATTTTAACCGTGATTTTTTTCTGACGCCAACCCTTTTTATTTATTTGGTAAAATTTGGGGAATAACCCAAGATTGGGTTATGACAACCCTAATCCCTAAACTCTAGCTCTATATACTAATTATTAAACCCTAAACTCTACCTTAAAATTTCTAACCCCAAACAGTAGCTCTAAATATTAATCATAATCCTAATCTCCTGATTTCAAACCCCAAACCTCAAATGACAATTGTGATCATAAACCCGTAAACCTTAAAACCCTAAACCCTAACTCAAACCTCAAACAAACTCAAATTAAACTCTCAAACTTTATAAATTTAAATTTCAAACTCAAAATTTAAATTTTAAATTTTAAATTTTAAATAAAATTTTAAATTTTAAATTTTAAATTTTAAATTTTAAATTTTAAATTTTAAATTTTAAATTTTAAAAATTTTAAATTCTCAAATTTAAATTTAAAATTTAAATTTTAAATTAAATAAATAAACCCTAAATTAAATTTAAAATTTTAAATTTTAAATTAAATTTTAAATTTTAAATTTTAAATTTTAATTTCAAACTTTAAATAAATTTTAAATTTAAACTCAAATCTTTAAATTTCAAATTTTAAACTCAAATCAAACTTAAACCCTTAAACCTTTCAAACCTCAAATTTTAAATAAACCTCAAACCCTCAAACTTTAAACCTAAACTCAAACCCTAAAACTTTAAATTTTAAATTTTAAATTTTAAATTTTAAATTTTAAATTTAAATTTAAATTTTAAATTTAAATTTTAAATTTAAATTTTAAATTTAAACCAAATAAATTTTATAAATCAAATTTTAAATTTTAAATTCAAATTATTTTTAATTTTAAATTTTCAAAATTTTAAATTCAAAATTTTAAATTTAAATTTAAATTTTAAATTTTAAACTTATTTTAAATTCAAACAAATTTTAAATCAAACTTTCAATTTTAATTTTAAATTAAATAAATTTAAAACTCAAATTTTAAACTCAAAATCAAATTTAAATTTTAACCCAATTTCAATAATCAACCCAAACTTCTAAACTTCAACCTTTAAACTTAAAACTCAAATTAAATCAAATCTCAAACCAAACCTAAACAAAACAATTTCAAACTACCCACACTCAATCAATCTCAATCTCGAAACCCTAAACCCTAAAAACCTCTAACCAAAACAAAACTCCTCAAAACCCAAACTCAAAAAAAATTTACCCCAAACTCAAACTCAAAACCTCAAACCTCTCAAAACCCTCAAAACCCTAAACCCTCAAACCCCAAACCAAACCAAATCAATAAACTTAAACCCTTAAATCAGAACCCTTCCCTCACCTCAAAAACTCAAACCAAACCCAAACCCCAAACCCCAAAACCCACCTTAAACCTAAACCCAAACCTTAAAAACCCTAACCCAAACCCTAAAAAAAAAATCTAAAAAACTCAAATAAAACTCAAACCTAAAAAATAAAAAAATAAAAATAAAAATAAAATAAAAAAATAAACCTAAATAAAAATAAAGAAAAACTAAAATAAACTAAAACTAAATAAACTAAATAAAACCTAAACCTAAATAAACCTAAATAAATAAAACTAAACCTAATAAACTAAAATAAAACTAAACCTAAACTAAATAAACCTAAACCTAAACCTAAACCTAAAAAATAAACTAAATAAAATAAAAACTAAAAAAAATAAACTAAAAAACAATAAACTAATAAACTAAAAAAAAACTAAACCTAAACTAAACCTAAATAAATAAACTAAAAAACTTAAACTAAAAAAATAAATAAAAAAAATAAACTAAACTAAACCTAAATAAATAAACTAAAATAAAATAAACTAAAAAAACTAAAATAAAACTAAAAATAAAAAAAACTAAAATAAACTAAAAATAAACTAAAAAACATAAAATAAACCTAAAAATAAACCTAAACAAAAACTAAACTAAAACCTAAAAAAATAAAATAATCCCAAAAAATAAAAATAAACTAAAAAAAACTAAAAAAATATAAAAATAAAACTAAATTAAAAAATAAATTAAACTAAACTAAATAAACCTAAACCTAAAAAACCTAAACTAAACCTAAACTAAAAAATCTAAAAAAAAAAGTAAACCTAAATAAAATAAAAAAACCAAACTAAAAAATAAACCTAAATAATAAACTAAAAAAAAACTAAACTAAACTAAAAAAATAAACTAAACTGAACCTAAACTAAACTAAACCTAAACTAAATAAATAAAACTAAATAAACTAAACCTAAATAAACTAAAAAACCTAAAATATAAACCTAAAAAAATAAAACTAAACCTATACTAAATAAATAAACAAAAAATAAACCTAAACCTAAATAAAAAAAAAAAACTAAACTAAACCTAAACCTAAACCTAAACCTAAACTAATAAAAAAACATAAATAAAACTAAAAAATAACCTAAACCTAAACCTAAAAATAAAATAAAAAATAAACTAAAAACCTAAAATAAACCTAAACTAAACTAACCTAAATAAACTAAAACCTAAACCTAAACTAAATAAATTAAAATAAAAAAAACCTAAACCTAAACCTAAACCTAAAAAATAAAATAAACTAAAAACTAAACTAAATTTTCGTCCAGGGTTCCGTCCCTGGTTTTAAAAAAAAAAAAAAAAAACCCTAAACCCTAACCCGTAACGCGAAACCCCAAACCCCAAACCCTAAAAAGCTTACAACCCTAAACCCTAAAAACTCGAAACCTTAAAAACCTTGAACCCTCAACTCTAAAAACCCTGAACCCTCAACTCTAAACCCCTAAACACAAACCCTACAACCCTGAACCCTCAACTCTAAAACCCTAAACACAAATCCTACAACCCTAAACCTCTAAACTCTGAACCATTTAAGAAAACCCTAAACTCTAAACCTTGAATCTAAAACGTTATATCCCGAACCCCGTACCCCAACCCTAAATCTGAAACTCAAACCCCCAACCCAAAACTCTAGATCTTAGACCCTAGTCTCTAGACCCCATACCACAAACCCTAAATCTTGAACCCTCACCCTTGAAACTTGAACCCTAAAACCAAACCCTAAACCCTAGATCCCTAAACGAACCCTGAGCCACGAACCCGAACCCTGAACCTCTAACCTTACATCCTAAACCTCAAACCTTAGACCCCGAACCCTGAATCTTGAACTTGCTCTATTTTTTAATTAAAGTTATATTTAATACAAAGATAAATTCTAATAAAAATTAAAAGTGAAAACTAAGAGTATAGATATATAAATACAAACAAATTATTTAGAGTTATACCAAAATTACTTGAAAAATAAATCAAGAAATAAAAGAATTATTTTTTTCCTTATAGCACTTTTAATTTTTTTTTAATTTAATCCTTCGATTAAAATTATTTGCAGATTTTATTTTTATTTCATCCCATATACTTTTAATTCTTGATTTTAATTACTGTTTTACATATTTTTCTATATCCCTATTGTTGTCCATGTTTATATATGTGTGTGTGTGTGTGTGTGATTTTTAATTCTAATTATTTTCTCTTTTGTTTAGGTTGTATTTCTTAGAAAAAAATTATTTGTTAGATTCGAGGTTGTTTTGATTAAAAATTACTTTTATAAGAATTTTATGTATAATATTTCATATTTAATATTATATAAAAATATAAGACAACATATAAATAAAATTGGTAAATAAATTTATCTGAATTATATATAATAAAAAAATATACAAATCATTTTTTCTGTGTTTCAATTACAATGTTCCTTTTATAAACTATTTCTATTAAAATTTATCTATTACAATTTTACTAGTTAAATATTAATATAATCAATTAAAATACATCAAAAAAATCCAGCAATTAACCTCGTAAATCACCAGACGTGTCTTAAAATTAATCTTGTGAACACAGACCGCCTCTTTAACAAACTCGCGCAAATCGGACCATAGATTATTTCCTGAGTCAAAACATCATAGCCGTTGAATCTCGTAGGGCATCTATTTAATTACATTCCTTCTCCTCTTACGCTCTCTCTTTCCTTGAAGGCGCCTCTTCCCCTATTCAGATCCCCACGGTATCCTCTTTGATTCCCTCTTAAATGTCTTGAAAATCAAGTAGATCGTGACACGTTCTATCTTCTTTGATTTCTTGCGTGGATCCTCCTGGTTCCAACTCAGATTTCTTGCGTCTGCTTCCCGGCTCTGATTTCTTGCGTCTGCTTCCCGGCTGAAATAGATCTGATATCAATGTGTTGTGCCTTTCTTGGCTTGAAGTCAGATCGGAAGATTTTGAAGGTATGATTTATAGCTAGATCTATTTTGTTTTTGTCAATCTTTGATTATAATTTTTTTCTTGAATTTTTAACGATCTGTATCTCTTATCCTTTTCAATTTTGTGCTTCGATTGGTGAAAAAAATATTTTGCTGTCTAGAATCAGGATCTCTTGTTGAGGAAGATATCTCTTCCTTGGAGGAACAATTACAAGTTGCATGTGAGTTTTTTTAGATCCAGGGTTTGTTACTTGATGATTTTTGTCATCGTTGTTTTTTTAAAGGCTGTGTGTATTAATTTCTGGATTGGCCCAAAACAGATTACACGGCAGGTGGTGATTGTCTGCTAATGACTCTGTTATGGGTAAATTATTTACATGCGCTTGTTAATATATTCAGAAATGATTCTCTCCAACCATATTAAGTGTCCGTTTGGTTGCGTGGTGCAAACTGCGTTTTGTTAAAAACGCAGTTTGCACCTATATTTCAGTGTTTGGTTTCCATCTGAAACGTAAAAATATTAAGTGGGTCCCATAAAAAAAACGAATGAAACGCCGGTCTGAAAAAAGTAGATAATTGTTGCTTTTTTTGGAACGCGCAGTATGGGAGGGAAAAGGTGGGTGGGTCTTGGGGATATATATATATATACACCCCCCAAACGCCCCTATATATATTTATATATAAAATATATAAATATACGCCCCTATATATTACTATAATTATAATCTAAAAAAATAATTATAATAAATAAATATATTAAAAAAATATCGCAATATAATTTTTATTTTGCAATCCTAATTTTATTTCAAATGATATTTTATATATATATATATTAAATTAATATTTCTTAGTGTTTTTTAATAATTTGGATATAAATATGAAATATTTTTTAAAAAAATTAATATATTATTAAACAAAAACATGTTTGTAAAAAATAATTATTATATTACTCTATGCCTTTTACAGTAATTTTACAAGTTAAAAGCAATATAAAAATCTTGGTAACCAATCATATAAAAGTGTTTTTTTTCAACCTCAACCTCAATCACAGTTTTAACCAAACACTTTACTGCTTATTTTAAACCACAGTAAAAGCGCTTTTTTTAAAACTGCTTTTTTTCAACCTCAACCACAAAAGAAAAGGCAATACCAAACAGACCCTAAGTAGAGTTAATCGGTGGTTTGGTGTGAGAGAGTGTGGGTAGATAAAAAGGTGAAGAGATATGTAGATATCTGATGGCTGCTAATTGTGCTAGTTTGACCTTTTCCATGTCAGGTGCGCATGCATGGCAGGTCACAAAACCTAATAAAAAAGATTTTTTTAGGTTTTGAAGGGGGAGATGGCACGAGATTATTTATGTATTTATTTTGCCCGGCTCTCCTTCTGTGTTATGGGTTCCTTCTTTCCCTCTCTCTTTCTACCCTCTTAAAGGAAACCAAGGCATCAGCATGAATAAGTACTAGTCACAACATCGATACATCACCCAAAGGTATATTCTGCTATTACCATGTCAATTTCCAAATATATTATTTGTCGCTGTCCGCATTGTGTCACCTCCAGCTGTTGGTGCAACTGGTCACACTGCACAGCTGATGGCCCTTGTTATTCATTTACAGTATTATTTATTAACTATGAGAAAGGTAAATTTAAGTATACACCCAGTGTAGATAAATATGAGCCTTGGTATCTTAACTCCAGGTGCAATGCAATAATGAGATGTTTGATTTTTAGCTACCTTCCCCATGGCTTGCTAGCCATTGCATTATCTTTTCACAGGTTGTTTTTAATTGCCTGATATCTAATATTTAATAGTCCATCAATTTATGACACTCAACTGCTTCATTCAAGGATAAAACCTGATCTAAGCCCTCTGGAGTGACATGCTAGATGAGAACTGATACAAGCCCTTTTCAAAGACAAGTTATATTACTATTGTGCAGTTTGATTCTAAGGATCTTGACCTGATCATTTCTTTTTTATTGATCTCTCTATTTAGATATTAATATTATTAACTCTTCATTCCATTATATGTTATACAATATTTGTAGCCAAAACTTCATCTTAGTGCTTCAGTTGTGTTAAAGCATGTTGTATTTAGTTAGGGAGGAGTTATGGATTGCCCCATCTTTTGTAACCACGGTAGGATTGCAGCTTGTGTAGTATTTTAATCACATCTAGACTTTCAGAATGTATTTGGAAGACCTATTTCTCTTAGATCTCTTAGCGAATGTTGTTTCCTACAACTGAAATATAGACGGCATTCAAGGATTGTTGCATCATGATCAGCTTCTCAAATGTTTGTTGGAATGTGTGTCATTTTCAACTACGCAGCCTCTTGGAGAAAGTTTTTGATGGCCATTAAAGAAGTGATGCGAGATCAAATGGTAATTGATGAAGTGGTGTTTTGACACATGAGCCTAACTTGGGTGAGCCTAAGTTGAATGTTTACATGATCATGTGTTTTAGCTTGTTTGCTCTTTAAATATTATTGATATTGAAGGATGATGCTTCTTTAATTACAGGGATTTAGGCATGTGATCATGTTTCTATTATGCTTGTGATCTTGTTTCTATTAGTCACTAAAGTGAATCTGAAAGCGTTTTTATGATTGCCTTGAATTCTTGCTTTGCAGCATATGCTTCAATTGTGCTTTGTGAATGATATCGTGTCCATTGTGAGAAGATCTACCTCAAAGGAGAATTTTAGTTCTCAAGGCTGTTCAGTGAATGAAAACCTTTGGTTGGGTTGGCATATGCACTCTTCATCAGCCTTATGTTTTGTATGGATGGACCACGAGTATTATTCGAATCAAGAAGCCTTTCCTTTCCGTGAGGAACATCAATCAGTGTTCTTGTCCCTTTAAATATCTAAGCCTGTTTTGTTAATGAAATGCTTTCTTAATCCATGAGAATTCATGTCTTTCTTACATCAAACATGTGTTTTCTATATAAAGCGATATATACATGTGAAGGTAACAAAATTCAGGTTCTTAGCCTCTTTTTTTATTTCCATTGCATTCAGGTTCTTTGATTTTTTTTTTCTCCAAGTAGATGGTATTTGACGGCCTAAATACCAATATAAAAGTTAAACTTTTGATATTGATGTCTATGGCTGGCTTGACAGTTCCTAACACGGTAGGAAATGTTGTCTTTTCATAGGTCTTGCATGGAAATGGGTTCAGGATGCAATGAGCATGTAATCTTTATGATTGAGGTAAACATGGTTTTTTTTCACTCTTTTAATTTTAATGTCGAGTATTGAATTAATAAAAACATTCACAATCATACTTTCTTTCTGTCTTCAGTTAAATAGTCCATTTTTCTATTTGTTGAACAAACTGAGCTTAACGACATGGTTTCGATAACTGTTTTGAAATATGGTTTTCTGCCTTAAATTTTCCTAAACAAGCTTTGATATTTTTTGTTCGTGCTTCGAGAAATTTTATGTTTTCCAGTTTTAACAGGTGGTATCTATTGCAAATTTATTAATAAGAGAAATTATTAAATATAAATATAAATAGGAAAAAAATTCTACTAGGAATATTTCTTGTATCATTTTGGATCGGAGTAACTAGCACAATTAAATTTTAAATGAAGATTAATATGTTGAGATCCAATAGCTGGAACTCGGTAAGATCTCCCTAGCCTAGAGCTAGAGAGATTACTGGTGGATCGAATCCACCTGGATCTGTAATTTTGTCATTTGTTTTTATAAAAACAAATGTTCATCATTTCTTTGTTATATTGTAATAAAAATAAGTACTTGAGAAAAGAAAAGGGCTAATATTACCTAATTGTTCACCTATCTTCAATCCCATGATCTAACATATGAAGTTTTCACCTCAAAATATTCCTTGTTTCTGCTTATCTAATTATATTTCAATAATTACAGAGAAAGGATTGGGATCTTTCTTTTGTTGCTAAAGATTCAGGTTTTTGTTTTGTTTTTGCCTTGAGAGTGATTGAGATTCTAGATGTGCTTAGAGGCAATTCAAAAGACTACAGCCTAAGGATCAATTTAACTTATAAAAAGTTTGTTTTTTAATGTTCAAAAAGAGTACATCAAAGCTTTTCAGCATTATTTGTACTGTATTATTTTGTTGCTTTGATTTTGTCTAGTAATCTGATTGCTCGGTTAGCTCTCTTTAAAACTTGATTTTGTAGCAAGAATATATTGAGGTATGTAAAAGAAGAAGAATTTCGAGCACAACATAGTTATACAAGCTCTTGGAAATTCCACCGAAAAAAATGGTGTTTCCATATCTTTGTTTGCTCATAACTCTTTTCCTTTCCCCCTTAAATTAGCTACCTATGCTTGTTTTGGAATGCGAAATTTCATTTTTTTTTGTGTTTTTACTGTAGCTATAAAGTAGACAGTATTATGTCAAAAGATGCTTGAAATCTTTCTTGTTCTTAAACGTAGTTATCGCTTATTGAACAAGGTTGCTCCATTTAAGAGTTGGCCAATTCATGTTGGCTTTAGCTGTGTGATATTACTCCATATCATTATTGAATAAAGAGCATTGGAAGAAGAGTTGATAGTATTCTGCGGGGTTGCCACAAAGCACACGGGACTTGTTGTTAGTATTCCTGTTGATGTCCAGCCTATTCATTGTTGATAGCTTACCCATAGTAGTAGCTAGCCATAAAATGAAAGAGTATATGTGGACATGAACTAGAAACCATACGATCTGGTTTCTTGCATTGTATGTGCTCTCATGCAGAGGAAATTATGGATTTTCCGGTTGGGTGCCCCTTCCATTAGTATTGATCTTTTGTTTCATACTAGAGAGGAAGCTGGTGGAGTTCCATAGTTGCTGCCATTCCTAGAGACCAACTGAGAAGCACCATTCCCTATTTCTAACAATGTTGGATACCTTTGCATTCCAAGGGAGACAAGCATTCTAGTTGGATAGTTGTCAAAGATCCTTCTTTCATCTGGCAACCAGTAGTCAAATCATAAGTGTTATCCTCATTACCTATTCTAGATGTTCTTGCCTTTCAAATCAACAAAAATCTCTAAATGGATTGACAACCCAATTCCTACCAAACCCAATGTTCTTGCCCTTCAAAGGATAATAATTCACGGCATCAATAAATCCTAGTTTTAGGAAGAATCATGAATCAGTTCAGTGGTTGAGATTTAAGTCACGTTTCTTATAATGTCAGCTCACTATATCATTGTTTTTATTATTCTTGAATTAAACTTATAAGATGCTGATTTAAAATTTTGATTATTTTTGTACTTATTTTTGGATTATTTTTTAGTTTTCTAATTATTATTTATTTAAAAAACACTTCGGTTGGTTTAGTTATTGTTTAAATAATCTTGTACCTTATGCATAGAAGAAATTTGATATCATTTACATTCAAAATGTATATAATCAAAATTTCTACTATAAGATTAAAGAAAAGACTAAACCGTGTGGTGTTTTTACTGTAGCGATACTCACAATTCACTGTGGATTTGAACAGTGAAATTACTATTTTACCTTTTAATGCGTCTTCATTAAAACGTTTTTATAATGTCAGGTATTTTTGTTTTTTCACTTTTCTTGCACAATGTAATAAGACAAAATCACGTTTTGCTTGCAGGGGTTAAATGGTATTTACCCCATTTCAATGAATAGTGTCGGTAAAGAGTAACTACCAATTTGCTCTCATTAAAGACAAACACTTAAATGGACGGAAGGGTAGGTAAGTAATTGATAATTTCTTTAATTATATTTTATTCGGGTATGAACAGTAATTATGGGGTGCTAATACGTTTTTATCCCTATAAAAAACAAATTTAAAGAATTAGGGTTAGGGATTATTCGGTAATTGATCACAATTAAAAAAAAATTCCTGTCGACAGTAGCGGGCGCATCCCTTGGACGCAGTGTCGGATTCCAACCTCATGCTGTCTTTGGGTGGCGCTTGGCCCTTATTACAGAGGTTAAAAATTTGCATCCGGCTTGTTACCGGTTGCGCCTCCATGACCTCCGGTTAATGGTGACACGTGTTTCCCTTAAAGGTGACTTGAAATGTCCCCTTTGGCAATCAAACCAAAGGTCCACTGTTTCTCTCTCTTTCTGGCAAACGTTGATAGAGTTCCCTATATTGTTGATAGTTTTATTTTAGTTCTTGATTGTTTGATTGTCTTTTTTTGTCCTGGTTTCTGTAGTTTCATTTCAGTCCTCGATCTTTTAATTTCAGAATTTCAGTTAAATGCGTAATTTATATTCGTTATCAAAGTTCTTATTTCTTTCAATTGTATCCTTGAATAGAAATTCATTATACATGGGAGTTTCATTTCGGTTATCTGACTTTTAATTTTTAATTTCACTTGAAATTCTTTATTGTTTTTGGCAGCAAATTTTAGATTTCATTCTATTTTATCCTTTATATTAAATTTAATATACATTTGTTTTTTTTTATTTGGGCCCTTATACTTTTAATCTTTAGTTTTATATATATATATTGAATGATTATTATTTTTGTTCATGCTTATATTTATATGCTTTTGATTTTTGTTTTCAATTTTTTTAATTTCTTTTGTTATTAAGATTTTTGTTTTTAATTTTAATTTTCAATTTTAATTTCTTTTAATGATCATTTGAAAATTGATTTTTTTTCTTTTAAAAAAATCTTTTTATTCTTTAAGTTAAATAATATTTTTAAATGTAATAATAATTTTTTGTCTTTTTTTCAGTGTAATTACTTTTTTGTTTGTATTTTTAGGTGTTAAAATTTATAATTATTATAGGTAAAGCATTCAAACAAATAAAATTGATTATTTTTCTTATATATATATATGATAGTGATTATATATTTTATTTTAATCCTTATACTTTTAATCTTTTGTTTTATTTTAATTCTTTTATATATATATATATATATATATATATATATATATTAAATAGTTATTATTTTTGCCCATGCTTATATGTACATGCTCTTGATTTTTATTTTTTTTAACTTCCTTTGTTATTAAGGTTTTTGTTTTTAATTTTAATTTCTATTTTTAATTTCTTTTAATGATCATTTGAAAATTGATTATTATTATTTTTTTTCCTTTTAAAAAAATTCTATTTATTCTTCAAGTCAAATAATATTTTTAAATGTAATAATAATTTTTTGTCATTTTTTTAGGGTAATTGCTCTTTTGTTAATATTTTTAGGTGTTAAAATTTATAATTATTATAGGTAAGGCATTCAAACAAATAAAAATGATTATTTTTCTTAAAAATATATGAGACTAATGATATATTTAATATTTGTTTGATTTTAACTCCTTAATATATGTTAAAATATTTTTAATATAATAATATGATAAATAAAAATAAAAAAATAAAAAAAAAAATAACAATAATGATGGTGCCTTTGTTATGTATAGAATATTTATAATGAGAACTTGGGTAATTGTGATAAAAATTTATTAATTAATATTATCTTTATAAAAAATAACTTGTGCTCTGTTTTTTATGATATTGCAGATTTCATATTATGTAAAAAAATATATATACGAAACCACACGTTGACAAGACAAATAGAAAAATTATGTTGAATTATCTACAATGATGCAAATAAAATTGTCTTGCATTTCGTTGCAGTTACAACTATATTTTTTAACATGTAACAAGATTGTTAATAATCCTACATTTGTTTATAATTGTCACACATCTAAACTGAATAATCAACTTATAAATTTTAAGATTATAAAGTTCTTATATATATTTATTTTGCTATGAACATGACATTTAGAATAATGATAATAATTTTTTTATGATTTTTTCCTTAATTTTGTTTCTTGTGAATATTATGCATCTAAACTAAATAATCAACTTAAAAATTTTAAGATTATGTTGTTTTTATATTTATTAATTTTACTATAGATAGAATATTTAGAATAATTATAATGATTATTTTTTTTGTTTTTTCTTTAAAAAATAGATGAGACTAATTATATATTGTAATGTATTCTTGATGTGAACGTCTTAAAATATATATAAAAAAAAAATTGATATGACTATTCCTTATAAATCTCACATTAATTTAATCTTTGTTTTAAAAAATATTTTTAATATAATAATATAAATAAAAAAGATAAAAAAAATCTTGTGAATTTTAGCAGTTATCTTTTTGCTATATATCAAAAAAATTATTCATCACATAGTTAAAACATGCCCAACAAAAATGACTATTGTGCAAATAACAAATAATATATTTTTAGTCAATTTAATTAATTATTATTTTGCTATCTAACAATTAAATTATTACTCGAGCACTTAAAAAAAAAGTCAATCAAAGTGTTTGTTGCATCAAACAAATCACCAATTTATGTAAAAATTCATCAATTATAATTTCACTATTTACTGATGATATCATTCATGAAACAGGTAAAACATGCACAATAATCAATAAATATATTACACGAGACACGTGGCTAATTTTCATAAAAAAAAAAATTCTGATTCCAATTATATAATCAACTAATTAAATAATTAGTAAAATATTTTTAGCGGTAACAATATTCAATTGCTTTTAGGCTTGAAAAAACCCTTGTTCTAGCATATTTTATTTATTACAATTTTACTTATTAAATATTAAATTAACCAATTTCAATACGTATAAAAAATTAAAAAAAAAACTAGCTTAAAAAGACTGAAAAAATCAAGTAATCGTTATAAATATAAATTAAAATACAAAAAAATATATGTATACATTATATCAAGTCAAAAAAAAATGTGTTATTCCAATGGCGAAGCGTGGGGTAATAGCTCGTTATAATTAATTATTGTATTTTTGTTGTTTAAGTTATGGAGCTTCATCTCTCTCTCCCCCTCTCTCTCTCTCTCTCTCTCACACACACACTCACACTAAATAAATAAAAATCTTTCTTTCATACATTACTTTTATTGGTTATTTCATGTAGTGGGGACTTGGGCATTTACCCACTTGGTGTTGTGAGGATCATTCGAAGCACCGCCCCACTATCATTTGTGGTGGATAATAAAATTGACAGACAATCATCTAGATCTCAGAAGGCCTAGCCACTAGCCAATCGACATGGGCATTCCACAATATATCACCAAGAATAATACCTGTACACTATAGTTTGGTGAGTCGGTGCTGGCCATAGACAATATTCTCTCAAGAGTTCATGCGCATTTACAAAGTGAAACCAAAACTTCCAATAGCGACATAGCATTGCGCTAGATCAAAATCAGTACTAAAATATTTTTCTCCAACAGTTACAGAGACCAAAATGAAAATTTACAATGAACCATTTCGTTCCATTACAGTTCACATTTCATGGCTCCATGCCGTAAGTGCTATCAAATCTCAATTTTATCAATGCAAAAAGCTTCAAGAGCTTTGCATTCATGACCTGACAACGCATTTGAAATAGCTCAGGCTGAAATGTCAATGAGTCGTAAGCAAAGATGGTGCTGTTTATACATGCTTTTGTTGTGCTAAAACTGACACAGCGTTGATTACAGTGATTGGAAGATTACACATATATCTTACAGTCGTTCTATTTGTACGTTGTTGTAAGAAAGCAAAAATGGCATTTCCTTTTTTATGATGACATAATCTCCAGAGCGTTTCTTCTTTCTCCAAGTATATTGAATACTGTTGCTGCAATGTGAGATGGTGTGAGACCAGCTTCTACCAACTGATCAGCTGGTGATCCATGGTCAATGTACCTATCAGGAAGAACAATCGGTCGCCACTGCAAATGATTTTCAAAGTTATGAGTTAATATTCCAATTCCAATGACGACAAAAACCAATGGCATGATTTACTGGGAAAAATTATTGAGATAAGAACCTTTAATTTGCCATCAAGAAGACCATCCAGGGCCAAAAAGTGAGCAACATGAGACCCAAAGCCCCCAATTGATCCTTCTTCCACTGTAATCAAAACCTCATGTGATTTTGCAAGGTTACGAATAAGGGCATTATCCAATGGCTTGCAGAACCTGGCATCTGCAACTGTTAGCCGAATACCGTGCCGTTCCACTATAAAGGCTGCAGCTAAACAGCTCTGGACTGCAGAACCATAACCTAAGAGTGCCACCCTCTCCCCTTCAATCAATATCCTGCCTCTTCCAACCTGCAAGGTAAGTTTGAAGATATATTCAGAAAATATATCGATTCATTTGAAATTTTCCTCTCTGATAACATATGCAAATAAATTATTAGCTACACCTACCTCAAGAGGAATGCCCTTGTTTTCTGGTGGCAACTGAACACCAACACCATTACCTCTCGGGTAGCGGAAACAGCTAGGACGATCATCTATAGCAGCAGCAGTAGCAACCATGTGGAAAAGCTCTGCCTCATCGGAAGGAGCCATAACAACCATGTTAGGGAGGCATGCCATATAAGTGACATCAAAAGCTCCACAATGTGTGGGACCATCAGCTCCCACCAATCCAGCTCTGTCCATTGCGAATCTTACTGGAAGTTTTTGCAAATCCACATCATGTACCACCTGTGGTATACACCATTTTTACATTAATAATAGTATCTACATGGAGGCTTAAGTCATTATCCAGTAACAAACTAATGCCAACCAGCCATTGCAGTGTACTGTCATATAACTGGATAAGAAGTAGGAAGCTATTTGACTTGCCTGGTCATAAGCCCTCTGTAGGAAAGATGAGTAGATTGCGCAAAAAGGTTTAAGACCTTCACAGGCAAGCCCCGCAGCAAATGTAACAGCATGCTGTTCTGCAATCCCCACATCAAAACATCTTGTCGGAAAACGGCGAAGGAATAGGTTTAAACCTGTCCCTCCTCCCATTGCAGCATGAATTGCAACAATATCTTTGTCCGCCTCAGCTTCTGCAATCAAAGCCTCTGCAAAATATGTAGTGTAAGACTGTGTGCTAGCACTTGCCTTGAACTGCTTTCCAGTTGCGGGATCAAACTTGTTCACTCCTGAAAATGTAAAAAAAAATGCAGTTACTCTTTTCTGATGATAAGCTTTTAGATGAAGTATACAGCGTCATGTGAATGAGTTTTTCACAGGGTTAGAAGTTGAATTGAAAGTATTGGTTTTTCCTTGAGTTCTACAAAGATAACTGCAAAGTAGCAACTTGAGCAGTTTTAGCAACACTGTTTTTCTTGTGGACTTTGTCCCTTGTATTTACCGTGGTACTTGTCAGCAGCTCTTTCAGCATATGGATACCCCCTACCTTTCTCAGTGACAACATGGATTAGGACAGGACCTGTTGTTTTGGTACTCTTCACCTCTTTGAGAATGGCAATAAGATCATCAATATTGTGCCCGTCCACCGGACCAATATAATAGAGACCAAGCTCTTCAAAAAGGGTTGATCCAGAACCACTGATCATTCCACGAGCATATTCATCAACCTTGGCTGCCAATTCATGCATTGGTCCACCAATTTGTTTTGTAACTCCCTGCAATAGTTTCAGTAGCAACAAAACCAGTTGTCAGTCCCAACAAGTTAATCAAAGCATACCCTCCTCCCCATCCCAGACCCTCTCTCCCATGTGTATTTACCTTAGCAACCTCTCTTAGTTCTCTGAGAGGCCTGTTTGATTGCAGCCTACTGAGAGCACTGCTCAAGGCTCCGACAGGTGGTATTGGCCCATCTAAATTGGCAGTCGGTAAAGAAACCTGTTTGTTGTCATTAAGAATAACAATCATATCAGAGTCCAGGTACCCTGCATTGTTCATAGCTTCATAAGCTTGTCCTGCTGTCATGGCACCATCACCTATAACAGCAACCACATCGTTCGCTCTTCCATTTAGATCTCTCCCCACAGCCATTCCTGTCCACCAAAACCACCCAAACTTCATACACATCAAGTGAAGGCAGGCCCTACTCATTAAATTTGTTTCAAAATGTTTTAAACTGAGATCCAAGCAATTAAAATAGTTTAAACTGAGATCCAAGCAAAATATTATGTGATTCAATGATGCTAGGTGTGATAATTTCGTATTCATGAATAATAGAAAATGAATAAATAAGTCTATAGAAACCAACAAATTTAAGAGATAGATATATAAACGTGGAATCCATGCTGCAGGATTGCAGTGATCTATATGATTTTTTTCTATATAGATAACTGTGGCGGTCTGCCAGATAAATCAATCTTAAGAAGAACATTAGACATCTAGCATTCGCTACTTTGGGAATAATACTCAGCTGAGTAAACTTAGGAAACACTCTAGAGCTGCAGCAAGAGGTTTAACAAGGAACAGGAAAAAACAATGAACGTGGATAATAAATGGTTCAAGGTGATTGTAATGATTCATTATGTTTAGAAAGGAGACAGATCAGTACCCAAGCCAGCAGAAATGGTGGTGGAGCTGTGACCAGTGCCAAAACAATCATATTCACTCTCCGATCGCTTTGTAAAACCAGCCAGTCCATTGGTCTGTCTTATTGTATGCATCTTGTCTCTTCTCCCAGTCAGGATCTTGTGAGGGTAAGCCTGCAAACCAGTAGTGGTACAGTTATATTTAGCTCAGTCATCACAAAAAAGCGTGCTATCTTAGAGAACTCTCTGTTTTAATCAGCTGCAACAAGAAAGAATAAACTAATTAAACTAAACAAGAATCAGAGCAAAAAAAACCTGATGGCCAACATCCCACAGTATCTTGTCTTGCGGGCTATTGAAAACATAGTGAAGAGCCACAGTGAGCTCCACAACACCAAGGCTAGAGCCTAAGTGACCCCCAGTTTTCGAAACATTGAAGATAACATCGGACCGCAGCTCCTCTGCTAGTTGTTTTAGCTCCTATGTTGGTATGATGATCTCCAGTAAGTAAAGTGCATGTACAAATACTCTATGATGGTAAAAAAAAATTCTTTTTCCATGAATACAAAGTGGACATATTATTTTAGTTATTGACCTTGATAGATAGATTTTTCATATGAATTGGATAGTTTACGGTGTCCAAGAGAGGAGTCGGTGGTCTCTGTGAAGGAAACTCTCCGCTCTCTGATAGTGATGCACAAACCCCATTTGGCTTTTTCTTGACATGTACCTAAACAGCACAAAAACACCCGTTTCTTTCAATAGTCTTCTTCTCGAATGTAAACTAAATTGAGAATTGGAAAGAAATTAAAACAAAAATACAGAGAAACTTGGCGGGCTCTTTCTCAATGTCAAGATTGAAACTTTGCAAAAACTTTCTATAAAAAAAGTTAAATGAAAATAATTGAATACTGACACAATGAACAAGAGTTGGCTAGTCATCTTTTATCATCGATACTATTCCAAACATGTAAAGAGTAACTCAAACCTGATTGATCTTTTTAAAAGATTGACAAAGCAGATCTGTTCTCAATAAGAAATGACAGGATAAATAGCTATACTTTTGAAGATAGTCTAAACTGGTGACACTAATGACATGAGCAGGCAAAGAAAAGGAAGAGAGAGCCATAGGAGATGCGAGAAAAAACAAAGAAGGGTGCATAAACAAGAAATAGAAACGGTGTAGATGAAGAAGAACTCGTCACTGAGAGCAATTCCCCACTAATGAATGCTCGGTGGCAGTAGCGAAAAAGTTCAATAATGGAGGGAGGAGGGTGTGTGGCTGTCTGTTAACAACGGCAGTTGGGAGAGAGAGAGAGAGAGACGGAGAGAGCTGGTAATTTTGGGTGATATGTATATATATATATATATATAAAAAAAAAAGTTTTTAGCAGTTACCAGCAGCATTACAGTGTCACGATCAGGGCGTCGAGCCAACTCCATGGAGCCACATAATTGGAAATCACGAAAGGATAGAATGCATGGAAATTGATGGAAAAGAGAAAAAAAATAGAAGACATTGATTCTTTCAAAATGCATCGAATCTTAATATTTCTTGCCCATGGCAATAATATCTATTCCTAATACCTACGGTCCGGGTTAGATACGAGAGATTATCTTACTTAATCTCCATCTCGATTTATATGGTTCGGGTTTATATTTGTGTGTGTTCGCAAATAGATAAATAAAAATAAATTATTTTATGGTAATGTTATTGGTTTTAAAGATTTTAATTTATAATAAACTCTGTTATTTTTTATTTCTATCTTCTTCTTTTTTGAAAATTAAAACTGCATCATTCAGGGTTTTTTTATTAGTTTTAGACAATATAAAACAGCTTAAAGGTTGTTTGAAATTAATTTTATATTGTAATTGAATTGTATGAATTCAGTTGACAAATAAATTTCTTCATATGTTTGAAAGAAATAAAACTTAATTCATTTTGTTCTTATATTACTCTCGTCATCTTCATTTTATATCTTCAAATATCTCTAAAAGAAAATGGATAGATGGGTATTTTGAAAAACTAGTTCTAACATTAATTTTTTTTTCTTTAAAATTGTAAATGAGATTAATTTTTTTTCTAATTTATTTTTATGCTATTTTTAGATATTAAATTCTATAATTATTGATACTCAAAATAATTCTAAATATAAAATCTCTAAATTTAATTCAATTTAGAAGTCCAAACAAGTTGTTAATGATTCAAGTTTTATAATCCATACATCTTTGGTGGTATAATATCTTCGCTTTGGGTCAATCTCTTTTAGTTGTATTTTTTTTTTTTTTCTGTAAAGTAGATCTATAGAACAGCTTTTAAGTTGGTTATTCTTTTTAGTACTATAAAATTTATCTTACTTGGTAAAATATAAATATAATACAGGCAACACTAATTTTATCATTATGATATCACAAAAAAAAAATTATATTAATGTATACACTTTAGAGCATCCATTCATCCTATAAAGAGAGCTTGGCCAAAGGAGATCGAGTACAAATTGAATCACCAATAAGGTCATGCGTGGTATGTTGGACTGTAATGTACTAGATAGGACAATTGTTTATGTAGTTGTTTGGTGCGTTTTAAGACAATACAAAAAATAATTTTTATGTTAAAGTTTGTTTTGGTGAAGAATTTTTTGTTCTGCTACAAAAGATAGGATAAACTTGTCTAATTTTTATACAAAAATTAGCCTGATTGGTTTAAGTTAATAAAAAAATAAAAATAATTATTGATAATTTTAAAACTCAATCAGGGAGTTGATCTGAGACAAGCATCAGATCACAAATCTAGTTAATCATTGACTTGGGTCAACGTAAGGATAAAATTAGATTAATATAATAATAAAAATAAATATTATCATAATTTTTAAACTTGATTCATGGATCGATTTGGGGCAATGCTTTAGTCACGTGTTAAGAGTCTCAATTAGAGTTCACCTAAGATTTTACTTGCATTTTATATTAGGTTGGAACAATTCTTCATTTATTTATTTTAAAAAAAATCAAATTGGTCTAAATCTCAAGTTGACATGGTCTTATCTAGTGTTTAACAAACACAAAATAAGATAAAACATTTAATTAAATATAAAATACAAAATAAGACAATTATTTATCCAACCCAATCAAATAATATGTAGCATAACAAACACTACTTAAGAGATAAAGCTTTCAAGTTATCTTGCCTTTTTATTTCATTTTTGCCTAAATAAAAAGAACATGTTGATTTAGCATGAGGTTATTTTTGCAAAACTCGAGTTGTCCAAAATTGTTTTTGCACTCTTTCTCTTAACAAAGAAGAATTCAGTTTCAACAGCATAAACAAAAATGTATGAAGATGAAAATCATTTTTCTTATATCACCCATTCCTTTATGATATAAAACAGAAAAATCACCAAAACAATCACACATGAAACCTAGGGCTTTGAAATCAATTCAAACCTAAAAGTAGTGAGCAATGAAGATTAGCTTATTTTATGTCTTAGATTGTACTTAAAAAAATATTAAATTTGAAAAAATAATTAAAAGTAAATGGTTCCCAATGAGCATGGTGTGATGGCAAATACCTTGAAGTATGCATTGCAGATTTCGAGTTCGAGTCAAGGTGTACTCACCTTGTAAAAGCCTGAGATAACCGGGGTTTTATTCATTTAACTTGAACCCACAAAGAATATCTAAAATGGAGGTGGGATATCCTCAAATCCAAAAAAATAAAGGTATATGGATCAATACTGAAATCTTCTAACCTGTGTTTTTGCTTATATTTATTTAAATAAATAGAATATCATAAAATAAGCATTTCATATTTATATTTAATTTATTTATTTTAATTAAAAAACCTTTTCAAAAAAAGTTAAATTTAACAAAAAAATAATAATAAATGAAAAGATTCAAGATAACTCAATTTTTAAAATCAATGAGGAATCCAATAAAATAATTAAAACAATATATTCTAACATCCAAATAAATAAACATTGAAGTATGGAACTAAAAGAAGAAGAAGCAAACTCAGGTAAAACTTCTAAATTTGATTTAATCTTCTACACTTTCGACTAGTGAAACTCTAGAAATTGATTCAATCGAGAAGTCCCCAATTAATTTAATATTTAAAGATAAAATTGAAACAAATTATCAATGTAAAAAAAAAAACAATTAAAAGAATGAATCAAATCTAATAAGGAAAAAAATAGAGAATGAGTTTGTAAAAAAATCAGTTATAAAAATTAATTCAAATAAAACAAATAGCAATAAAAAATATATACCAAATATGATAGACAAAAATTGAAGGGTGATAAAGTTGAAAAAAAATCAATTTTATAAATTATTTATAAAAAAAACATATAGTATTCAAAACAACAATGATCAAATATGAAAGAAAAATAAATTGAAGGAATTTTTTTGCAAGGACATACGTGCACATTAAAGAGAAGTGAGAATAAAAGAATTATTTTTAGTTCTAAATTAGAGGTTTGTTGACCACACACACCACCCAAAAATAAATAATTTATTGATAAATTAAAATGCTCTCTTAGAACTAGTATTTGACCATCAAGTTTTGTCTCATGCACTATCTAAATAACACAAAAATCACCACGTGCTGACACTTGTAATACATTCATCAACTATTTTTAATAATAGTTTACATCCATAAAATTAAAATAATCATCTTTATCATCCTGATAATAAAAAAAAAAACATTGAACAAAAATATCAAAATTCTCCTAAACATAAGTAAAAGAAAATTTAGCTTTAAAGGTATTTAAATCATTTTAAAATACTTAGAAGAATTGAAAATACTAAAAAAAAAACTTGTGGATATCATCTTAAAAAAAAAAAAAGTTGATTTTAAAGTTAATGTGGTTATTTTAATTTGCATAAAATATGTTAAAAAAATGATTTATCACTCATCAATATAGTAGTGAAGAATAAATCTTGGTGAAAAAGCAATATTATCCGCAACAACTAGTTATTTGGTTTGGTTTGAAAAGTGTAAAATAATTACCACGAATTGCTACATTAGTTTCTCCGCACATCTTAGATTTTCTTATGATTATCATTTTTATTAGACTTTGCTTGTGTGTTCGACCAGAGGCTTGATTGACCTTGACCAGGTTTAGGATAATAAAATTATATATATATATATATATATATATATATATATATATATATATATATATATATATATATATATATATATATCTATCTGTGTATATTCAACGTAAAAAATATTAATTATATGTGATTTTTTTATTATGACATAAATTTAAACAACATAATAAATATGTGTAGAAATTTTATAAAGTGCAAGTTTTCTATAAAGTATATGAATTTTAAATGGATATAAATTTTTCTGTTTAGTAAATTTCAATGAAATAACCAGTATAAAATTATCATTATCATTAAAAAAAGCAAGAAGATATTTGAATTATTGAATACATTGTATTAAGATTAGTTTATTTTAGAATTCAATTTAAATTAAACAAAACAAACAAAATATAAATTGTGAAAGAACTTGCATTAATAAAAAAAAAGTTAATTTTCTATATCCAAAAAGAAGAAAATATATATTAAAAATCCATCCCCATGTTACCATCGTTATCATTATTGTAACAATTAAAATTATTATTAACATTACTGCTAAAATAGTGAAAATCGTTAAATTGATCCGAATTATTAAAAAAAGTTAAATATTTTGTCAAAAAAACAAAAAAATCATAATTAAAATTATCATTATTATTGCACAAACAATAAAAATCATAAAATCATCTGATCCAAAAATCAGATAAAAATAATAGAAAAAAAAATACAAAGAGAGAAATGAAGCAATGTTAATTTTAAAATGATCACCAACATAAATTAAAATTTTAGAATTAAATTGAATAAAAATAGAACCCTAATAAAAAATAAAATGACAAAAATTCAAAACAAAAACAAAAAATTTAAATGAGTATGGACAAAAAAACTAAACATTGTTCAAGAAAGAGAAAAAAAAAGCATAAAGGAATCAATACTAAATGAAAAAATTAAAAGAATAAGTGTCAAAATGAAAAAAAATATATATAATTAATTTCAATTGAATGATAAAACTGTAGTAAATCAAAATCTTGAAACTGAAAAACAATAAAGGAATTTTTAAAAATATTAATTGTGTGTATTTTTTTATTGTAATATAAATTTAGTCAAAATAATAAATTTATACATAATTCTTGTCAGGTGCAGGTTTTCTATAAGATATATAAATTTTAAATCGATATAAATTATGGTTTCAATGAAAGTAATCAGCATAAATTTATCATCATCATTAAAAAAGCAAAAAGATTTGGATATTTGAATTACTGAATTCACTGCATTAAGATTAATTTATTTTATAATTCAATTTAAATAATATATATATATATATATATATATATATATATATATATATATATATATATTGTGAAAATACCTATAATAATTAAATAACAAAAATAATTAGTTAATTTTTATCAATAAAAAGACGAAAACATAAATTGAAAATCCATCATTATGTTATTTTTCATTATTATTGTTATAACATCTAAAATTATTATCAACATTACTATCAAAATAATTAAAATAATTAAATTACCCTGAAAAATTATAAAAAAGCAAAAGATTTTTATTAAAAAAAACAATAAAAAGGAAGCAATATTAATTCTAAAATGATTACCAATATTAATTAAAATTTCAGGATTGAACCGATTAAAGAAAAATTCCAATAACAAATCAAAACCTTGTGACCGAAAAACAATAAAAGAATTTTTAAAAATAAAATGCAGTGTAAGCAACAAAAATTAAAATTTCAGAACGGAACCTAATAAAAATAAAACCTCGACAAAAAAATAAAATGACAAAAAATAAAAACAAAATCTAAAAGCATAAATGAATAAATACGAATAGAAAACAAACACTGTCTAGGAATAATTGAGAAAAAAAAATAAAAGAATAAGTTCCATAAAAAAAAACATATAATTAATTCTAATTAAATGATAAAACTGCAACAAATCAAAACCTTAAGACTAAAAAATAATAAAGAGATTTTTTTTTTAATGCATTGTAATTAACATAGATTAAAATTTCAGAACGAAACCTGCTAAAAAGAAAACAAAAAAATTAAAAACAAAATCTAAAAGCACAAATTAATAAATACATATAGAAAACCAACATTGTCAAATAATGACCGGTTAAAAAATGAAATAGCAGTAAAAATAAATCAAAATTTTGAGACCGCAAAACAATAAAAATATTTTTTAAAAAAAAATCAATATAATCAACACAAATTAAAATTTTATAATGGAACCGAAAAAAAGAAAATCCCAACAAAAAATAAAACAATAAAAATTAAAAACAAAAACTAAAAATACAAATGCATAAATATAGACAAAAAAAAATAGTGTCTAAAGAGAAAAAAAAAACAAAGGAATTAATATAAAAAAAATATTAAAAGAATAGGTGCCAAAATAAAAAAATAAATATATAATTAATTTCAATTTAATGATAAAAATGAAACAAATCAAAAATTCAGAACTGAAAAATAATAAAGGGATTTAAAAAATTAAATATTGTGCTATTATTGAACAAATTAAAAGAATAAGATCTGAAATGAAAAGCTGAATATATAATCAATTTCAATTAAAAGACAAAATTAAAACAAATTAAAACTTGCATACCAAAATTATTCAAGGAAAAAAAACCAAAAATCAAAAGATGAAGGACTGAAATGAAACTTAAAGTATATAATCAATTTCAATTGAAGGGTATAATTGGAAAAATTTAAATTTTTCATTGAAAAATCAGTAAGAATAACGAAATCAAAACCTTAAGGACTAACATGAAACTTATTGCAAAATGAGGGACTTGACTACATGTCTTATCAGCAGGAGAGAGAAAAGAGGGTGGGGAAGAAAAACCGTTCACCGAAGATTCTACGACCATATTCACATGCCACGCGCCACTTAGTGAGGAAGAGGACATGGAGGAGCACCTGAAGACACGACGGACGCTTAGTTTTGACCTCCTAAAGACACCACACCCGCCTCTAGAAAGGAGCGTGCGGACAGAAAGCAGCAGGCGCGTCCGTGAGACGCGCCTGCAGTATTCCGTAAAAAAAATAATAAGAAATTGGACAATTACCCATAAATCCCTGAACTCAACGATAACTACGAAAAAACCAAGGGTGCAAGTACCGTAACAGCCCTGGTCCCAGGTGGCGAGTTTTGTCGTTTATAGGGGTTAAAATTGTTATTTTATTGTGCAAGAAATCCAGAAATACCGCTCGTGTCCCTTGGAAAAACCGAAACTACCCCTGGTGCCGGAAGTTAAAGATTTTCGGACCTAGAGGTAAAATGGTAATTTTACTGTTATAATGAATAGTAATCTAATTCTGTGTGAACAGTAAAAAATTACACAATAAAACAGACACGCCTTTTATTTTATAAGTAATATATATATATATATATAAAAAAAAAAAAAAAAAAAAAACATGCAGAAGATGGCAAATTCACCGGAAACAAATACGAAAACACAAGGTAACAAATAATAATAATAATTAAAAAAAAAAACTCATAATCATTGACCTGATCAAACCCGGGTATTTTGACAGGTGTCGATCTGCAACTCAGTGAAAACCTGGTTTGTCTTTTTTCATAACCCTTTTGGACATTATGCTAAATTACATAAGTGCCCTCATGATGAATGTGTATTCCCCAAACTGGCCTAACCAGTCCTGTCAGCTATAATCATCAGTCAGCATTGCTCCTTCACCTTGATCTATTCTCCCTCTGGCGCACTCTCTCTCTGTCCACTCTCTCAGTAGCATCCAAGTGGTATAAAGGAAACTGAAATACAAGTTTCTCGTCAAATCCTTGATGCTCTGTTTATTTCCTGAGAAAATGTGGGAGTTTATTGAAATTTGTTGCTTTTGTAGATTATTGTTGAAGATGGCGACGAGTGCGGTAGACGCGACTGGAAATCCGATCCCGACATCAGCGGTGCTAACGGCTGCATCGAAGCATATAGGGACAAGATGCTTTTCAGAAAATGTGGAGTTTCTCAAGTGCAAGAAGAAGGATCCAAACCCGGAGAAATGCCTCGATAAAGGCCAGCAAGTCACTCGCTGTGTCCTTGGATTGTACGTGCAAATCTTTACAAATCTTCTATATTATTTTCCTTCTGATACTGTTGCTGATAACTGTTAATTCGTTATTAATTGTGTTAGTTAAAGATGTTATATTGTAATTTAACTACATGTATTGAGGGGTTTTGGGGTGCTTGGTGATTTTGTTTGTAATATGAAGGTGGGTGAAATAACGGGCTTTGCTTATTTTATCTTGGATCTGTTAAGATGTTGAAATATTGTGGATTTGAGCTAAAAAACAAGGTTGGATTCTCTGTGTTTTTTGCATTCGAGTAGCAATGTTTACTCTTATGAACTGTTAATTAATGGGAGTTGAGGGACTGGCATCATCTCTCTGAAGGTTCCAGTTGGTGGTTCGAGTTGAGGAATGAATTTATGTAACCTTGTGAGCTGATTGATTTTGCTAGATATGATTTAGGCATCAGACTAGATTGATTGGTTTGTGTAACATTTATTATTTCCGAATTCTTAGTGGAGCTTAGATCGAATTATGTTGAATGTGTGTTTTTATCTTTGTCACTGCAAATTAGGCAAAAGCAGCTGATTGATTCATATTGTTTGCTTTTTGTGCATTGAGTGGCTGCTACTAAATGCATGATATTGCCACTGCCCTACTTTGAGAAACAGAAAGGTTAGTGTTTGAGAAAATGCAGTTTAATTCATTTTTGCTCAAGAAAAAGCTTTGAAATTATAAATTACCTGTCCACCTTATTAATGTTGATTAGATTTCTGGGTCATAATCCAAGCAAGTAGTCATAAGGGTATAAAGCTTTGATTCATAAAAACAAAAAACAAGAGAATAAAGTCCATGCTATAAATGGTTTTAAGCAGCAGATATCTAATTGCCTTTAACAATCCTTTAATGAAATTGGCGACTGATGGTTGAATCTTTTTTTTCCATCCTTCAACTCCTAATTTGTGTCTGTAGTTTATCATTTGAATGTTAATTTCTCACATTCTGTTGTCTTAGCAATCTATACAGTGAAGATTTTAAAGATTCAGACAGATTGATCATAATGTAGAAAGAAAAGGGTTGCAGGCATTGGCATTTCCACGTTTATATTCATAGTATGCATGAACAAAATTAGGCAAGTTCCGCTTGAATAAATTATCATACTAGAATGTCTCATTGACCATTATAACTGATCCATTTGTAGCATAGTACATAGTCTGAAGGTTATTTTCCTCCTGCTTGTGATACAGTGAACAAGAAGTGCCGCAAACTTGATTTTCAGTTTTTATTTTTCTGATAGTTTGGATGTCTTATTTATTATATTCCAGGGGTAATGTTGCCTGATTTATTATAGAATGATATTTAATGAGCTGTTTGCAAAATATTTATGAAGGACAATCAAATGAAGGTTGTTAGCACTTTCCATAACTTGATGCATCAAACAAAAACCCATAAGCACATGCTTGCTGTTCACAGTTCAGTGCCAAATTTTGAGATGTTTGCCACTTCAGGCTGAAAGATCTTCACCAGAAGTGCACAAAAGAGATGGATGCTTACGTTGGTTGCATGTATTACTATACAAATGAATTTGATTTGTGTCGCAAAGAGCAAGAAGCATTTGAGAAAGCTTGCCCTTTGGAATGATCGGCAAATGGCAGTAATCAAGCTCACAATAATTTAGGTCACAAAACATTTTGTGATGAGCAAATATTTCTGTTGCGCACATTTTTCTTTTTTGTGAACCGTCTCCTTTTTGATACGCACTGATTCTGCTTTCAGATTGCTTTCAAAAGGAGGTACAGTATGTTCCCTCCTCATTGAGCATGTTTTTTATTTACTATATTTGCTTTTGAGGCGATTGAACAGTTTCCATTTTGGTTTCTGATTGATCTGCAGTGTGCATGAAAAAATTGGTGTTTGATGAACTTTTGTTTTTAATGGAGACACCAAATGTGAATGAAGGGGACAGGATTTTTCAAATCTCTCGTGCTTCGTATTGTTGCTAGTTTTGTTGGCCTCTATTCAAAAGGGGATTTGGCTTGATTCAAGACCTGATACGGTTAAGGGAGCTGGGTCAATTTGTAGAACATCAGCCTTGTAGATCGGTCTAACTCTAATTAATTTCAAAGGCATGTCATTTTAGTGTTTAGGTATTATTTTGAATAAAATATTCCTACCGGATCTATTAGGTGTAGACCTGTTGAGTCATTTAGAAACATTGTTCAAATCTGTTACAAAACATATCGACCTGAGCTAGTCAACGGATTACCGCGACTTTCCAGTCCAGAACAACTGACAAGTCTGGCCTCAATAGCCTTGTTCATACGTTCCTAATGCCAGAGAAATATTTCTTCAACAATGTTGCAGACCATTTCTCAAAAAGAAAAATAAATTTCGTAGAAAATCCTGGTAAAACAAACGTGTTGCCTGACATAGTCAAAAGCATTATATTCGTGATAGATTAGGCTAAGAAAACAGTAATTTATAACTCCGAAGCTCCTTTTTTACCAAAGAATAAAAGAGCACGATTGGGCATCAGATGCCCCCGCCCCCCTTCAGAAAACCAGAAAAACTCAATAAAAGGCATGGATAATCTACTAAAAGCCATATGATAGATGACTACGGAAATTACAAAACACCAATTTTATGGAATACTGGTATAGGATAGAACTAAATTCACTTAGCAGGAACAGAAGTAGCCAAATAGACAGGGCCATCAGTCAAAGCCTTGCTAAACCAAAAACAAGATATATGCGTTATAGTCAGATACACATTCTTCATCTAGCTTTGCTAGTGCCCATTAGAGTGAGAATGCGCACTAGTCAGATACACATTCTTCATTTCCAACAGGAACCTCATGATCAGCACAAAATATTGACGCGCATGACAAGGCGTTCTAGTCACAGAGATAATAAGATGACGTTTAACCCGAAAGAAATCCACAGATCATTAGCCAAATACATCCAACTTATAGTTACTCCCCACAAGTATGATCTCCATGGAATCTAATCCAATATAGAACGTCAACATGCATAAGTACAGCCATTAGCAAGAACTGCACACAAAAAAAAACTATGATGCTGTCAGTGCTCTAGTATTTCTAAGTAATACAAGCAGACTTTACATCTAGAAATCTAAAAATAATAATCTAAACAGAAATCTTAATATATCATTTTGAGCACTTAAAATCGACTTCATTGGTGCCATTCTCATCATAGTAAAGACCATTTTTGGTAAAACGAAGTCATTTTAAGCAAAGGAGAAAGGAGAATTTGCAAACAGGTGCATGTTCCGTTCTTGTCACAGTAAAGACAGCACAAAAACAAAACTGTTTCAGTCTCTTTTATTCCACATGGCCCAAATCAAAGCAAACATACTGTTTCTACGTTCTAAAAAGGGCAAACTGTCTCTATCACTGCATTATGCTTTGGACTTCGACAATCAGGTGGCTCATTAGACCAAGCGATGTGCCTCAAGTCAGAGGCAAAAATCCCAATAATTGTGGAAAAGTATGCTGGGGAAATCCTATTAAATCCTAGTAGGACCTGGGACATAATCACCTCACACTGAGAGCAATTCTAAGAACTGCAGAATAGATATCAAATGACTTTATTTGATCGAAAAAAGAAAACAGGATGCAGAAAGTACTTACCCATAGGATCACGAACGAGACCTTAATGGACTATTATTGTAGGCCCTTGGAGTCCTTGATCTGCCAGATGCATGGTCCCTCTCCCCAGGGCTTTGGCCATTCTCCCTTGGACTCAGTGACTGCTGGTCTGCTCGATAGTCTCTCCCATCTCGTGGAGAATGAGAGCGTGAAATAGATCTTGATCTCCGCTGGGAGCGATAATCATCCTTCACACCATGATCCCTGTCTCAATATAGAGATATATAAAAGGACTTCCATGAAGAAATTACTAAATAATTGTGAACCTAGAAATAAGCACAGAAATCCGAAGCATGTCCACTCCAGCACACAATAGACCTGTCTGAATTTGTAGTCTCCATAAATAAAGCAATTTCCACATGCTCATCCATTTAAATAAAAGACGGGGCTTGTTTCTAGAGAAATGAATTTCTGTGTGTACAGCTTCGATGAAAATCTAATTGATCAAAATATGACAGTTACCTGCACCTTTTCAGGGTTTCTGAACAAAATTATGATACTTCATCCAAACAATTGACAGTTGGGCTCCCTATTGATCAGCATCTGATAACTTCATAGCTTTCTTTGCCCCAACATTCTAAAATCTCATTTATCTTTTTCTTGGGCATTGCATCATTTCTCTACCAGTAAAACTTTGAAAAGCTTTCCTTCTTTGAAGATGATTTCTTTCTTTGGCCAAATATAAGCTTTATATATGCAAAACAAGATATCAAACTTAACAAATTTCCTTACTAAAAAGTTGCTCTAAAGTTTTATATGAAAAAAAAAAAAAAAACAATACCCTGTGATTTTAGACATCTCCTACACCAAGTATAACTATATTCGAATTCAACTGTAGTAAACCTCACCAACCAAAAAGTCAAAGAATGGGAAAGCCAAATGCAGTTTGTAGAGAATAGCTGGTGAAGGTGACATTATGGACAAAACTTATTGATAGGCTTTCATTGAAAGGTAAGCATGGTGTGTCCATCACTTTATGAATTCTTTTTGGCATTAATCTTTAATTTACGATCTCCTTTTCACTTTAACATCTGCAGAAACAAGGCCACCAGCAGATAACATTCAAATTTATTGAACACGTGCAATGTCAAAGTGTAGGACACAAAGATCCTCTCTGCATCAATGCTAAAATAACTATAAATGGGGCATTAATAAAAGTAAAGGAAAACACCTTGACCTTTGTTCTATCACTAACTGAGCCTTTGTATATCACTATCTTAACCACAAAGGAAAAGAAAGGCAACCGTTAGCAAAAGAAAAGGTTTCCCTATAAGAAATTAAATAACAATAACCCAAGGTGTGACTTCAACAGTAAATAGGATTTGAATACCACCAGAAGTTGTAGAATGTTAGATTTCCATTGGAAAATAATTCTAAGATATCAAGAATAGAAGGAAGGACAAATAAAGAAAACAAATAAAAACCTCCTCCGGGATAAAAACAAATGAACAAGTAATGCATTGCTGTAATCTCATTGACAGCAATAACCACATAATTTGTTAGGTGAGTGGGAGGTCATCCCATGTAAACTCACCAGTCACATGGATTATGTGATGTTAAGTTCAGCTAGCTACTATTTGTAGCATAATGTTATAACCCAGACTATTCACGGGAAACTTTAATGCTCCATTTACTTCATGGTAAATGGAAAGAAATAAAGCAATCCTCTATGATTTCAGGTAGCTATTCCTAAGGCTGCAACTCTGATATCTCCTAAGAAGTAAACAAAAAGTTTAGAAGTTAAAAGAAATCAGCGGTGTAATCTCTGAAAATACCGCTGAAATGAAAATGCTTATGGTTCTAAGATACAGTTCACTATTATTCATATAAAAACAAATCTAAATGTATGTAAACAACAATTGCTTAGAGAAAACAGGAAAGGATAGGAAATCCATAACCAGAACTTGTAAGAGCATCACAAAGAATGCAAAACACAATCTTGACAAGTAAAATCAAACCTTGAATCATGCCTAGCAGGCGAAGGTGAGCGTGAGTATGCTGCCAAAAACAATTCAACAGGTCATCACAATTTTTCAAGGATAAATTCATTAATCTCAAAAACAGTTCATTATCATGACAAGCTTTATATAAAACCACAAAAATCTGAAAATCTTGTCAAAGAAATTCAGATAAATTAACAAGGCAAAGTAAGAACTAACAATGATAGCGGTGTCTTGGGGACCTTGGTGATGTTCTCCCTCTGGAGCTACCTCCATGTCGATCACTAGAAACAATTATTCAAAAGAACCAATAAGCTAATGAAGTAAAAGTTGTATTCTGTTGAACAGGAGAAAAAAATGATGCAATAAGAAATGAATGCCGATGAAGCACTGGGGTCAAGAAAGTTCTTGCCATACCTTACATGAGTGCTCCTACGCATTTCTTGAGGTGTTTTTCTGTTCTCTTCAGCAAAAACAATTCTTATCTCACGTCCACCAATAGTTTTGTGGTTCATCCGTTGCTTTGCTTCAGCTGCATCTTCAGCATGGCGATACTTCACAAATCCAAACCCTCTTGGTTCCCTGAAAATTCAGATCACATAAACACAAAAATCATAAAAAGTTAACCGATAAAGCCAAAATATACAAATTAAGAAATAAAGCATTTTTACAATAGAAACAGGCGAGCAATCATACCCAGTGTAGTAATTCTTGGGCAGATAAATATCTTTCAAGGGACCGAATTTCTCAAATGACCCCCTAAGATCTTCAGACCTGCAGAACAGCACGTGACCATTAAGTTTTTCAATTCAATAGATAAATAAACAGGAATTAGATTCAAAATCCAACAATTCGCTAATTAAATTAAATAATAGCATAAGACTCTCTCCCCTCTAAATTAACATTTAAAAGGGTAATGATACGAGTAAAATCGCCTGATTAAAAACCACTACAATAATTTTACAAGGCTTGATTAAATAAATTTGAAGATTCTATCATTAATTCATAAGCCGTTAATAACAGAAAAAACTCTGCTCTAGCCAAATTCACTAACAAAATTAAACTGGTAGAGGAAGAGAGAGCGAAGGACCGGGCATGGAGGGGGAGATTGCGGATGAGCAAGCCAGAGGGAGCGGGAGAGCGACGATCACGGTGAGAACGGCTGTCACGGAGGCGATCTTCGTCGTCGTGTCGCTTTCGGCCACGTGGAGGCGTCCGGCTACGGCGGCGAGGACTGTAGCTTCTGCTCCGGCTTCTGTTCCTTGGCATTGTCGATTGAATTGGTGAGGTTGTTAGTACTGGAAGAAAGAGGAGGGATTTTTTTTATGTATGAAAGGCAAAACCCTAAAACTAACCCTAGAGAATGGTTGGGCTCGCGAGGGGTTTCGAAAGTTTCGAGGGGATAAGGGAGGTGAGGACTGAGTAGTGGTTTTTTATTTTTTATTTTTTTTGAGGTGAGTAGTTGGTTACGCTTATTTGTTTAATTTTAATTTGAGACAACGGGCAAGGCCGGGGATTAAAAAAAACGTGTTTTGAAAAAAATAGAGTAAAATAAAATAACGTGGGTTCGACAGTATGATTTTTTAAATAAATAATTTAATTCAAAAACGTGAGATATTAAATCAAAATTATTATTTTTTAATTTAAAAAAATAGTAGAAATGGTGATATTTTTATGATTAGTTGCTTTTGTTATTAAAATTTAAATGTTATATCAACGAATTATATTCACCCGAAACTTAAATTATTATGTCATGGTAAAAAAGTTTTATGTTACATTTTAATATTGTCATTATGATATTATGTTAAAAAGTTACATGAACCAAAAATTTTATATATTTGATCAAACTATATTCACCGTGTTAAATTTAAGAGTTTGGATTGCATCACACATATATAAATTTTTATAGTGGCTTGTTCATTCTCCAAAATTATCCTTTTCTCTAATTTTAAGTTCTTTAAAAATATATTTTTTTTCTTATAAATAATTTTAACAGTTAAAATGAAAAAAAAACGAAAAAAAAAACCATAGATTTATTTGGCAACTATAGAACAAAGAGAAATTTAAATGCATGGAAGAAACAAATTGGATCTCAAACAAAATTAAACAACTTAATTGCATCTCAAAAGGACTTGAAAGTGGAGGGCAATGTAAATTAAAGGTTAACTTAAGAGGATATAAAATGAATTTAGGTAAAAATAAAGTTTAATAATCTAATTAGACTTTTAAAATATTAATTAGATTTAATCATGGGCCTCGTTATAGATTTAATTAAGTTTAATAAATAATTTGGGCAGGGATTAAGTTAGATTGTTAATGGGTCAAATTAGTTTTATTAAAGATATAATTGATGAAAACATAACATAGACTTAATTAAGGGCTAATTTGAATAAATTCAAAACAAGTGACCTCATTGTAAAAGATGTGCATATTTAGGGACTAGAATTGATTAAACATAGGTCAAACTGTAGAAAATAGAAGTTTAAGGGTTAGTCAATGATAAAATTAAAGATATCCAACACCAAGAACCAAATTGAAAAACACACTAAAATCAAAAGGTCTTTTTGAAACTTTACAAGGACAAAATTGAATTGTTTCATAAAAGCACACTTAATTCAAGGTTTATTCACAATACTTTCATTACCTTGAATAATTTATTTTCCTACTACAAAATTCAACGGTGACAGAATGGGACTTAAGCAGTATAAAGCAGTCACTCAAGTTTGTTTTCTTTGTATATTATTATTATTATTATTATTATTATTATTAATTCATGATTAAATTAACATGCTTACTTCCATAATTAATCTTGTCATGATTACATAAACATCACGACCCTACATAAATATTTTTAGTTAGAATTTATCATGTTCTTTCAACAATTTTCCTTTAATCACTCATCACTAATATAATTTCTCATACATATCACCATTAATCAATCACATTAACACCAATTAATGAAATACATAATCCCACGGAGCACTCCTTCATGTATAATTTATCAATATATCCTTAGAAATGCCCAAGATCCATAAGCTTAGGCAGTTTACCACCTGCCCCCAGGAAAAATAAAGGTACAGGATCCTAGAATAAATTTTTCTCTTCTTTTTTTCTATTTCTTCAAGAACCCATTAGCCCTCGTAGCAAAATCCCAAAGATTTGTTTCTCTGATCCCTTACTATATAGTATTTAATGCTTAATTAGATGAGATATAGGCAGGAAAATGCAAGAAATCTCCTTAATTTTCTTTCTTTTCTCATCCTCTAAATAACCAACAATTAATACTTTTCCAAGGAAGCCATTCATGTATTTATACCATGAAGCATTCTTACTTGCATAATGGTCTAGAGTTCTTTTAATTCTCTATCTGGACCTTTACTCTTTCATCACCTTTATTGATTTAATTTGATAACCCTTTGCTTGATATCATTCAATTCAATCCCTCTAATTTAATTTAATTATTTTATTTTCTCATAAAAAATTGTTGTCTTCACTAAATATTTTTTGTTAAATTTTTAATCCTAAAAAATCTCAACCAGGCGCTCATATGGGTCTTGTGTTGGAACGATTGTGAAAAATAGGCAATTTGTTGCGAGGAGCGGGGCAAATATATAAGTGGAACAACTTGCAATATCTACGGCTTGTTGAAAGGTGATTTGATAATTTATCAAATTTAAATATTATATATATATATATATATATATATAATAAATAAATAAAAATCTACACAATCACCGAAAGCATGAGTGCAGCAACAAGGTTTGTGTGATGTCAACTGTAGTCTAAGAAGGTGTTTGGTAGTGCAGCTCGATCAATGATTTGAAAAAAGAAGAAGATGTTTTAGTGTGTTGATAAAGATAAAAAGCCAGAAATTTTTTGATGAGTCTCACCTTTAAAAATCAGTAAATCTGCATTTGAAGAAAAGCAGTTAAGAGCTATTTTTCTTGTGTACTTGATCAATTCAAGATTAGATCATTAGAGTAAGGATAAGGTACTGGCGATCATCTTTGCTGACTTGCAGTAGAAGAAACTTCAACTTTTGGTGTTTGTGAATAATAATTTATTTCGGAGAGATATTTGTGAAACTGGTTCTCTTGCTCATGATGTTTGTGATGTTGAGGTGGTGGTGAGGTTGGGAAACCAAGAGAGGGAGGGAGGAGTTGTGCTTAGTGGAATGGAGTTTTGGAAAAAGAGAAAGAATGCGACGAGAGATGGAGGAGTTTTATTTTAATTAATATTATTCTTACTTTCATTTATTGAAGTGTGATTGATGAATAATAAATGCTAGAAATTCTTTTTAATATATATTTTTCCTTGAATGTAAAAATGTTTATGAAATAATTTTTTTAAAAAAAAATTATTATGATTATTAATCTATAAAATTTTAAAAATAATATATATCTTTAAAGTATGATAACCAAATACATGAAATTGTTTTTCATCAACCTTAAAATCAATTACAGTTTTAACCAAATACTTTAATATTTATTATGAACCACAATTAAAAATAATTTTTATAAAAATAATTTTTTAAAATTTTAATCATAAAAATAAAAATAATATCAAATGCACCCTGAACACCAAGTTATAGGGTGGTGGAGGAAAGTGTCTGGTCTCCTCACCATGTATGGATGCACATGTGTGGCCAACAGAAAAATTTATCCGTGATATCATTTTCTTTCTCTTTTTTTTCTTCTCTTCTCCCTTAAATTCTCGTGCTAAATCGTCCAATTTTTCAGGCCGGCCCTTTAACTTGGTTTTTCTTTGAATACAGTCCATGTTCGTTTTATTACTATTTTATTTTATTTTAAATAATTTATAGAATTGAAATGTTTTTTCAATTTTATTATTCTTAAATCTTTTTCATCTATCAAACTTGGTCTGTATTATTTTAATTTTAATTTCAATTTTATCATTTTCTTAGTTTACTTTATTTTTCAATTTAATCCCTGGTTATTTTAATTTATATTAATATCATACTTGTTCCTTTTGATTGTTATTTATTTATTTTAGATGGTTGCGATTTTTGTTTTATGATTTTTTTATTTGTCTTTTACAGGGTAACTTAATCTCATTGTCCGGGACACATGTTTCAAATATTAGCTTGATTTGACATTTACTTTATTTTTATGTTTTTATTTTATTTTATCATTCCATGTTATGTTATTAGGCTTCCAGTTTCGTGATTTTTGTTATTTTTTCTATAAAATTATTTCATTCTTATATCTTGGGTTATAGTTTGTTTTAGCTGACCTGAATTGACTCGACTTTTTCCAATAATATTTTATTAATTTTTTTATTCACTTTTAATTATTTTGTTTGCTTGAGAGTTTATTTCCATTGTTTTATCACTCACTCGTAAATTGGTTGGAAGCATGATTGATATGTTAACTAGAGTTAAAAAAAATAATCTTTTCTGAGTATTGATTTTTTTAATGTATTCTTTATTGTTTGTTTTATTAGTGAATGAGTTTCAAATTTTTCTGCATTTTTATCTTTGCAAGGTTATCTTGTTGATATTCAATTTTTGCTTTTAAAAACATCTACGTAATATCTTTTTACAATATTAGCAAGTTTTGTTTACTAGTCCTAGTCTTTTTTATTTGTTATTTCCTTTTTGTTTTGTAATTATATGATTGAAATAATTAGTTTCATTAAATTTATTAAAATCAATTATCTAATCTTTTTTTTCTTATTATTTGAATATTATAACATATATTAAAAGATATTGGTGTTTTGCTATGGATTGTGAGAATTTTCATTGTGGATTGTAATAATATTTTTGGGTCGGGTCGGTTTAGCTAGGTCACAATTTATTTAATTTTTTATATGTTTATTTATATAGTAAAATAATCATTTTACCCCTAAACAAGATAAAAAAAAAAAACAGCAGTAGCCAGAGGAGGTGTCACAGTAATTTTACCTTCCATTGCACGGTAAATTAACCATTTTATCCTCTAATAAGATAAAAATCATGGTATGTCTGCAAGAGTGTTTTAGATATTTTTTATTTTCCAATACTAATATGCCCCTAGATAAGATAAAATTGAAAAATTTATTATAAGGGTGTTCATGTAATTTATCATTTTTAAAAATTATTTCCCTCTAAATATTGTGTGCAAGTCTAACACATGCGCAAACAATATTCACCCTCACATACATTTTGGTTGACGCGTGCACATGGTACGATGGAGGAAAATGCTTGTCCAATATTTTAGTAAATGCACCATCATGTCTTCTTGATCATGGTATGTCTTGTGGGCTCACAAAATGGTTGGAGACATGATGGTAATCATTTGATTTTTTTCTCATTTTCTCTCTCCTTTACTTTAAACTGCACGGACAAACCTCCAAATTTATAGATGTTTTCATTTTAGTCCCTGATTGTTTAACTGTGTTGTGTGGTCCTTAATTTTGTTATGTAAGTTTTGACATGTTTCAATTATGTCATTTGATTTAAATTGATTATATATTGCGTTTTCATTCCAGTCCTTATTCTTTTAATTCTGGTTTTAAATTCCTTAATATTTTCAGTACAAAAGACTTAATTTTTTCAATTTTTCCATTTAATTGAAATTGATAATATATTTAATTTTCATTTGACTCTTATACTTTTAATTTTTTTTATTTCTTAAATAGTCTTTATTTTTATTCATGTTTATATATATGTGCTTTTAGTTTTGATTTTTGATTTTTTTTTTGCTGAGGTAACATTTTTTTTTTAAATATTATTAAGTTTTAGTTTGTGTTTATGATCATTTGAAAATTAATATTTCTTATTTTCTTCCCTGTACTTTCTTTTATGTTTTTTTTTATTTTTCACGTCAAATGATTTGTTTTGCTAATATTTTTTTATTTAATTTTTTTTGTTAAAGTTTTTAGTTTTTTTTTTAATTGACCCCCCCTTTCAATGAATTTCCCCCCAAATCAATGCAACAACAATAATATTTCTAGTTTTTTTTTCTTGATTCCTCTTTTGTTGTTGTTTTAAGTTTTTTTCCTGAGATAATTTAATATTTTTTATTATTTAGTAGTAATAGTAATGATATTTCTAGATGCTGAGGTTTCAATATTGTTATTATTATAATATAGTATATTAATATATTTTATTATATCAAACTCTGCGTGTATATATATTATATTTTATTTTTAAACTAATAAAAACTATTAATTATTTTAATTTTAATAATTTTAAAAATGATCTACTCAGCCTATAATATTAAAACAAAATCAAACCACAACACAATCACCAGGCTGGTGGTGAGGAAGGGCACACGCACGTGGCTGGATGGCCTCTGGCCTATAGAACACGCTCGCATCTCGTTGTAATATTCCTTTGGATGGAACACAGATTCTTCAAACACCACCTCAAATAAAATAACATTTCCTTTCTATGAATATAAATAACACCCCTTTCTCTGGTTTCCAAATACTCCACATCCCAGGAATTTTCTTGGATGTTCCTTGAACGATCGCAGCAGCCATCGCTCACCATTGTGCATCTGCAATGATAATTTTGTTTATTTAAAAATATATATAAAGAATTAATATATTTTTTTTTTTAATATCTAATAAAAACAGTAGCAAAAACAAAGACAGATACGATGGTTGTTGCTTTTGAGATTGTGGCGGCCTTTTTGTTTTGGCAGTGACAATAATTGGTGTTGAGATTAAATATCGGGTTATTGATTGGTGGGGTTTTACTAACTTGCTCAATCACCTCCTAGCAACCGTGTCATAAATAAAATTATTATCAATTTAAATATCGATAAAGATTTTTCTAAATATTGGAGATGTTTTGTTTTCTTATAGAAAAAATGATAGTGATTTTAGATTAATAATATATCCAAGATGTTATTTTATTAAAATACCATCCAATGTTTGTTTATTTTTTCAAATAAAAGTACAGCAATAATTTTATAACAATAGTAATGTTTTTTTTTAAAAAAATTTGGCTCAAGTTGAGCTAATATTAGCCATCGGGGGAATGGGAATCTTGATCAATTGGCTCAAGTTGAGCTAATATTAGCCATCGGGGGTATGGGAATCTTGCTTGTATATAAAAATGTATATTGGCAACACCATGAATTCACGTGTATTATTTTATTCGTTATCGCAATGCAATGAGAACCTGATTTAAGTGCGTTTCCAAGTACACTGGTAATTGAATTTATTCCCTACGAATATTCCCTTATTCCCGCGGTCTTAATCCCCCGCTAATCCAAAAGCTCATCTAATCTATCCACTCCCACGAATACCGGGGGTTCAATATTGTAACGCCACAGCATTGATATTTGATACTCTCTCTCTCTCCAAATTAAATTTATTCTAATATTTTTAGATTCTGAAAGTAAATTTCAATAAATAAATAAATAATTATTTTAATATATTACTCTAAATATTTTTAAAAAATATGTTTTGTTTTATTTTAATATTTTAAAATATTATAAATCACTGAAAAAATAACAATATAATATTTTTATATATAAATATATGATAAAAATAATCCAAACACAGGATACGAGAGATAAAGATGAAAATCATTAAATCAAAGATAATATGTGTAACGAACAAGAAGTAATATTCTTTTGAGATAAAAACATGATTTTTTTTTTTTACTTTTAAAATAAAAAGCACAGACAAGACAGAAGGCTGGATTGCCAGTTGCCTACTACGACAGGCCACCGAGCACGCGCACCTTCTTGTAATATTCCTTTGGCATCTCAAATGCGAATGTAACACTGATTCTTCAAAAAAAACACCAAGCAAAAACTGCCTTCTTTTTACCAGTATAAATAAATACCCTCCTCCTCTAGGTTTCCAAACATCCCAAGGATTTTCTTTGATACCCCTTAAACAAACAAGAACTCTTCTCTCTTGTCTAGATCGTGGTTTCCTGATCTCGCTAATTTAGTGGTGAGCAATGGCTGCCGCAATTGTGGTGGTTTTTGATTTTGACAAGACCATCATTGATGTGGATAGTGATAATTGGGTCATTGATGAGTTGGGTTTCACTGAATTGTTCAATCAACTCCTTCACACCATGCCATGGAATTCTCTCATGGTCAGTATATATGTACATTGTTTGATGTGTTTTTTCCTCCTACATTAGTTCCTATTCCCCTCTCTCTTTATATGTTTTACACGCTGCTTTAGGTTAATTATAACTCTTGATGTTTTTCTTGAAAAACTCCAGGATAGGATGATGAAGGAACTTCATTCAAATGGAAAAACCATGGAAGACATTGCAGAGGTTTTGAAACGCATTCCTATTCATCCCCAGGTTACCTCTGCTATTAAAGCAGCCCATGCTTTAGGGTAATACGCACACCTCATTCTCTTCAATGATTTCTTTTCCTTTCCGAGAGTACATATGCTTATGCTAAAGAGCGAAGAGTTTAATGTTAATTTGTCTGCAGGTGTGAGTTGAGGATTGTGAGCGATGCAAACATGTTCTTCATCGAGACCATCCTGAAACATCTTGGATTGAAGGATTATTTCTCTGAAATCAACACGAACCCAGGTTTTGTCGATGAAGAAGGGAGGTTGAGGATTTCTCCTTACCATGATTTCACTCAATCTTCCCATGGCTGCACTCTTTGCCCTCCGAACATGTGCAAGGTCTACTATGTTATGGTCATATATGTGGACAAGATCAAGTGTTTTTTTTTTTTTTATCATTTTAGCGAGTTAATTTAAAAAATTAATATATAAAATAATAGTTTTTTTAATTATAAAACACACGGCGTTACTCAAATGGATCCAAAAGGTGTGGAACATGTTTTCTGAATGGTATAATTGGTCATGTAAAAAGCTGTTTCTGGATCCAATAATGAAATTAGTTTTTCATTTTTATACCACGCTGAATATTTTTGCGATCCCACCACATGCAGGTAAGATCTTGACGTGTAGACAGAAATCTAATAACAATTAATGTGTATTTTATATGTAGCGCGGTGCACGTGTGACATTTAAGATTAAAATTAGGAAATTATTATTTTTATCATTGTTTTGCTTAATTATGCTTTCTGTAAAATAGGGTCTTATCATTGAAAGAATCCAAGCTTGCATATCCAAAGAGGGAAGCAAGAAAATCATCTATCTTGGAGATGGCGCTGGCGATTATTGCCCGAGCATGAAGCTTACAGAGGCAGACTACGTGATGCCAAGGAAGAATTTCCCAGTGTGGGATTTAATTAGCAAGAATCCCTTGCTTATCAAGGCAGAAATTCATGAATGGACCGACGGGGCAGAGATGGAACGTGTTTTGCTCCAAATTATCGAGAGAATTTCCAGGGAGGAGATCAATAGCAATTCTGCTCAGTTGTTCTCAGCTGACTGCAAGTTGCAGACTATAACAATTGCTAGCCATGACGCCTTGCCTCAAGCTCTCTCAGTTACTCAGTAGTTAGCCTAAAATGTGAGGCGAATGCCAGCCCTACCAAGTTAACCATTTTTTTTTTTTTTAACAAGGAGCATGTAATGTGAGTTAGCGATTTTTCATCTGGATCCATGCTATGATGAAGGATACGTTAAATATCCAGCTTGCTTCAAACTACTTGTTCTTGTTGCTTGTGCATCAGGAGGGCTGTAGGTCATAAACAAGTTTTATCTATGAAACCTGTCATTATTACTGTCGTCAACGAATATGATTAAAGAAATTCAATGATGGTTGGTTGTCTTTAAACATGCTTGAATCGATAGGATGATCCACTCGTCAGCCTGACATTTCAGGATCGGAATGGAGACAGAATCGAAAGAGTGCGATTTCTTCAGGTGGGGTGGGGTACCTTTTAAATTAAAATCCTAAAACAATGATTGAGCTGGAGCCTCCTCCTCCTACCTTGTTTCAAAGCGCTGTGACCTTCCACCCTGTTGTATCTGTCAGTTGCCCCATCTTCATGTTTCCAATCCATTCAATTTCCTAAATGTCGGCATGCAAATTCAGTCGCCACAGAATGAAAAAACAATGTTTGTGTTATTTTTCTCTCTCTCAAGTTTAATATATTTATGGATTTGATATAAATTAATTTAGTTATTCTATTTTTTCTACAGCGCGATCTAATCTTCTACAAAAATAATAAAATAATGAAACATCCCGGGTTTGTTTGTCAACCCAAATCAATTTCTTGTTCCTCTAAATTATATATATATTTTTATAATTAAATTTCAAAATGTCCAAAATATTATTGAAATAATTTGCATTTTTTTTACTCAGTGCATTTTTTCCAACCTGGTAACGGATTACTTATATATTTATGAATTTTTTTTTTCTTATTTCAGATAATTTGGGTTTTCTGAATTTTTCAAATCCTTGTCCAATTTTCTTGGAAATTGCTCTAGAGAATTGCTTGGAATTTTTCTCCTAGTTCTCTTTAAAAGTATCACCAGACTTATTTTTTTTCCAAAACAATATATTTTATTTGTTTTTAATTAGCTCTGTTTTTTTGACAAAAAAAAAAAAGTATTTTAAATATAACTCGTTGGTCTGGGCTAACTAACTTAAAAGCATGTTTGGGGCAGCTTTTGCACCGCAGGTTTGCTGCGGTGCAATTTTTTTTTTTTCAATAAAAATTAATTTTTTTATGTGTTTTAGATCATTTTGATGTGTTGATGTCAAAAATAATTTTTAAAAAATAAAAAAATATTATTTTAATATATTTTAACACGAAAAACTTTTTGAAAAGTTTTGAAAAGCAACCACAACAACAATCCTAAACACCCCCTTACATGCTAATTGAACCGCACAGTCTATGACATGCGACTTGAATCGGATTATGGGCTGTGTGGGCTCCACAACAATGTTTTTAATGGGCTTCGAACTTCATAATGTTAGATTGGGCAACCAGCGATCCTGCCCTGTGGTGTTTCAACAACAAACAGGCCATCGTGTAAAGGTAAGTGCATGTTGGACGTCGATAAGGTCACAGTCCATGAATGAGCTGTGTAAATTGAATAATATAATTCACTACACTTTCCTATATTGATTTATAATTTTTTTTTGGTAATTTCGATTGACATGGGAGTCAGTCTGGGAACATTTTTCAGTGTCAAATAAAAATATTAATAAAATTTATTCATAACAAAATATATATGATACTTTATTAAATTATCTAGCATCTGTCGTTGCAATTTAAAATTATTTTCTTTATTTTTTTGTTACTGTTATTAGCTATCTGTGAATTTATGACAGATTCCCCGTAAATGTACGGACATTTTATTCCATTTTCTAATAAATTTTATTTATTATGTTTTTTTTATTATATATAAGTGTGTTTATATATATACTAGATAATGCCCCCGCGCGTTGCAGCGGGGCATATAATATTTTTTTAAATGTAAAAAATATTAATTATATGTATTTTTAAATTGTACTATAAATTTAGTTAAAATAAATTTGTCCAGAAATTCATCCTCACATTATTCTCATTATTATTGTTATAAGAATTAAAATTATTATCAACATTACTGTCAAAATAATAATAAAAATTAAATTGACTTGAAAAATCATTAGAAAAAATAAAATATTTTAATAAGTAAACAATAAAAAATTAATAATTAAAATTATTATTATTATTGTGTAAATGGTAAAATCATAAAAATTATCTAATCCAAAGAGTTAATTAAAATAATAAAAAACAAAAAAGAAATAAAGGAAAAAAGCGAATAATATTTATTATTCATATTATTATTAAGACACCAAAAATCAGTAAATTATATTGAGAGAAAGAAATATAAAAAAAATAGGAAGCATGAAAAAGCATTAAAATATTGTTATTATTATAATTCATAATAATAATAATAATAATAATAATAATAATAATAATATGAAAGAGTAAATAAACAATAAAAGATTAATAAAAAAATAAAAATCAAAATCAAAATCGACATTGTTATTACTACGAAAAGAATAGATATTATAAAATTACCTCGAGGAAAAAAAACTTAAAAAACATTAACAAAAAAGTAAGTAAGAGAAATAATTAAATTATTATTATTATTATTAAATAATAATTAATTAAATTACTACTACTATATTATTATTATTATTATTATTATTATTATTATTCTAGAATTAAAGAATTCATTGAATAATAATAGGGATCATTATAGAAATAATAAGAAATCAAGGGATGAAAAAAAAATTAAAAGTATAAGGGCCAAATATTAATTATGTTAGATTTTTTTTATTATAACATAATTTTAAACAAAATAATAAATTTGTATAGAATTTTTTAATTATAAATTTGTATAAAATAATTAATAGTTTTATCCATAAAAAGATGAATATATAAATTGAAAATATATCCTTATGTTATTATCATTATCATTATTATAACAGTTAAAATTATTATCAATATTACTGTCAAAATAATCTCAATAATTAAATTATCCTGGAAAATAATAAAAAAAAAGCAAAAGATTTATGTATAAATAAGAAAAAAAAACATAAACACTAAAATTATCATGATCATTGCATAAATAGTCAAATAATAAAAATCATCTAAAAGTAATAAAAAACCAATCACTAAAATTATTATTACTATTGCGTAAATAGTAAAATCATAAAAATCATTTAATCCAAAAAATAAATAAAAATAAAAGGAAAAAAAATAAATAAAGGAAAAAAAAGAAGCAATATTAATTTTAAAATGACTATCAATTTAAATTCAAATTTCAGGATCTAAGCGATTTAAATAAAATCAAAAGAAAAAAAAACTATAAAAAAACTAAAAGTATAGATGTATAAATATGAATAAAAAAAATACACATTGTCTAAGAATTTATAAAAACAAATTAAATGAATTAATATAAAAAAACTATGCAATAATCAAATAAAAAAAATAGTTCTATCCACAAAAAGATGAATACATAAATTGAAAATTTATCCTCATGTTATTATCATAATCACTACTATAACAGTTAAAATTATTGTCCATATTATTGTCAAAACAATTTAAATAATTAAATTGTGTTGATAAATCACTAAAAAAAGGAAAAGATTTTTGTATGAAAAAAGAAAAAAAAACAACTACTAAAATTATCATGATTACTGCATAAATAGTCAAATCATAAAAATCATCTAATCCAAAGAAAAAAAAGAAGAAGCAAAAAAAAAAAAAGGAAGAGAAAAAAAGAGTAATATTAATAGTAAAATGATTATTATAATAGTTAAAATTATTATTAATATTATTGTCAGAACAATTCAAATAATTAAATTGATTTGGAAAATCATTAAAAAAAAAAGAAAAAATTTGTATAAAAAACAATTAAAAAATACAAATGAATTAATATCAAATATTAATAAAAAAAATAAAAATAAAAAATAAATTAAAATGAATAATAATATATATAAAAAATTAATTCTAATTAAAGGATAAAATTAAAACAAAAAAGAATTGGAGGACTAAAAATAAATAATGGTGATTGGTTTCATTTTATAAAAATCAGAAGAAAATGGACTGAAATCAAACTTTGTATATATTACCAATTTCAATTGGAAGGCTAAATTGAAGAAATCAAAACATCCGTACCGGAAAAATTGAAGGAATAAAAAATCAATCAAAAATCAAAAGTATAAGGACTGAAATAAAACTTTCTTATATAATCAGTTTTAATTGAAGGGCACAATTGAAAATAAAAAAACTTGAATTTCAATAAATCAGTAAGAAAAATGAAATCAAAACATCAGGGACCAAAATGAACTTCTCACCAACTTCGGGGACCAGAGCAAAATTTGCAGCGGCAGGAGAGAGAAAAGCGACCGCCGACCAAAACACGTCCACCATCGCTCACCCGGAGATATGTGACCGGAACGCGCCGTGACGGAGAGGAGAGGGCGTCCCGGCGCCTCTTTTGGTGTGGCGGAAGAGAATTTTTGACGGCGGGAATAAGCCACACGCGTCGCCTAAAAGGCGCGTCTATGCCGGATGCTGCGGGCGCGTTCGGACGACGCGCTAGCAGTTAAAATGAAAAAAATAATAAAATAATAGGTAACGACTGGCTTGCCCCTGGACCCACCAATATTTATGAAAAAATCGGGGAGGAAAAGACGGCGGTAGCCCTGGTTACTGTGCGCTATCTTGTCTTTATCGGGGGCTTTTTGCGTCTGTGCACTGTGCATAGAAAGTGGAAAAACCGGTGATGCCCCTGGTTCCTGTGCACTATTTTATCTTTTTCGGGGGGTTTTTTTGTTAATACACTGTTCAAACCGAGAAAATAAAAAAAAAAGCGGACGAACCCGCGCGACGCACGGACAAAATATGTCCAGTGAATAGTGAAATGTGTCTTGGTGCACAGTATTTTCATGCACAGTAAATATGGGACGCTGTTTATATTTTAGTTAATATTTCAATTTCTCAATAAAATATATTGATCTCTCTTGCACGCACCAGACTTTAGCCAATCCTTTTCCAGTTCATTTGCTACTTTTTTTTCCTCACCTTGTGTCCACACAAAAATATTTTTCTGGCTCTTTTTACTATTATTTTCTTTTAATCTTAATAAATTGTATTTTTATTTTATTTTCACTTTACTTGTAGTAATTTAGAAAAAAAGAGCGGATTAGCCCGTGCGATGCACTAGACTTTTTTATTTTTTAAGAAATTTAATTGATTTTTTTCATATTATATTTTGTTAATTAAATATTTAATAAGTAAAAATATAGTTTATTATAAATGATTTTTTTTCCACTACAAAGCGATTGACTATTGTTGGTGCTAAAATTCTTTTGATAAAAACTGTTAGAATTGATTTTTTTTTTCATATGTCGGAAATTGATTGTAAAATTTATTGGTCATATTCTTATATTAACAATATTTTAGAATAAAAATAAGTAGGTTTTATATATATGAATAAATATTATAAATAAAAACTATTGTAATTTTTTGAAGAAATAAACTTAATTTTTTTGCGTGCTATAATTACTTATTTTAATATTTAATTAGCAAAATTATATCAGATAAAATATGTTTAAAATATTTTTTCCCTAATAGAAATAGTATTACGAAACGGGAAGTGGTTTGTATAGTTTTTTAATTACAGTTAACTAAGGTAAATTAATCCACCTATTTTTTTTTTAGTTGTTTTTTTTTCCAGTAACATTAGATCTAAAATATTATACATAAAAATATTTTTTAATTTTTTTAGATTTATTTATCATATTATTATATTAAATATATTTTGGAATATTAAATGAATATGTTTATCTGAAAAAATCCTAGGCCATATATTTTTAGGCGATAATTTTAAATAAATATTAAAATATATAATTAGTCTCACATATGTATAAGGAAAAAATATAAAAATAATTTTTATCATTATTTTGAATACTTTATATAGGTTTTTCTCTATGTAGAAAATGAAATGATTCTATACTCGTTGTAATCAGTTAATTTATTATTTAAGCAGTAAAATTATAACTATTGGAATATGTTAGAAAGATTGTTTTTATACCTAAAAGTGATTTAATGTTGTAGCCGTTAAAACTATTTTGATAATTATTGTATCGGTAGATTATACAATTGGAATTGAAAAAATTATGTTCAAATGATTCATGAGCTTCGTGTAACATATTAATTGATTGCTGTATATGTTTTATTTATTTTATGAATTTTTTTTGTTAGCAAGTAGTTAAACTATAGTTATTTAATTTTAGCGCAGATGAGTAATTTATTTTATGCCTCAAACAATTTGATTGATGTTTTTTTAACTAATTTAACAATAATTTAATTGGTAGTTAGCAAAATTAAAATCAATGATATGGATTAAATATATTTTATTTTTCAAAAAAATACAGGTCAAACACACACACACACACACACACACACACACACACACAGACTCTAAACAATTTGATTGGTGTTTTTTAACTAATTTGAAAATAATTTAATTGGTAGACAGCAAAACCACAATTGATGATATGAATTAAAGATATTTTGTTTTTCATAAAAATCCAGGTCAAACACGCGCGCGCACATATATATATACATGCTCCAAACAATTTGATTGATGTTTCTTTTAACTAATTTGACAATAATTTAATTGGTAGATAACAAAACTATAATCGATGATATAGACTAAAGATATTTTATTAGTAAAAAAAATCCAAGTTAAACACCCCCCTAACACCTTATATATATATATATAAGGTCGTTAATATTAAACAAATATAAAAATACATACCAAACCTATAGTGAACAAATAGTAAATGTGAAAATTTAGAAATTAATAGAAAAATTTAATGATATTGGAAATAAAGTAAAATTGAAAAGAAAAATAGAGAGCATATATATATAAACATGAATAGAAATAGGAACTATGCAACAAATATGCATAACAAATAAATGAACCAAAATAAAAGACAACATTAAAAGTATAAGGGATAAAATTAAAAAAACATATATAATAAATTTATTTTAAAGGACAAAATTGAAATAAATCCTAATATTGAAATTTCATAATTCGAATTAAAACCAAAAACTAAAAGAATTAGGACCGAAATGGAAATCAAATATGTAATTTATTTGCATGGAAGGATAAAATTGAAATAAATTAAACTTTGACATCGAAATTATTAAGGATTTATGATAAATTTATTTGGAAGGATAAAATTGAAAGAAATCAAAACTTTGATACAAAAAACTATTAAGGATTTCAAGCCAAAACGCAAAAGTAAAAGCACAGGGACCGAACTACAACTACATTATATAATTACTTTGACTTAAAGGACAAAATTAAAACAATTCAAAACTTCTATAATTGTAATAAGAGCCAGAACAACAAATTCGAACGTTCAGGGATTGAAATGAAATTTGGAAAAAAATAGTTGTGCTGATGTCAGCATGCGCAGGGAGGAGAGAGAAATGAGGGAGAGAAATTCAAACGACCATTGTCACGTCCACGGATACCATCTCAATACACGTGCCGCTCCACATGGAAGAGAGCATGGTGAAAAATCATTTTAGACGGCGGTTGGGTATTTTTGGACGCTGTATGACGACTCACGCGCTGTCCGAAACACGCGTGAGAGCGGAAACGTACGGAGCATCCTGTGACGTGCGAAACAGTAACCAGGCGCGAAAAAGAATAAAAATGATTAATTACCGTATTGCCCTCCCTCCCAGTGATGAGTTCTGTCCTTTTTGAGGGTTAAAATAGTTATTGCACTGTTTAAAAAAATATTAAAAAAAATAAACCGGTCAAATGAACCGGACCGGACCGGACCAAGAAAGCGCAATGACCGTAGAGCCCCTTAGACCAGGTGTCTTTTTTTGTCCTTTTAGAGGAACAATATCGTTATTACATTGTTTATGGTCAGAAAAAACAAAAAAAAAAAGGGCGAACGAACTCACGCGATGCACCGATGCAAATTGCGAGTCCACAGTGCTTTGTGTGTGTGTATGTATAGCGCCTCTACAGTGAATTGCTAATTTGTTTTAGTTATAAGGTAATATTTGCGAATGGGATTTTTTTTTTTTTAAATAAAGTTAGCAGGATCAAATTGATATATTTTTAAAGGTATAGATACTCAAATAAAAAAAAAAAAGACACTCAAATGGAATAAAATAAAACTTGGATCATCAATCGTCAACATCTCCCCTGTCAACAAACCAATCTCACTCGTCCGCGAGGCTTGTTAAGAAGATGACAGCAGCACTCTGTTCTACATTGACATTTTCTCGGAGAGAAACATCAGAAACTGTCCGCCTCTGAGTTCTGGCGGGAATAAATACCTCCACAGCTGCTTTTATGGTTTCAGACACCGTGAAAGAGACTGGCCGTGTCATGTGCGCTGCTGGATCGGAATATTGTGTTTCTATTTTCCACCACTCACATAGTAAGTATCTTGCCAGTCCCTGTACCTAAAAAGTGAGCATCGATTGATTTTTTAGTATATCTGTTTTTGTATTAATTAATTTTTTAAAATGATTTTTTTAATATAATTTTGATATTTTTAAATATTTTAAAGTGCTGGTATTGAAATAAATATTTAAAAATATTATCTTGATATATTTATATGCAAAAAAACTTTAAAAAATAAAAAGTTTTTAGACTTATTTGTTGGTACTGTGATAACTATTGTTTTTTAAGTATTTTTTATGATATAAATATATTAAATTAATTATTTATTTACTGCACATTAAAAAGTAAAAAAATATTTAAATAAAACTTACCAGCCAGTTCAAACCAAATACCTTGATTTGACTTGTTTGGTGCCTTTTATATTTAAAAAATGGAACTAGTTCGTGGAATTTTTTTAATTACGTTTTTTGAACATGCAATGAATCTACTTTTATTTTTTAAAATTTCCTTACCAACCTTTTCAATTCAATATCTGAAGTCAGTTTTGTTATGATTTTATTTAATTATTTGGTTCAACTGAACCTGTGCCGTATGGTCGCTCTATTCGTCAATTTGCCGGAGGCTGACATTTACTTGAGTCATAAAAAATGCAAAACGTCCGCGTTTATTGGTGGAGACATGCCATCATTACCTCGCATGTCGTCATTTCTTTTTGAAAACGACGCTTCACCCTCCACCTCCACCACACGCCATCTCCCATCAAAAACCAATTCGCGTTTTTCAAAAGGTAGCGGGCCAACTATGAGCACATTTTTTTAACTGTTTAAGATTGTGATCATAATTTATTTTTTAAAATTTTATTTTTAATATTAATATGTAAAAATAATTTAAAATCATTAAAATGAAATTATCTTAAAACAAAAATAAATAAATTGAATAAACAGACTTACCTCACTACCAAAACCCTCTTTTAATGTAAAAATCCCCCTCCTCCATGTTTCCATAGCATTCAATTTTCTGCTGGAATGATACATGTCCAGGAATGTGTTTGTTTGGGTTTTAAAAAATGTTTTTTTTTTTTTTTTACATGTTCTGAATTATTTGTTTTTGGTGTTTTTATGTAATTTTGTTGTGTTATGCTAAATTAACTTTTAAAATATAATAATAAAATATTATTTTATTGTATTTATAAACAAAAATAATTTAAAAAACAACAATACTACACCTCAAACATCATTGAAATGCAAATTCAACCACCACAAAATGGAAAAATAATGCTTTTGTTATTTTTTAAGATTAATATATTTATGGATTTGATATAAATTAATTTCAGTTCTATTTTTTCAAAATTCAATTTAATCTTATACATAGTTTTTTTTTTTATGAATATTATTATACAAAATGCTATTTTTGAATATAAAAAAAAGTAATTTAATATAAAAATATTTTTTTTACAAAAATATGGTCTAATCGCATTTCCAATAAGGTTTTTATTTTGTTTCTTTATATAAAATCTAGACAAACTTACCGTAAAGTTTTTAGACCCAATCAAATCTAAAAGATTAATTTTAAAAAATCATCAATTTTAAATTTAACTTAGATCAAGTTTAAGTTAGATTAAAGGATAGTGAGTATTTGTTTTAGTGTTACAACATGTTTTCAACTGAAAAAAAATAAAATTAATGTGTTTGAGGTATTTTCAAATGATTTTTACGTATCAATGTAAAAAAAAAAAAGTGTGAAAAAATCATTTTAATTAAAATTATTTTGATATATATTTAAATAGTAATACTTTAAAAAATTACTATGCGATACCATATAATATCAACGATAAAAAAGAATTTGAAAAAAGAGAAACAATACTATTTTAATAAAAATAATTAATCTATTGCCTAATCCGCCCATCAATAAAAAGACAAGCGATTTTAATCTTTATAAAACAAATGCCTCCCCCCACTTCGAGCCGCCAACCACCCAACCAAAAACCCAACAACCGGACCCCCTTAATTGTCGTCGCTTCTACGTCAAACTCCCTAATTCTAAAAACCTTTTTCTTTTCTTTTCTGTTAATCTTTATCTCCTCTTCTAATCATGGAAACCTCCTCCCCCTCCCCTCCCTCTCCTCCCTATTCATCACAACACGGCGGCGACATGGAAATCCACCACCCTCCGATCAACACCGATTGGGACTGGAGTGATCTCCTGGACTTCGCCGTAGACGATCAATTCCCTCTCTCTTTGGATGCTACTGGTGACCTCACCCAAACTATCGACAATCCAACACCAGAAATCGAGTCTCAACAGGCTCAACTTCCTGTTTCTGATCGGGTAAGGAAGCGAGACCCGAGACTGACTTGCTCCAACTTTCTAGCGGGTATAGTACCGTGCGCGTGTCCGGAGGTGGATGAATTATTAAGAGAGGAAGAGGCTGCTTTGCCTGGAAAGAAACGGGTTAGAGTTGCTCGTTCCGGGTCGAGTATTGCTAGGTGTCAAGTACCAGGTTGTGAAACGGATATTAGTGAACTCAAAGGGTATCATAGAAGACACAAGGTTTGTCTAAGGTGTGCTACTGCTACTGCTGTTGTACTTGACGGGCAAACTAAAAGATACTGTCAACAGTGTGGCAAGTTAGTATTTTTTGCAAAAAAAACCCATGCTTTATTAGAAAAACCGACGTCTTATCGTGTATGATATTTGATGCACATTTTAATCTGGCAGGTTTCATGTGTTATCGGATTTTGATGAAGGGAAAAGGAGCTGTAGAAGGAAATTAGAGAGGCATAATAATAGGAGGAGAAGGAAGCCAGCTGATTCCAAGGCGAATGCAGGTGATAGGGAAGTTCAAGGGGATTTGCTAACTGAAGATACTACAGCTGCTTGTGATGCTGAAGCTGAGAAAGGTTTTTCTCTTTTATATATAGCATATGCTCTCTGCCCGTGCGTGTCTCTGATCATTTGCCTATTGATTGCTCGACTTTAGTTTGCTCAGGATTCTGGACTTGGGCATGGAAATGGGATCCCGATACCTATTTTGATAGGTTTCTTATAGTAATTCTATTTGAAATTAAATGCGACAGTTGTGGGATCATAATATTAACACACGAGGGGAGTAATTGACCACTTTTATGCTACAGTATCCCAGTAAAAGATCTCTGGTCGAGGAATTGGAAAGAGATTTGTGTTTCTTTTCCAATTTCTAAGTGAACCAAGAAACCTGATGAATTTATTCTATGCGGTGCAGATGGTTTGTGCTCCAGTGGTCAGATGTTGGAGAAAGAAGGATTGGTTGAGTCTGAAGATGGACATGTTTCCACCATGAACTCTGATCCTAATTCTCAAAATGTTACTAGTGATAGTGGAGTATCTTACATGGCTTTTGGAGACATGCTAATGGATGGGGGGAAAGATGACTCCAAGTTTTCATTTTCTCCCTCGCATTGTGACAATAAGAGTGATTACGCATCCATGGTAGGACTCTATTATTCTGCGGTTCCATGTTTTGCATGCTTGATTTTGTTCATTTTTAAAATTTGTGAAGTTACTGATTTGGAATTTTTCCTGTAGTGTCCGACAGGTCGGATCTCATTCAAGCTTTATGATTGGAATCCGGCAGAATTCCCTAGAAGGCTTCGACACCAAGTATTTTAAAGAATTACTATTACAGTTTAGTATTTGAATGAGAATTAATTTATATGCAGTTAAGGGCATCAAGAATTGGTTGACAGGTGGTAACTGTCTTTACAGATATTCCAATGGTTGGCCAATATGCCAGTTGAGTTGGAAGGATATATTCGGCCAGGATGTACAATCCTGACTGCATTTATTGCAATGCCAAAATTTATGTGGTTGAAGGTAATATGCTGGATGCTATCTACAAAATCTCTTTGAAGGTTTAGATGAATTAAGAGTTTTTGAAGAGATGCTATCTACAACAATGCATATGCATGCTCTGTGTTATATGTAGATCTACAAATAGTAATGTTTTATTATCCGCTTAATTTAATGTTTCATCTGAAGCATCTTTAGTTAGTGAATTGACAAAACTACAGGGCTCTCTATTAGTTATTTGGATATCTGTGCATGCACACATGTTTAAGCAGATATATATGGTGATACCCATAATCTCAAGGCTGAGAGTCAAGAGCACTCATTTATTTTCATACCCAAATATGTTGAAGTCTCCGAGAAGGCTGATGTCTACAGTTTTGAATTTGTGCACATTCCCAATAAGCACAAGCAATCACAAAATTTCTCAATGTTGATCATTCACACATGTATTTACCTCTTCTCTGTTTCCTCCTTTCTTATTCCTCTCAAACCTGAAGTTATCTTTTCCCAAGCATGGTTGTCAATTCTCATCAGGAATAACTTGTGCTCCATACCACTTTGATTTTTGAATTTATCCTTGCCCATAGTTTATGAGAATCTTTATTTTACCATTCACAGTGTAATTTGTTGATAATCATCCTATTTTATATTTAAGAATTTAATTTGTCTTATATTGCTCTCATGATCTCTTTCTCACTTTTATTTCCTCACTAACAATGCTAATTTTATCAGATTTTACTCAATATTTGAACTTGTACATTTTCTTGTATGATACAGTTAGTTGAAGATCCCGTGTCTTATTTGAACGACCTACTTGGCAGTGGAAAAATGTTGTCTAAAAAGGGCCGTATGCGTGTTTACGTGAATAACATGATCTTCAATGTCACAAAAGGTATGATAATTGCTTCATTCTTAATGTTCGTACATTACATGAGTGTATTGTTCCTAACGAATGCAAGAACAAAACCAATTCAATTAACCAACCGTAATAAACTGAAAGTCTCCTCTTAATTGGTCCTGTTCTTCATCCTTTTCAATTATCTGTTCATTCCATTTGTTTTATCACTGAACATTCTACTGGCTTAGATGGAAATTCCGTGATGAAAGTCAATGTGGAAGGACATGCCCCAAGGCTTCACTATGTTCACCCTACATGTTTTGAGGCTGGAAAGCCCATGGAGTTTGTTGTTTGTGGAAGTAATTTGTTGCAGCCCAAATTGCAGTAAGGACTTGTTTTTGCAATCGATCCAATTTTTTAGCATTCACCAAGTACCATTTTGCAAGAAACAGATTTTTATTTTTGTTTCATATTTTATTGTCAATTCATAGAAAGATTTTAGCCAAATGGGGCTCTTCAAGAGATTATATGCAATGTGTTATAATAATTGTTTTCATTTTGAATCGACCCCTAAGTGTGTTCTGTACTTATACATGGTTGCTGCCTATCAATCTCATTTTTAGTTTGTTAGAAAAGTTGTAATGAGGCTGGAATTCATTGCTTATGAGCTCTCATGGTTCCTAATGCGTGATGATATCAACCCCAACCTCCTCAGTTAGTGGATAGCAAGTCAGATCTTCATTAGCATGATAGAGAATCATCTGGCTACAATCTATTTTCCTTATAAATAATAATCGTTTTGTAGTCTTAAGGATGAAATCAGCTTTCCCAATAAATGCTGACTTTGTTTCACAGGGAACCGGGAAGAAGTTTTTATCACTTGCTGCATCTCTGGTGCGTGCAGATGATGCTATCAGAACTAAAAAAATATAAAAAAAATTGCACCAATTTCACTGGCCTCAAACTATTTACTAATTTGGTGGAGCTCTTTTTACTGGATGCACTATTATTTCCCTTAATAATTCCCAGTAACTGCATGTCGTTTTCTGTTGCAGTTAATGGATGGATGTCTTCTAATAGTTTTTTGACTTGCTTGTTGCATTATGCTGGAAATTTATTATCATATATCAGGCTTCAGGATCTTGTGTTTCTCTGCATGATAATAGTAGCCTTGCTGCTCAGCTCCAAGCCAAAAACATTTAAGTTGCATATTGGAGTTCCCTTGGCATCTGTACTAGTATTAAGTAGAATAACTGAATGTCTGTAAGATGATATCAACCTACTAACTATAGTGGGAAAATAAACCATCTGTCAACCAAACAATTGATATTAGATATTTCTGTTTTTGTTGTATCATCACCCTTCAATATCTTAGTATACTAGTGTCAATTAAGCCTGAATCTAATGCAGCTCAAATCATAAGGTGAAGGATATCTGTTTTGAAACTCTTTGGTGTTGTCTCTTTTAACTTTGTTTTTATTAACTTAAACTTGCTATGACTCTAAAGAACTGCATCTTTTACTTCTTTTCTTTTGTGTTCTGCCTAGTTCTATATTTTCAGCCCCTACAAAAATGATTTTGATGGCAGGTTTCTGGTATCTTTTGCTGGGAAGTATCTTGCGCATGACTATTGTGTTGCATTACCACAAGTTCATACCAAAGGAGGTCCAGGTCTTCACCATCAGCTGTACAAAATACTTACGCATTGTAATGAACCTAATCTCTTAGGTCCTGCATTTATTGAGGTAAGGATCATGCTTTATTTGGGTGTTTCGCTGTCTATTGCCTCTTTTAACAAAGGAGCATCTGGTTATGTTTGTGAAGTTTTGCAGGCTTTCCATTTTGCATTTCTCTTTATATAATTATTTTTTTATTTGCTGACATATTCAAAATGAACAAGGGGATTGCATCTTTTTCCAATGTTGTTCTTTGCAACAGTTTCTTTTGTGGTTTATGCCCTTTGTTTTTCTTTTCTGGAATCAAAATCATCATGTTCTGAGATGCTAAAATACCACCTGGAGGCTGAGGTGTGAACTGATAATATGGTTGTCTTGCAGTTCCTTAGCAGTTCCAAATTCAGAGTTCCTTTAAATTTTTAAAACCAAAGTGGTATATGTTCTTGATAAAAATATAATTTCTAATGGCCGTTTGTTGAAGTCTGACGTGGAATTTTATCCAGTTTGGTAAGGGCAATAAAATCGAATTTATATCTTTATGAGTAATAGTTAAAAAAAAAAAATACTGGACTCCAAAGATGAATATGCAGGACACTGGTTAAACAACTTGTACCCATGAATTTTTAAATTCACCACCAAAATCATTCTATGTTCATGGGACCTCTCATATACTGTTCTGGTTTTTCACGAGGTTGGTGATTAGGGCTGCCCTGGTCTTGGGATTAGGTTGCCGCATCATGATATCTTGTGCAATCACTTGCTTTTGGTAGCATCATTGGTGCTTAGCATTGACTTCCTGAGCCTGAAACTAGGTGTAGCTGATTTTGTTTAAAAAGTATATTTCTAGTTATAAAGGTCAATATGAGCATTTTGGAAAATGGATTTTAACTATAAATATGTTTGCAGGTCGAGAATGAGAGTGGCTTGTCAAACTATATTCCTATACTTATTGGGGACACGGAAATTTGTTCTGAAATGAAAATAATTCAGCAGAGATTTGATGCATCTCATTCATTGATTATTGGCTCGGAGTGTGAGGTTTCTACAATGAGACAAGCAGCATTGTCAGAGTTTATTATGGACATTGCATGGTTACTAAAGGAGCCTTCAGCAGAAAATTCTCAACAAACGATGACTTCTTTTCAGATTCAAAGAATCAATTCTTTGTTGAATTTCTTGTTGCACCATGAATCAATCATCATTTTGGATAAAATTTTAAAAAACCTGAAGATCATGATGGACAAAAAGGAGGCCCGTGGTATGTTTAACGGCACTAGTGATGCTAACATGAAGCTATTGCAGAGTTACATAGATTATGCAAGCAATATTCGTCATGAAAAACTCCCAAGAAGTGAAGTTTTGAAGCCTCATTTAGATTTTTCTGGAAAGGAGAAGAATTGCATTTCAGGAAGCTGCTGTGGAAGCAACAAGGAATCAGTTGCTCTCTCCACTGAGGTAAGAATGTCAATGTTGATCACTTCAACTTTTTAGCAATGTGTTTGTTTTTGTCATCAAGGATGGAAAGCTTGTGGAGTTTCACATGAATTTACTATTCCATTGACCTTTATTGTTTACTTTTGTTGGGTTTTTGGTTGGTAACTTGATATATTGAATTTAAGAAACAAACTGGTAAAATTGTCTGCACATAGAGCAAGTGGCATAAGAAATTTTGGTTAATTTCTGAATGCCAAGTCTTCCAATTTCTGGAAAATGCATCATATCACCATGATTCATTCTCTTAAAAGTTAATTTCAGTGATTTTTCCTTTGCAACTTGGAATCTCATTTTTATATTGGAAATCAACTTGTTTTGAATTGTTTGGCAATGGTCTTGTTGGTCCTGATTTTTAGGCTATGTTCTCGATAAGTGTTATTATGGATGCATCAACAAGAAGCATCCAGAGCTGTTTAAAACATGCTTTCGATCTGCTTTGACCATCCAAGTTCCCAACGTCAAAATAATTTTAAATTTTCAACTGGTTTGAGAAAAATATCAAGGGGATTTTTTTGCCATGAGCAGATGCATCTGCAACCCATGAGATTTACAGGTTATCTTCTTTTTTCTTTTTATATTTTCAGAAATTTGTCATCGTTATCCTTTCTTCCAGCTGAATTAACAGCACTGTTCAGCTATATTTTACTGTTCAATGCAGCACTGTATCTACTTGCCATTTTTGGAAGACTTTTGAATAGGGAGATCCGTCTCACCTTACTTGACTGTGTAGTGCTTTATTGATACCTTTTAAGTTCCTTGAAGGATCATGTGAATTTTCTTTATCTGCAGAACTTGGAGCAAAGACCAAATGGTGTATTGGGAGCAATGGCAAACTCCAATTCTATTGTTAGAAGCGACGAGTTGCCACTTTTGACTAAAGATGTCGTCATGAGGATGAACCTTGTCGATGAAAGGCCAAAGAAATCATGTGGTCTCGGTTTCTTTAACAGAGTCTTGAAGTATCGCCCTTCATTTTATGTAATTGCTCTAATTGCTGTTTGTTTTGGAGTATGCGCCATTGTTCTGCATCCTCATAAGGCCAGCCAACTTGCAGTATCTATACGCAGGTGCTTGACAGACAGATTTTAGATGTTAAATAAATCCTCATAAGGCCATCTCTTGATCACCGGCTCTGTACACCCATTTTACACTGTTAGATTAAATTGAACCCCCTGAAGCTTTAGGGTGGGGTTTGATTCCTGACTTTGGAGTGTCCAAACTGCAATTTCTCCACCCTGCCCCGATCTTGATGCTTCGATGGGATGGGCGCCCTTTTATGAGTATCAAGACAGAACTGCGGCATACCCAATAGTTGGAGATATCTGCTGCTTTTTTTCAGTTGGATGAGAATTCTTTGTAGGCAATGTCTAATGTTCTTCCATCTTTTGTTTCCTTGTACTGACAACAGCATTCACCCCCTAGTTCTTGTATTACTTATTTAGCAATGATAATGACGGCATCAATTACTACGGAGATTTTTTTTCTTCCAACTTGAAGGTGTGGTCACATAAAATGACTCTGAAATGTCAAAGCAAAAAATATTTTTGAAAACCACAATAATACTAAATCAAATGGGGGCATGATGAGAATGACATTTATGGCGGCGATGGACATTATCGATCATGCCTCATGCATGAACGAATGGACTACTGGCAAGCCAAAATCTCAACCCAAAGAAAACAAGATTAACATGATCTGAAAAAGGGCTACTGCTCATCAGGCTGCCAAGAGGCAGTTATGGAAAGCAAAATAGAAAGTGCAAGATTTCACTGTTGACTAGACAAACAGTAATATGATAATCAAATGCGGTGGTAATGGCTCTTAAAGTGAGGGAATCAGGTCAAGAAAGGGGCATAAAAAGTTCGAACAAATAGACACGGATATCAGCACCAGAGACAAAGATCTTAATGATTACAAACTGATGAACATGAAGATATATATGACTAATAGGAGACAGATGGAGAACTTGGACAAGAATGCAGCACAAATACTTTCTCACCTAAGAAGTTTGATGTAGAGGAGTCACCCAACCACATTGTGTTGTGATGTCATGGATGAATCTTCTCGGGTTAGTCCAAGTGTTCGAGGTTGAGAGTGGAGAATTTTGGATCAAAGCTGGATGGAGAGAGGAACAAGATGAAGAAATACGAGAGGGTGCTGCAACTAAACCTCCAAAAACTCAAAACACGGGAGGCTGTGAAGGTCTTGTTCAGAAAAACCCAGCAATGGTCTTGCTCGAAAAACACAAACACAGCAATAGACGATCAACACAACTGCAAATTGCAGCTACACTCGGTGCAACTCTTCCAAGTTTCGAGCGAGCTAAAACTTAAGGTTGGAGTCTTGTAGGCTGTAGCTTGAGAATGCAAGCAACTAGGAAGCTCAGGAGTTGCTCAGTTGGATCGTTCTAGGCAACTCATATCATGAATCATGTCTGCCCAGGTTCCAATCTATGCACATAATCCTAATGCTATGAATCTAAATCCAATCCTTTATCTCTATATATTGCTCTGTGATTAATGAACTAGAGTTTATATTTTACTTTAACTACATACTTGAAAGTGTATAGTTTTATATAAATTTTCTTTTGAAATTTTAAATAAATAATAATTTTTATTCTTTGAAACTGTAATTATAAATAATAATCACTAGACAAGTCGTAACCAAAAGGGTTTTTCCATATATAATTCTGTCTTCGGTCCCCATCTGAATAATGAGATGCTTGGCAATGCATGGAAGGGGATTGATTTTATTATTTATTATGCTACTCAACATATCCGGCAGCCTCCATGCAGCTGTATACAGTCTATTTATTTATTATGTATGACCCCCTTGTCTTTTGCTTAATATTCCTGACTTATCACAATGACAATTTTTTTTTTTACTTATTTAGAATTATAAGGTATTAAATGCAATATTATTAGTTTAGACCTTTACGACCCAAACAGGTTAATTTGTTAAAATTAATTTTGACTGATGATTTTTAAAAGGGACTAGAACCCATCTGCTATTTTCTCATCTGGTGAGGGAGGGAGATCGTGGGTCGTGGTAAGGGAAATGATGGTTGGTGTGTTTAGGTGTGATTGGTGGTGGAGATCAAAAGGAGGGTGGCGGAATGGACGGCTGGGTGGGGCCGAAGAGAAGGAAGGTAAAGGTTGCTGGCGGGGGCGAGGCGGAGGAGAAGGAAGGGGGAGAGGAAAAAGAGGAAAAAAAGAAAACAAAGATAAAAGGAATGAAATAAATAATATATTTTAAATCTGAAAAAAATTATTCATGTCATTATGAAAATATATCACGTGTATAAAATTAATCATCCTTAGCCAAGTTTTTATCTAAAAAACATAAAGACTCGTTATTTTTTTATATAAAAAAGATATATATTTTTTTATAAAAAATCGTAAAAATATAATGAAATCAGGTGTGAATTGCTAAAGACAATCTAATTAAACGATACAAAAAAGTCTACTATTGAAATTAAGAAAAAAACACATAAAATTGATAAGAAAAAACCTTTTGATCCAATTTTTTGCTTTGCTCAGGTTTAAAATTAAACAATATGAGAGTTATTTTGATGTGATCCAGTAAATTAGATATGTCCAAAGACAAGCAAACTAAATGGTAAAAATAATTTGAGAACAAAATTGAGAGAAAAAATATAATTGACAGAAAAAAAATCTCGACTCAACTTCTTTTTTAATTTGAGTTTAAACTATATGAGATTATCTCAATAAGTTTAGTTGACTTAATAAATTAAAAAACAACCAAGACAACTATTAAAAAAAATCTAATAATAAAATGAAATAAAATATAAAATTGAAATAAAAAAGAGCTTATTTGTTTATATATGAACAAGAGAGTTATATAAATAATGCTAGTTTATATATATATATATATATATATATATATATAATAGATTAACTCAAGTTTAAAAGTAAATTATGTGAGTTGTTTTCCATATGATTCGATTAACTTGGTATTTCTCATTATAATTTCTGAAGAGACAGAGAGAGAGAATAGAATAGGAAAAGACACTAATGATATATCAAAGTTTTGATTACTACATCACCAATATCATCTAAAAGATTTAGATTAGATGTGTTTGATTTTGAATTATAGGTCTTTTATTTTGTGTATTTTTGGAATTTTAGTTTACACGAGTGATACTTTTTCGATATTAAACAAATCATTTTTCCTTTCACAAAGATCATAATAAAAAAAATTCTTTATAAAATATAACTTTTAATAAAAATTTCATACAATCAAATGTCTAAAAAATTAATTAATGCTTTAGTAAAACATAAGTAATTTTTTTGCATATGTATTAGGATTGTAATAACAAGTTTATTAAGTCCCCGAGAATTCAACCAATATTTTGAAAAAAAAAACAATTATTTTTTTAATTAATAAGAGTCAACAATGAGTATCTTGATATAAATATTAGATCTACAAGTAGATTTATTTTTAGAATATAAGTAATTGATCAATATTCATCAATTTTAATTGAGAGTATTTTATCACAATTGAAAAAAAAAATCATTATCTAGGATAGGTGAATTATGTCAAAGCACCTGTATGGATTTTCTCATATAAAAATTCATTTAGGTATAAAAGCCCATGATAAATTAAAAAAAGCTTAATTTACTCGTACGAATAAATTCTAAGCTAAGATATCAACTGGGAAACCATCAACTATTTAAACCATATTGGAATCACATAAAGCAACTTCCCTATGTAGAGATTATTAGGGGTATTAATACTTGTTTTAACCACAACCAATTCATTATCTTTCGAACCCAACCAAATAATTAGGTGACAACTCTATAGCCCCAATGTTTTCATACCGACCTGCAACATTCGGCTAAAACCATGAAGGGTTACTCTTTCCAAGATTATATTTGATGCAAACCTTTTAATCACATCAAGCAACCCACATCCAAAATATTTAACTCCTAAAAAACTAAGTAAATCAAGTTTGAAATGAGTGTGACATAAATAAAAATTGTATCTGTATTGATATGCAAATAGTAATTCGTGAATGAAAAGTATGAAATGATATTACAAAGTTAGTTAAATTTGAATAAGTCATTTTCAGTCCTTTACGAAACTAAGAAAGAGAGAATTCTCACCCTTATAAGCATACAGAGTTGCAACATGTAATTTGAATATCATTAAGTAGAAATATAATCTGAAACTTAGGTTACATAAGTGCTTCTATTCTAAGTTAAACTTTATAATATCTAAAGATGTGGACTTGTATAAACCTCACTTATAATCATACTCAAATTTATAAGTCTCTAAGTCTAATTAATATTTATTAATCCTAAAATACAAAATACAAATTTAAAATAAAAACATTAAGTTGATGTCACGTATAAATGAGATAAAAGAAATTTTATTTGATTTTCACTGCCGCTGACTTTTAGGTTTTCTTCTTAAATTAAGAGAATCATTATATAATCTCTTTAGTTTAGGAAATAAATTTGACAAATTCATTAGCTTTCTTTGTAGACTATAAAGTTTCTTATCTTGAATGCTAAAAAATCTCTTCTTTAGAAAGTAATCTAGAAGAATTTCTTTGTTTCCATAAAAGAATAATATGTTGACTTAAACTCCATGTAATATTAAAAAAAATAAGTTTAAATCAAGGTTGACTTAGAGTTTAATACATTAACTCTCTTTAAAACTTGAATGAGATTTTTATTGGACTTGAATTAAAGACTTTCTTTAAATTTCATAGCTATCCTTTGTCTCTCCATGTTCATCTTCCTCCATGTGTACTGAACTAGCATATTAATGTCTTTTTAAGTCTTTTTACCTAAATTCTTGCAATAGATCCATTCAACACCACTAATAGGTCAAGATATGTCTAATAATGGTGTTGGACCAATCCTAATCAATATCCAATGAATTTGGGCTCGGTAATGTTGCCTAAAACTACAAGTTTTTAGGCTTTTATAAAGCTTTTTAGAATTTGTTTATACCATGGTAGCGATTGATTTTTAAAATGCTTTTAACTTGAAAATATATTTAAATATTTTTTTATTTTTAAATTTATTTTGGATGTTAACCTATCAAAATTATTATATAAAAACATAAAAAAATATAAAAAAATATTTTTTTAGAAAACATTTTTAAAATAAAAAATAAACACGTTATTGCATTAGTTAAATTTATTTATCATCTATGACTGCCGCGTTATGACTTGTGCGAGTCTTCCTTCATTTCAACTACTGAATCTCGATCATCAAACGCTAAAAAGACAACATTATACTCAGGGCAAGTCCAACGGGGAGAGGCATCTCCACATCAAAAGCTAAAAATTTAATTTTTTGGCTATTTTCATTCTTTTAAGATCTCCAACGGAAGAGTTAAATGCACAACCAAAATGACTTTTCTTTACATGCAGAGCCATTTCTACATATTTTTATCTGCATAGCTAAAATGAAAATATAGCCGTTGAAGCTGAATTGTACCGTTGAGTTCTCAAAATTAAAACACAGCAACACAACAACAATAATAAGAACAATGAACTAAACAATTGAAACAACTCAAAAAAAAAAAAAAAGCAGAAAGAGAAAGACATGGAACAGAAAGAAGGGGAAATGAGAGAGCACAAACAAGAGTAGAGATAATTAAGAGGACATAAGTCACACAACAACAGCAAGGCTTAGTGGTCTTTGGAAAGAGAAGGGTTCATCACAAGCTTAGTTAAAACATTAAATCCCTCTGGCATTGCTTTATCAAGAGAGAAATAAAGGAAGGTGTGGGAGAAGTAGAAGCAAATTAGATAGAGTGGCAGAGAGAGTGTGGTGCTTGCAATCTAGATTTTCAGGGGGTGTGGCGCAAAAGGAGAAGAGAACGATTGTAGGGTTTTAAGTTTATGATTGAGGGGAACAGACGGGTGTGGGGTGGGGTGAGGTTGAGGGATTTTATACTAATTATATAATAATAATAATAATAATAATAATAATAGTTAGAATAAAAAAAATAGGGGTATTAATATGTAATTAATTAAATTAAATTATTTATAATGGAATATATTTTAATTAATTATGTTTGAATTTATTGGTTATTTGGTAATGTGTTCATTTTGTCTTTTTAAGTTTTTCTAACACTCAAAGACAACAAGTAACATTAAAAATCTTTAAATACAACAACCATAAAAAAAACATATAATTACTTAAAAAACATACAATAAGTAGTTTAAATTTCAAATTTCAAATATTGTGGGTTTTTTTAATTATATTTAAATTTATTTTTTTAATTTAAATATAATTATTTTTTTTTTATTTGGAGAGTTTTTCAAAAGTAATTATTTAATTATATAACTTACTTCTATTAATAATATAATTAATTGCATAATTAAACTATATACAAAATAATTAAATTTTATTTTAAATAATATAAAAAAATAACTCTCAAAAATGACTTTTACCATTAAAATAAACATAAAAAAAATTATATATATATTATTTAAAAAATTATTTTAAAAATTTAACTCTTTAAAATAACTTTACTATTATACTTGCCCTGGTACTACCTATAATACTATTATACTTGCCCTGGTACTACCTATAACTTGTTTAATATTTCTTTTACAATTTGTTATCACAACTAAATAAAGGGATTTGTTTCTTCCCCACTTCATTTATTTTTCTCCTAAATGCATATTGATTGATTGATTGCCAATATAAAGTGGGAGTTTTAAGATCAGTTCACTACCTTAATTTCATTCTCTCTCTCTCTCTCTCTCAATAAAGCTGATGTTTGGATGCTAATTTATTGTAATCTGTTTGCTTTGAACGGAGAAAATTTCAAAGTTGGAATCTTTTCTTTCCTTAAGGTATTGAATTTATACAGTTCGATGGTTAGATGCTCGCTTGATTCTTCAAATAACGAAAAACCTCCTTTTCATTTCTTTAGCTTATATTGTTCTGATTTGCAGGATTTGACGGACAGTGGGGCAGTTGATTTCTTGTTTATGCTGATAATAAGTAACTTCATAGGGTTTCAGCATCCATGGCTGTAAATTAGAAGTGGGATATTGAAGGAATTTGAGGATAAGGATAACATGAATAGGATACGTAAGATTACTGATCAATGTGATGATAAAGTTGCTGCCAAAGGATCTTCTTCTAGTCAAGGACCCAATGAGATTTTTTATCATGAGATTGCTCACCTCACAAAGCTGAGGTCACGGCCTCATGAGCTTTTGAGCAAGGACATGCCTGGCAGGTCGAGGCTGCCCGTCTCAACTATGAAAATGTTGGTTGGTCGAGAGTGTAACTATTCAGGAAGAGGGAGATTCTCATCCGCTGATAGTTGTCATGTTTTAAGTCGATATTTGCCTGTAAATGGTCCTTGTACGGTGGACCAGTTGGACAGTGGGATTTATGTTTCTCGGTTTTCAGATGATGGTACTCTTTTCGTTGCGGGATGTCAGGTATTGTTCATTTACTTGTCAGGTATTGTTCATATAGTGGGATTTATTGTTCATATAGTGGGATTTATTGTTCATTTACTTGCGGCAGAAAATAAGCTTATTATTCTCGACCAGGTATTATTCTTCATAAATAGTTGGGGATACTTAAATTTATGGGTCTGTTTGTGACGTTATTTCTTGAGTAAAGACTTTTCTTGTACAACAGGGAAGCCACATTAGGATATATAATGTGGATAACGGATGGAAAGTTAAGAAGGACATTTTAGCCAAAAGTTTGAGATGGACGATTACTGATGCATGTCTTTCACCCAATCAGCGCTATCTTGTAAGTTTCTGATGATTCTGAATAGAAAAAAAATGTTGATGTATTATTAAGATAGGAAGTAAATTATTATAGTCATAAAGTGTAGTTAAATGCATAAGTTCCGGTTCTCTGGGTTTACTGGAGCCTCTTCATCAATTATTATACTGTAGTTCAATGCATTAATGCAGGTTCTCTGGGTTTAGTGGAGGACTGTCTCTTTGGTGTACCACCTCTTTTATGACCTGTGAACAAATTAATTAAGTACCGATCAGAGATTTTCTTTGATTTTTTTTTGAAAACAGGTTGGTGGATTATATGCCTGCCAAGTCTTGCATATGGCGCATATCATGTCCTGTCTATGACATTGTGCACCTGTTGTACTTGTGTGTGCTCTGTGAGTGTGTCTGTAAGAATGCATGATCACCTCTCCATGCATTTTCAGACTCAATCTCTTTGAGTTCTGGATTGTGTGGTTATCATATTTTTTTTAGATTGTTATGGACATGGCTCAAGTGCTCCCTCATAAAGTAATCTTTGATATTGGCATAAACAGCCATAAACAAGGGTTACTTGGTTGTTTTAGGTCTTTATATCTTTTTGGTTGTCTACAATAAGTCAATTTGTCTAATGGCATACTACAACTTAACCCAACTTTGAAACTGGGCTTGTTGTTAGCCAGCATAATTTAATTAATTGCTTACAGCTCATCCTTATTTTCCTGTCCAATGGCATTTACTGCTGCTGTTGATTGTACCAGGATTTATGCAATACTTGAAATAGCTGCACCATATAGGGTAGAAGATAAAACTTGGATTATCTTTTGGGCTTCTATACTATCGCTAATATAATTTGCAGGATCTTCCACTCGTGTCTCACCATGCCAATTTTTCATTGGAGATGAACTGATTTGTAGACTTGGCATGCAATGAGATTTAATTTTGTAACATGGATGCAGTGCTTTTTATTGTTGATTTAATTTACCTTCATTTTTAATGTGCAGGTGTATGCTAGTTTGTCACCTGTTGTCCATATTGTGAATGTTGAATCTGCTGCTACAGAGTCACTGGCAAATGTATCAGTATGTGTGCCACACGCCATACTTGTTTGTCGATTTATTTTCCCTTAGTTTCTTATATTTATATGTTATCTTTCAGTATTGGATGAAAAGGGCTAAAATCTTTTCAGATGCTGTCATATTAGCTTTCATCTTACAAAACTATGCCTTTGGATCATCATCTCAGAATTAACATGTTGTTTAGCTGTAACAAATGGTGATAGATGGGATAAATATATTTATTTAATTTATGTAATGAGTGTATTGGATGCTCTACCCATGGCTTGAGTGTCTATATGATGTGTGCTATAGGGCATCATTGTTTGGCTAGATGGTAACACTGTGAAGTAGTTCTTATTCTTGACAAGTGGCTGTGTTATCATGACTATGAAATATGAAGCTATGTTCATGATGCTTGTGATCATCTGATCTGGTAAATGAGATGCTCACCAGAGTACACCATTTTGTGCTGCATAGAGGCAATCCAGCACCTTGAGCTATGGTTCACTTAGCTGTTTTCTCTTATAGACCACCAGCGTATTTCTTAGGGAACTTTAAAGATTATAACTTGGTCCTCTGCATTTACTTCACTGTTTTAATGCCACAAAGTGACCACTTAAGATTAAGCACTTAAATCTTACAAAGAGAATATGGTCATTGGTTTCGTTCACGTCAAAGTTTCCATATGCAGGAAATTCATGATGGTTTGAGTTTTTCTAGCAACAATGATGATTATGATGACCTTAGGATTTTCTCTGTAAAGTTTTCAACTGATGGGCGAGAGCTTGTAGCTGCAAGTAGCGATAATTCAATATATATTTATGATCTTGAAGCAAATAGCTGCAGCCTCCGAGTTCCTGCACATAAGGTATCAAACTTGTATTTTTCATCATACACAGTATATTGATTTTTTTGAAACTTAGAATGTGTTGTTTGTTGGGAATTTATTGAGTAGGTTTGAGTTACATATAGACAGTTTGTACACAACTTTCCTCTTGTGTTACTACCTCTCAGTGCTCTTAGTTGATAGACATAGATGCAGTATAAATTACCTAATGACTCTACTGTGCATTGCAAAAGACAATATCTTGTTTTGTTCTTAATTTTAATTTGATAGAAAAAATAGTCATATGGCATATTCATCAGTCCATATTTTAGAGTAAGAAAGCAGCAAACCAAGTATGTTGCTTTCCGTACATGGGTTCAAGTGAAGTTTACACTAAGTGCCCGTTTGGTATTGCTGTGGCGCCGGAAATTTGAAAAAAATAATAAAAATAAGTGTTTGGTTATTTGTAAAATGCCGGTACAAAGCATGGGTCCCACATATAATTTGGCTCGAAACGCCGGTGCAAGAAAAGCAGTAATTTATTGCTTTTCTTGCTACGATTCAATTAGGGGGTGGGGGGCGCCTCTGTGGTGTATATATATATATGGGGGTGGGGGGCCTGTGGGTGTGTCTATATCAAAGTTATTAAATCCGTTCCGTTCCGGCCGGAACGGACGGAACATACCGTTCCGTTCATAAAAACGGAACAAAACGGCGACATTTTTATCCCGGTTTTAATTCCGGTCCGATCCGGAAATTTCGGCCCAATTCCGGCCGGAACGCCCCGGTTCCATTCCGGACGTTCCGTTCCGGAGACTGGACTCTGAAGTCTAAAGAGTGGAGATTGGCGTGGAGACTGAAGAGTATTTAATGGAGAAAAGTTGAGAAAAGAATGTATTTCACCGATGTGGGACAAGGAGAGTGCAGATTGGAGGGAAAATATTTAAAGGAGAAGAATTGACAAACAATTTTGTTTGTCCGATGTGGGACATTGTCCCACATCGGACAAATTCAAATTGAATTTGTCCAGCCGATGTGGGACATTTGTCCAGCATTCTGCTGGACAAATTCTATATATATATATATATATATAGAATTTTTTTAATATATATTAAAAAAAATTATAAAAAATATATATTATAAACAAATAAAATTGTTGTGTTGATTTTATAAAAAATATAAATTATATATATATATATATATATATATATATATATATATATATATATATATATATATATCATGGAATCACTATTGAAAATCAGTAATATTAACTTTAAAATTTATATTTATTTTTTTTTACTTTAAATTAAATTTTTTTGATGTTTTTAAATCATTTTCATATCCTGATGTTGAAATAATTTGTTGGAGTTGGAGCTAGTACTAGTAATATCGATGTTGAGTGTTGACACCAGTATTAGTATTGATAATCCTTTCAATAATAATATTTTTGATAAATGTATTAAAAATAACGAGGAAAATGACGGGCATGGGACTGATTTTAATTTATTTAACATATCATCAAAATATTTATTTTAAATTTGTTAGTTTTTACCTAATGAAATTCTATGAACATAATTGTTTTGTAATGTATTTTTAAATTATTTTGAATTATATATGAACCTTAACTAATGAAGTTTTATAGCCATAATTATGTTGTATTGTATTCATAAATATTTTACTTACGATTTATGATTTTTTATTTATATCATATTGTGTCCGAATTTTACTTATTTATTTTTTTCAAAATCTATTTTTTTTTTCTTTTTGAACATATGATTTTCAGTACTATTCTCTTTGTAATTATCTTACTATGGTATTTACTATTTTTTTGGGATGCATAATAAGAAATTCTAATATTTTTATATTAATAATGTAGAAGATGTTTGATTTATATTTCTTTTATTTTAGAACATTTTACTTTCATAATATTTTGGAATTTTACAATGTTTCTAATTTTGAGATCATGTTTGTATTGTATAATTTAAATTTCATTTATCTTGAATTTAAATTATACTTGTTAAATTAATATTTTATTTTTTTCATATATATAATTAAATAAATATGAACAGTACAAAACCAGAACGGAACGCCGGAATGCACCGAAACCGGAACGTTCCGTTCCAAACAAAAAACCGGAACCGATTTTACAACTATGGTCTATATATATATATATATATTAATTATTAAAATAATTTAAAAATTAATTAAAATATAAATAATGTTTACATAATATATGTTTATTAATATACAAAATATATTTTTAATATTAAAATAATCTAAAAATTAATTAACATATGAACAATGTTTACATAATATATGTTTATTAATATAAAAAATATATTTTTAATATTAAAATAATCTAAAAATTAATTAACATATGAACAATGTTTACATAATATATGTTTATCAGTATAAAAAATATATTTTTAATATTAAAATAATCTAAAAATTAATTAACATATGAACAATGTTTACATAATATATGTTTATCAGTATACAAAATATATTTTTAATATTAAAATAATCTAAAAATTAATTAAAATATAAATAATTTTTAACCTCAACCTCAACCACAGTTTTAACCAAACACTTCACAACTTATTTTGAACCGCAGTAAAAGTGTTTTTTTTTAAACTGCTTTTTTTCAACCTCAACCACAAAAGCAAAAGCAATTCCAAACAGACCCTAAATCATACGATTGAATTATTATTTCTCTTAACTGCACCAAAGTTGATGCTTTCCTTTCTTTTCCATGCTATCTTCCCCCCCTTCTCTATCATCTCAGGTCTATATTCATGGGGTGTTTGAGAGCGTGGTAGCGGTTGTTTTTTGCTTGAAAATGCATAAAATTAATGTTTTTTTTTTGTAAAATTATTTTTGATAACAACACATTAAAATGATATAAAAATACTAAAAAAATTATTTTGAAGCAAAGAAAAATAATTTTTTTTTTCAAAAACAATTTTGAAATGCAAAAACAAACAAGTCTTGAAGTGAACTTTACATGGAACATCTGTGAACCTCTTTCTTGGCAAGATTCATGAAAATGCTGATGTTAAATTTTTGCAACTTACTCTCAAGCGGGGCTTAGTGTTTTTGGATATGTCATGATCTTATTTTTGTTTCTCATGCAGTCTGATGTTAACACTGTATGTTTTGGGGATGAAGCTGGCCATCTATTATATTCTGGAAGCGATGATAGCCTCTGTAAGGTAAAGGCTATCCATCCATTGGAATTTGATGATTTAGGTCATCATGTTCCGAAGTGCTACGTGATATTATTTCTGACTTAACCAGTTTGCAGTTGCTTCACTGTAGGTTGAGCAGAATTTTTATTACCGGTGCCTTGGTAGCAACTGTTTGCTACTACAATTGTCAGTTTGTCTCAAGCCATATGAGGCTAACCAGAAACTAAGCCATTTTGAATAAATAATGATGCCTTTTCAAGCTTGCAGAAATTTAACTTGGCACTAGTTTTGCATCTCCTAATTGTTTTTTTTTTTAATAAAGGAATTTTCACTCGTCTTTAAATTTAACTTCTACAGGTGTGGGATAGGCGTTGCTTTATCTCAAAAGGGAAAGCAGCAGGGGTCTTGATGGGACATCTAGAAGGCATTACATTTATAGACAGTCGTGGAGATGGACGCTATTTTATTTCTAATGGAAAGGATCAGACTACCAAACTATGGGATATTCGAAAGATGTCTTCTAACGCCAAAGAGTAGTAAGATTATTGCTTCCTCTCCCCTTCTCTCAATGCAAACTTGCACACACATCTGCTAGATTTTTGCGTACATGTTCTTTAATTGCTTCAAGTCTTACCTCCATGTCTATATTACTATGCAATATTAAACCATTCTTGTTAGTAGTTGATCGTTTCAATTCTTATTCCATGTGACAAACTTGTAGTTAATACTTTTGGTTGATGATGAAGCTTGAGTGGAGCCAAGTAGAGGTTCAAATAGATCAATGTTAACAATTTTGGAGTTGCATGACCTGTTCAATTTATTGTATATGGGTTGGATTGTTAACAGGCAACTGCAATGGCAATTTTCTATTTTGGTTTTGCAGATTAACATAAACCTGAAAAAATGAATTCTGGTTTGGAATTAGGTCAGAAGATGTTTACTCTTTACAATATGTCATCTCTAGTGTGTAGCTTGTGTATTTCTAATTTACATTGCTTCATGCATGTAACTGTATTGCTTGAGCTTGTTTTGAGTTTATGAAGATATTGAATTTTTAACCCACCCAAATTTTGGTAAGGATCTGGTTTACTTGTATCAGAATTGATTGATGCTCTCCTGAGATAAGTTTTGCTTCTGAGTTGTCTTTTCAAACAGCACTCCAAAGCGTAGATATTCTGACTGGGACTACAGATGGGATGAGTACCCACCCCATGCAAAAACATTAAAGCATCCTCGTGATCAGTCAGTAATTACTTACAGAGGTCATTCAATCTTGTGCACGCTCATTCGCTGTTACTTCTCCCCGGAATATAGGTACTGGTCAATTAAATTTGGCTTTATTGCCTCAGTGCAGATACATGTTTTCATTTCAAATAATGCATGTTCTCTTTCTTGAATTTACCATGAGCCAGGCCTGATGTCAGTCAAAGGATTGACCCAAGGTGCTATTCTTTCTGTTTATCTGGATTTACTGTTCAGATTACCCTAAAATTAGCTGTGCAGAAACACAAAATAACTAGGAGTCTTATTACCTAGTTGGCACTTGAAACTTTTCCTTCAGTAACAGGTTTTACTGTGTCAATATTTGGTGAAGTAAGATAAAATGTGTGTTGAAATTAACTTCATGGTGAAATGGGACAGGACCTACCCAGTACATTGCCTGCTCAACAGTTTTTTTGATTTAGGACATTGCTTTATCATCATGATAGTTCTACGTACTGATGATTGCAAGGGTTTCACCAATTGATTATCACTGGTTGCAGCACCGGCCAGAAGTACATATACACTGGATCTAGTGACTGTTCTGTTTATATTTATGATCTGGTATGTACTTGAATGAGTGCTCTTTTTCAAAATCAACGCTGTATTCCTTTGGTAATGTTTTATTTCATAGTTGATGCAGCCGAGTGAGATAAGTTCGTTATTTTTTGTAGGTGAGTGGAGCCCTAGTTGCAACACTTGATCATCATGAAGGTCTTGTGAGAGACTGTAGTTGGCATCCTTTGTACCCTATGCTTGTCAGCTCTTCATGGGACTGTGCCATTGCCCGATGGGAATTTCCCTGATGTGGTGAAGCACCTGCTCCATCAAGATGAAGGTCTACTCGGAGGTGGGTTATCTAGGAATTAGATAGCTCAAAGTTGATAGTTGTATACATGATTTTTGTTCTTTTCTCCATAGCATTGGATCTATTGCCTTGTGTTAGGAAGGGTCCCGCACGAGGTCACTGCTTTAAAACGAAAAGAAATATGCAGTTGGTGAAGGTAAAGAACAACTGGCTCTTTTTTGTTTGGTGTCACTGATGCGGCTTGTATATAAGACTATAGCTGTGAAAATGAGTCCAGCAGCTTCAAAACATTGTTTCTGGCTACGAGCTGCTGGGTGCTGCAGCCACCTTTCACTGTGTAGCTCCTGCAGTCTGCGCATTCTGTGATCATACTTGCCCTTCACCCCCTCAAATAAAGTCATATCTGGCCGTTCCAGTTTGGTGAAGAAGGCGAACGAGTTACGTGCTGGACTTCATTGGAAATACTTCAGCAGGTCCTGGATGAAAAGCCAGGCTCCTATGCTGCCATAAATTCAAAGCTACTACGTAGTGACTGATGCTGCTACTGCTCCCGTAATCATGAAGCGTTCGTCCATTTTCCTGCCCTGGAATGAAAAGGAATAATAGTACTTTACGTTCTTAAATTTCGCGTTGAGATTTTTGGAAAATCTCAGCGAGGGTTCTGGTCAGAGGTGAAAATCCATTTAATTAACACAAGGCTGATAACTATAAAGATATCTATCTTATATTAAATAAAATGGAGGCATATATCATTATAGATTCATTTTTTCTGGTCTCACTTGAATTTTTTACTTTTCAATGGTAATTATCCTACTTATACGGTGATATATATATATATATATATATATATATATATATATATATATATATATATATATATATATATATTTTAAATGAAAATCTTGGATAATATGTTTATTGCTAATGAAAGATTCAATTATGAACTCTCAAGAAACTGTGTTATCATCCTCCAATTAAAGCTTTTTAAATAAAAAATATCAAATCATAAGACTATAATTTATAGTAATTATCTTGATACATTAAAATTGATATAAACAGAAACAATACAAGAAATACAACAACAATAAATTCTATATATAGAATCATCATACAAAAATTCTAATTCTAATTTTATTATTAAATATATTTCCTTAGTAATATGATTCCCTTAATAAACTCAAAAGTCAACCTGAACAAACTAAGAAACTCAAAAATATAATAGAAACGGTAAAAGTAGTAAAGAAAAATAAAATTATTAAATATATTATTTGTTTTTTTTTATTAGAAACAAAATATTTTATTTTAAAAAAACCTCATGCATCATAAAGTCAGTTGCGTAAACTGGAACAAGTTATTCCAAAAAGAATATATTTAATAATTTTTAGCTATGCAAAACACATGTTGATTGCTTAATTTTTTTAAAATTAATTTATATATTTAAAATTATTGTTAATCTTTTATCAATAATTCAATACAGTTTTTTTTTTTTTTTTTTATGCTAAGCATCAAATTTTTTTCCGCTAAAAATTCCAAGTACCCCAGCCGACAATTTTTGTACAACTCTCCAATTTTAGCCCCGCACGCACGCGGTGGTTACAGTCGGTTCCAATTTCCAAATCCACGACGACGGCAACACACACACAAAAAAAGAGTAAGAGAAGATGGCATCAACGACAACAAGAGTTACATTTAGGGTTGTGGTGGGGATTCTAGCCATCCTCGTTCTCTTCTACGTGGGTCGTCCTCTCTACTGGAAAATCTCCGCTACTGTTCAAGAGATCCGCGAGAACAAACGCACCGTCAAACAAGGTCGATCTGTCTGCATCATCATCATCTCCTTCTGTAAAACTTTCAACGATTAATTCTGTAGTTTGATTGTATTTTCCGATTGATTTTTAAGTGTTACAGCAGTAGTTTATATACATGGAAAATAAGCCTATTGTACAATCTACTTTTCTTACTTGCAGAACTTGTTACACAGGAAAGGAAATAAACGGTAACCTGCAATTTACAACTGTTTTCTTAACATTTATAGCTGTATTTCTCAACACTCCCCCTCAAGATGGAGCATAGATATTTATCATGCCCATCTTGCTAATAGCATCATAAAATACCCTTCCTGAAACTGCCTTTGTGAGGATATCCGCTAACTGATCTTCAGACCGAACAAACGGAAACTGTATAATCTTCCGATCAAGATTTTCTTTAATGAAATGTCGGTCTACTTCGACATGTTTGGTACGATCATGTTGTACCGGGTTGTGAGCAATCTCGATAGTCGCTTTATTATCGCAGTGTAGACTCATAGACGTTTCATAATCAATTCCCAGATCCTGTAACACATGTTTTATCCATAATAATTCACACACACCGTGTGCCATACCTCGGAATTCTGCTTCTACACTTGATCTAGCAACTACTTTCTGCTTCTTACTTCTCCAAGTAACAAGGTTGCCTTCAACAAATGTAAAGTAACCTGATGTTGACCTTCTATCAATCTGGTTTCCTGCCCAATCTGAGTCTGTGTACCCCTCGATCTCGTGAATCTCCTTTTTAGAAAATAGTAGGCCTCTTCCTGGTGCACTCTTTAGATACCTTAAAATCCTATATACTGCTTCCATATGTTTCTCTCCTGGGGAATGCATGAATTGACTTACCACACTCACTGCATAGGCTATGTCGGGCCTTGTATGTGATAAGTATATTAGCTTCCCAACTAACCGTTGATAACATCCTTTGTCTGTTGGTATCTGGTCTTCCTTTTCTCCTAGCTTGTGATTCATTTCCATCGGTGTGTCAGCTGGTTTACATGCAAGCATGCCAGTTTCTGTTAACAAGTCTAGCACGTACTTTCGCTGTGATAGACATATCCCGGTTTTTGATCTTGAGACTTCAATCCCTAGGAAGTATTTCAGTTGTCCGAGATCTTTCATGTCGAATCTTGATGCTAGGAATTGCTGGAGTGCTTTTCGTTCTTCTGGATCATCTCCTGTCAGAACCATATCATCCACATACACAATTAAAGCTGTAACTTTTCCTTCCTTATGCTTTATAAACAATGTGTGGTCTGAGTTGCTTTGTTTATATCCAAACTCTTTCATTGTGGAGGAGAATCTTCCAAACCATGCTCGTGGCGACTGTTTCAAACCATACAATGCCTTCTTTAGTTTACAAACTTCATTTCTTCCTGAGGGTTTTTGTTTAGCTCCTGGTGGCAAGTTCATGTAGACTTCTTCTTCAAGGTCTCCATTTAGGAAAGCATTTTTTACATCAAATTGTTGTAGGGTCCAGTCTCGATTAACTGCTAAAGATATGAGGATGCGAATAGTATTGATCTTTGCGACTGGGGCAAACGTCTCTTGATAATCTACCCCATATTTCTGCGTATATCCCTTCGCAACCAGTCTTGCTTTGTACCTGTCAATACTTCCATCCGCCTTGAGTTTTACCGTGAATACCCATCTGCACCCAACTGTCTTCTTTCCTTTCGGTAATGGACACATCTCCCAAGTATTATTCCTCTGAAGTGCTTCCATTTCTTCGTTCATTGCCTTAGTCCATTTGGGATCTGCTAGAGCCTCCTGTATATTACTAGGAATAGATACAGTAGATAATTGATTAACAGAAAATGCATACGATTTAGACAATCTATGAGAAGACACATAGTTACTGATTGGATATTTAGTTTTGGTATTTGGGTCAGGTTCATATTGTTTTCTTGGGATTCCTCTATTCGACCTCTGTGGGTATTTATTTCCTGTGTTTTCTACAAGGACAGGAATTTCGTTAGTTTGATCAAGAATAAGGTTTGGGTTTACCTGAGGAAGATCATTCTGGGTTGATTCTTCGGTTGATGGTGTAGACGTGGGCAACTCTGAAGACCGAGAGGGGTTGCTGAGCATATTCTGATCTAAGTGTAATTCTAAGTCAATATTGTCCTGTATCCCCACATCTTTTTGTCTGTGAATTTTTCAAGTATCCCTCCGTTTTCCTCTAGTTCAAATAACTCATCCTCGTTCTCTTCACTACTTCTCACCCCCTGAAGAGACGTCCCAGGACCTCCCCCTGAATAGTAGGGTTCTAACTCGTGAAATGAGGTATCCAAGGTCACATGTAGCTTCGGATGGTTGGGATCATAACACCGATACCCCTTCTGAAATTTTGAATAACCTATAAATACACACCTTTTTGCGCACGGATCAAGTTTTCCTCGCAACACTTTAGGTATGTAAACATAAACAGTACATCCAAATACTCTAGGCTCAAGGTTTGGTAAATGGGGAACAGAGAGAAGGGATTCCATCTTCTGTTGAGGAGTCTGAAAATTAAGTACTCTAGATGGTGTGCGATTAATTAAGTATGCAGCTGACTTTACTGCCTCACCCCAATAAAATTTAGGCATATTCATGCCGAATAGAGAGGCCCGAACAACTTCCATGATCTGCCGGTTTTTCCTTTTTGCCAATCCATTCTGCTGCGGAGTATAAGTGCATGAAGTCTGATGTCGAATTCCATGATGACCCAAAAATGTACCTAAAACTTGATCCATAAACTCCGTACCATTGTCAGATTGCAGTGTACGAATTGACCGCTGGTATTGAGTTGTCACCATTTTATGAAAATCCTGGAAAGCTGCACCTACATCACTCTTATTTTTAAGCAGGGAAATCCAAGTCATTCGAGTACACTCATCAATAAACGTAACAAAATACCGAGCATTGGAAAAAGACGAGATTTTTGCAGGACCCCAAACATCCGAGTGAATAATTGTGAACGGTTCTGAACTTTTATTCAAACTAGGTAAATAAGGGATACGATGGCTTTTGGCCAGTTCACAAATTTCACATTTAAAGTCTAAATTACTGACATCTGAAAATAAAAACGGTTGTAGTTTTTTAAGATACCCAAACGAAAGATGCCCAAGCCTTCGGTGCCATAACCATATGAGTGCTTGAGCTTTGTCTTTACTGTTTGCTTGATGTGCCTGACTGAATTTTGACCCCCCTTTCTCGGTTAACTCCAGATAATAAAGGTTGCCCCTTCTAACACCATAACCAAGAATCTTCCGAGTTACAATGTCCTGAAAAATACAAAACAATGGCCAAAAAATTACAGTACATGCAAGGGCAGTAGTAATTTGGCTAACCGATAGTAGGTTGTATGCAAGGGATGGAACAACAAGAACCGTTTCCAGGGTGAGAGATTCGGTTAACCTTATAGACCCTTCACCAATAATCGGAGAAGGGGTACCATTGGCAGTGTAAATAACAGACTGAGAAGATGGTTTAGAGTAATTTAGATTACCAGAATCTTTGGTCATATGATCGGATGCACCTGTATCAATAATCCACGAACTATTCTTAGCAATAATAGAGAGTGCAGAAGTTTTACCAATTATACCTGGAAGAGCAACATTTGCCGTTGGCTGTTCGTGTTCGTGTTCTACGGTCGTACAATTCCCCACATTTTTTCTAATATTTTTTCTGGGTTTTTTTTTAAAATCCCACCAGTCAGGGTACCCGATAATTTCATAACATCTTTGCTTCGAGTGACCGGATTCTCCTCAATAAGTACACATAAGCCCCCCGGTTTTTTCTCCATTTCCTCCCTGCCACGTCAGCCCACTTCCACTTGCACCCTGCCACGTCAGCCCTCCTCCTTCTCCATTTAAACTCTTCATTTGCTGCTGCCCCCCGCCGTTTCCCCCTCGATTTTTCTGCTGCCAAGGGGATGAGGGGCATGGCAAGTTACTCCGATGAGCCACCATCACTGATCCCTCAGAAATGGGTTCGTGACGGTGGTGACTCCCTCCTCCACCGTGGGTTCGTCCAGTCTCTACTCCTCCTCCCATTACCTGAAGTTGCTGGTATTCACGCCGGACGACTGCATATGCACTTTCAAGCTCCAGCTTTGGGTCCTTCCTCAGAATCTCCCCACGAACTTGGTCAAACACCAAGTCCAGGCCACTGAGGAAGATGTGCACCCGAAGCCTCGCCATCGCTGAGTGTTGCTGAAGCACACTGTCGACAGTGCCAGCCTGTAAGTTTGTTCGATGGTCAATTTCTTGAAAAATAGCAATCAATTCGTTATAATATGTGGGTAATGGTCAGCCGTTTTGCTTGATTGAGAACGATTTTTGATTTAATTCAAAAATGCGTGTCTCATCCGAGCCATCATAAAAGGTTTTTGCTGTTGCCTCCCAAATTTCCTTCGCCGTCGGTAGCCTGATGAACCGTTGCATCAACGGTGGGCTCATCGAGTCAATCAACCAGCTTTTGACCCGATGGTTCTCGGTGATCCAAGCTTCTATGTTTGGGTCAGCTGGGTCTGGTTTCTTCGTGTCTCCGGTGAGGTACCCAGCTTTATTCCTTGCACCTATTCTCATTTCCATGATTTGGCTCCATAAGGAGTAATTCGTTTCATCTAGGGTGATTCCAGTTGGAAGAGGGGAGTTGTCCTGATGGACTATGATCTGAGTAGCTGGGAAGGTGGATGGGTTTTCGGATGGGTTAATTTCCATAGTTTGAGTGTTTCTGTGTTTTGGTAATTTCTGGGTGTTTTGTTTTTCTTTGCAGATGAAATGAACAGCAGCTGTGGAGAACAAGTACTGTGGAAATCAAGAATCTGGGTTTACGGGCTGGAGGAAAAAAAAATGTAACAATTCGATTTCAGAAAAAAATTCGAGGTACGCTCTGATACCATGTAAAACTTTCAACGATTAATTCTGTAGTTTGATTGTATTTTCCGATTGATTTTTAAGTGTTACAGCAGTAGTTTATATACATGGAAAATAAACCTATTGTACAATCTACTTTTCTTACTTGCAGAACTTGTTACACAGGAAAGGAAATAAACGGTAACCTGCAATTTACAACTGTTTTCTTAACATTTATAGCTGTATTTCTCAACACCTTCATCAAATCATTTTTGAAATTCCAAATCTGTAATGAATTGTGTTATTATTTTTTACAGGCATTTCTCAAATCGTCTTCGAAGCCCAGAAATCGGTTGGCTGGTTTCACGACGAGTCCGATTCTGGAGTCCGCCAGAATCGGCGACTCAGGTCGCTCTTTTGATTTGCAACCCTTTTTCTTTATTTTAATTGTTAATTACTGCTTAATAAATTTAAATTATGATGATGTGTAAGATCTACTTCTTTGCTGTACTGTAATGGTCATCGAAAGGTTTTACTGAAAATGATAATTGAGTAACTGAACTACTATAAATAAATAAATAAATAAAATCATTAGTGCTTACTTTTATTTGATTTTAAGGTTTAATTACATTGACGATACTTGAATTTAATTAATCGGATTTCATTGCTAATATTAGTCAGAACTCCTCTTCAGATACACCCATTTATTTATAGATATCATAACTAGAACTTAGGCTTTGATTCATGAGTCCACAACATTTGGAGGCAGCAAATGTTAGAATGATCCTGGGAGCATTGCCTTGCTTTTTGTCAAGTGAGTGAAAACAGCATAGTCTAGCAGACCCTAGTGACCCTAGTTCGGGGGGGGGAACAAAGCCGGGGACCCTACCAGCCACCCCTTAAGCAATCAAGTAGCATGAATGAAGTGAAAGGACCAGCAGTGCTCATGTGATGAGACCTTAAGCAATCATCTCTTTGTTTCATTAATTTGCTCTGTTTGTTTGTTTTTTTTTTTTTTTTTTTCATTTTTTCAAAGCTCCTTGCTTCTGTTTTCCCTTCCTGCAAGAATCACCATTTAAGTTTTCTTTTAACCAAAACAAAAAATAAAATAAAAAACAAAATGCTTTCCTGATTTATGAAAGAGCTAGTGAAGAGTTTTAGCCATTTTATGGCCGAAGCAACAAGGCCTGTAACCAGTCCAGCATTCAAAAGTCGAAGTTCAAATACTAGATGCTAGAGGATTTAGAACCTGCTTGGTTGGCAATGAAAATGCGCACGGTTTCTTTTGGAGCTTGGGCCTTCGAAAGAAGTATGCGGTAACAATCCCATATTTGTTTCAAAGATAGATATCAAAACTTGAACATGATACTTTCGAACTGAATTGCAACATCTCATAAATTTTCAACCAAATTACACTGCATATAAGCTGTGTCGATTATTTTAAGAACATTATATAGAAAATATGACAGAATTGTCTCAAATTTCAATTTGCACAGGATTGATAATTGACACAAACACCAGATCAAAACTAGGATTTTGATGGGAAGGTTATGTGCTGTTGCAATTCAGAATTCAATCACGTTGAGAAGTTAGGGGCCTAATAAATCTGATTTGACCAAGGAGATGATTTCGAGCTGGGCTTGATGAACATGTCAATGCGGATCTAATCTCAAGTTAACCTCTACTTGCGATTTGATCTGAATATTGAGCATGAATATTTCAATTGTTTTAACCTTCAATTAAGGATAGGTGCCTGCCCCCCGGCTTCAGAGACAGCCAATAATGCAAGGAATGGTATTAATCACTCTAGTTGAATATAAAATTTCTCGAGATTCAAAACAATGAATGCCCGGGGCATTTGCAGCGGAACAAGTAGGGGTTGGCATGATTCTGATAGGTTGAGGGCGATACTATTGTTATTATTGAGGTCACTCGAGTGTATGGATCGTAAGGTATTCAACCGACTTAGTAGATATATTTATAAATTAGATAGATAAGATCAAGCCTAAGAAAAATCACCACGCATCAATTAACATTCCTATATTCAATGAATCAAGTCAGGGTAGTAGAAGTGCTACTTGTGAGAAGTGAGAACAACGATGGCTACACCTATCTATGGTATCGTCATAATCTTTGATTTTTCTTAGGCAGTGAATGGCCCCATTAGCAATGGAAGGAAGGAAGGAACGTCGAAGGCTCTTTGGGTACGACTGGACCATACATGCGTGCTAGCATCCCTCAAATTTAGCCAAACAGATCTGTTGTGTCAATTATTTGAAGTATTTTATGGAGACGATATTGTCTAAAATCTCAATTTCCCTCAAAGCCGAACAACCCAAGAACAGGAGTGATTATTGACACGGCTTGGGAGATGCCATGGCAAAATATCGGGACACTGGATTGGATTTTTATATATCAAGGTTCAATTGCAGCTGCCATTCACGTTGAGAAGTTAATGGCCAGAATCTGATTTGACCAAGGAGATGATCCGGGGCTGGGCTTGATGAACATGGCAATACGGAACTAATCTCAAGTTAACTTGTAATTACTATTTGGTTTGAAAGGAGAAAACTTTTTCACCACAATTAAGGATTGGTGACTTTCCCTTCAGCTTCGAAGACATCCGATAACATATGGAGTGGTATGAATTGCTCTTGTTGAATGTAAGGTTTTTCAAGATTCAAAGATAATGAATGCCCAGGCAAGCAGCAATGGAACAAATAATCGAAGACTATTATATAATTATTAGGGTTTGGCGTAATCTTTATGGGTCGAGGGAGATGCCAGGGTTATTGTATTTATTTCGATCGCTCTATAATCGGGATCGTGAGGTACTCAATTTTTGAATTTTTTCTGTAGATGGAGAAATTCAAGCTCAAGTTTTGCTTCTTTTTTTTTCTTACAAAATATTTTTTATTTTGTTTTGATATTATAAATCTTATTCTAATATGTTTATAAACAGAAATCAACCTCTTCCATTATTCTAAACAAATCTAAAATCTAGGTGTAGATTGAGGTTTTTGTTATATTAAAACAAGCGTAAATTAATTATAAAATATTAAAATATAGTTAAAGCAGCTGTTGAATATTAATTTATTTTAAATATATATAAAACAATCACGTGTACTACTTCCTTATAACGCCTTATCTAAGATACCGTGATAGTATTTTGATTGTTCAAAGGCAGTGAATGGGCCAGCAAGGACAAACAATCGACGACTATGCTCGACAAGTGATAATTTTTTTTATATATATATATATATATATATATCATTCAGTAAAAAGAATGAAAAAAGCATTTTAAAACTAAAACTATAAAAAAATACAAAATATGGTTGGTCTCATCAAAGTTTGAAGATCAAACACGTGTTTTTGTAGTTTGGATTTTAAGAATCTTGATTGCGAGGCTGGCATGGCTTGCAGAGTCGTCTGTCTGGGAGTCAAGAGTCCTGCATGATGGCTACGCTTCACCTGCATCCCCAAGCTGTCATCACTTATTCACAGGATTCATTTCAAGCTTCTAGTTTTGGCTCGGAGGGTACATTTTCTTCGACTCCATGTTGCGATTTAAGGGGCGAGCAAAAAAATCGATGCTGGAAAAAAAATAACTGAAAATTGAGTCATTAGAAATAAATAGAAAGAGCTGTATATATTTAGTTAACATAAACCTTGACTCGTTTGTTTTTCCTTTTCAAATTGAGCATAATGTTTTTTTTTTTTTAATATTATTAAATCTATAATTTTTTTAGTATTGTTTGATGATGGTTTTGATTTCTGAAACTAAATAAAAAAATAATACTTTTTTAACATGTTTTTAAATAAGAAATATTTCCAAAAAAAAAAAAAAACATTATAACTTACAATACCAGGCATATTAACTCTCTATTCTTTCGAGGCAAAAATCATATTATGTTGTTTGAATTGATTATCACCTTTCATTCTCCTTTATCACCAAACCACGTGTAAAAGTGTTTTTATTTTTTCTTAACAGAACCCTAGAGAGTTTTGAATACTCATCAAATGATGTATTCTCCACTCCCAAATTCTCACACTTTTGAGATAGAAATGCCCCTCCCCACAAGCAGCACTACACGGCCGCTCCCTCTCATATACGGCGGCAGCTGCCTGTATCAAACCCTTATTGCACACCCTGCCCTTTCTTCTTCTTCTTCATCTTCTTCTTCTTTTCCTGTTTGGGCCAGGGTTCAATCAATAACAATCAATGGCAAGCACTTGCTTGATACACTCTCCAGCACTATTTTAGTGAATGATAATGGCATCCCATCATTTTTTTTTTATTTAATTTCCATTTTGGACCAAAACCCTACTCGGAATTCTTAATGGAAATGTTATATTCACTGAATGAGTCCCCTATAAGACGACTTTTGTTTACTATTGTTAAGTGATAATTTTTAATTTCTATGGAAATATATAATTTCTTAGAGCCCAAGGAGCTGAACACGTGCTCCCGAAAGGACTTGTGTTGCTATAATTGGTTCACAAGTTTTGGATATATATACTATACTATTTGAGAATATAGCGGGGGTTGTCTTTGAAAATATTTTTCATTTAAAAATATTTTTAAATAATATTTTTTTTAAAATTATTTTTTACATTAGCATATTAAAATGATTGAAAAAACAAAAAAAAATTAATTTAAAAAATATATATTTTTAAATTTTTTTCAAAAATAATTTCTGATCGTAATCTCAAATACCCCTATAGCCAAGTACCCAACTACTTGCGTAACACACTCTCCAGCACTATAATAGTTGGTGTTTAATGGAGAATGCTAGCTAAAAAGGGGCTCAATCTCAACCTCAATGTGCTTGTATTTCTATTACAGTGTAGCTGATATTGTATTTTAAAGTATATTTTATTTAAAAATATATTAAAATAATACAAAAATATCTCTTAAACATTATTTTTGACATCAGTACATCAAAATGATATAAAAATATATAAAATTTTTTATTTTTTTTTCAAAAAATACTATTAAAACACATTATCAAACGTATATTAACCATCATATAACTCCATTATGAAGGATAATAAGTGAGGTTTGACCACCATAAAACAACTTGTACTAGTGGTAGAAAGCATAGCTCCTTTTAGTGCACACCACAACAAAGCACAAATATTTTTGCTTCTAAAATCTTCTAATCTCCCCTTTTGATCCGCTTGTAAACACTCTGCTTGCCCACAAGATGTTTTTGATCTTGAACTTTTCACATTCCACCATTGAGAAAAGGGAGTGAGTGGGGCTTCATCTCAACCCGATAAAGCCAATATACTCATTTCAATGGTTGGGAAAGGAGAATTTATCATGTCGGAGACCCCCTTTAATCAAATAATTAACAGGAACATTCAAATCTACTCTCGATGCTCTTAAGCCACCTCACACGCACACTCACACACACATTCATCCTGAGCCTTCCGGTGTAATTAATTAAACCTACTTTATTATTGTTCTTGAAATTCCTGATAATCTATAGTCAATTGATCCTCCCATTTAGCTTAATTATTAGTATTAAGTCAAATATTCTGCTGGCTTCATAATTAGCATGCCATAAGATACAAGTGCTCGGTGAGCACTTTTGATATTCCCTCTTCTAGACGTGGTGGTCGGCAAGATTCCCAGTCCTTCCATGCATGGCTGAGTATATGATTTCTTTTCTTTTTCTGAATCTGTTCTTACAATTAAAACAAGAAAAATATATAATCTCCTTAATTGGCCGACAAAAGTGAATTATATGGTAGAGTGATCATTCGACGACATAATTAAGTTTACAGTCGTGCAACCATCGTATACAGAAAACAAATTATTTTAATCGATCCTGAAGGGGCTATAAAAACATAGATTCATTTTTGGATACGTATGTGATAATAACAATCGAAGGACCGTTCAAGTGTCCAACTCCAACCGCCAAAACCGAAAACAAAACTGACAATCCACGTGGGAAGCGCATAACAAAACGACATGCCTACGTAGGAGCGCACAAAGTCTTCGGATATGTAAAGATCTTGCTGAGGTGTCATGGATTTTGTCCCACAAAATTAAGCATCGCCTTGTCAAATGAGACTACGTGTCTCCTGTGGACAACGTGGCATAATGAATCTTGGACTCTTAAAGGAGGCCCCCCCTACGCCTACTTTTCTCGGATTGCATCATAAAAATAAAAAATAAAGATTATTTATTACCCATCAAGGTCAGTTCCTGTCTTTTCCATGTGTTAGGAAAAAAAAAGGTTGTGACGGGACGGAAAGATGATTTTTAAAAGTTAAATGTACTTTATGCAATACATGTTTTTTCTCGTAATTTTACGGAGATGCCACTATAACCAAACTGTTGATTTATCTATTATGGTGTTATTTCAACTTGTTATACGGATATTTAAGTTGATTCATAGCCATGTTATCATGGATAATGCACGTGATTTGAGAATATGAGTGGACTTGATTGATTGGTATTATTTTATAAATATGAACAGCACAGCTGATAAAATATAGTTATACAAACAATATTTTTCAAAAGGTTCTTGTCTGGGCATGCAGCTAGGAACTGACGAGCGAGAAATAAATTTTGTTTGTTTGCATGGAAAAAGAGATAGAAAGTTAGTGGACACCGTTATGGTATTATCCTGGGACAATAATAAAAACAGAAGATGAATTTGTATTGCCATCTCTGAGTTCTACGGCTCTGATGCTTCACGATATTAAGGGATAATTATTTTGTAATCAAGGGTGATTACTCCCATCATTTGGATCTTCAATCAGCATATATTTTTAGGGTTTAAAATGGGTTCTAGTTACCTTTTTTAATCGTGCTAATATTGATATGTTTTTGGGGGTTCCACAGCTGTATTATTGAAATATTTCATATCTGTACATAATAGACAGGAGGTGATCCGTTTATTCATGGATTGGAGCCTAGTCCAGGATGAGTTTGCTTTCCAACCGAACCGGAGATAATCTAAGATAATATCATGTTACAGTTTAATTTCATTAACTAATAATGTGATTTTAGTTAATCTGCGAATTAATAAACCTTAATCCATGACAAAAAAAAAATTGTAACGAATTGTTCATTATTATAAACATAAATACTTGTGCGCATTAAAAAGAACTAAAGGAGATTGGTCGTTTACTGTAGACTGAATATTTGCTCTGCTATTTAGCGTCTACATGAGCCTGTTTATTTTATTTTATTTTATTACCTCTAGATGAACAGTGTACTGACGAATTTGTCCCTCAAAAAAGATAAAAAAACGGCGCCTGGGTTGAGGGGTTCTGCTGCAATTGCACATTTTCGATCAGATCCAGTTCGTCTGGTTGGTTTATTATTATTTTTTTAATATTTCATTGCACAGTGCAATAACCATTTTATCCCTTGGAAAGGACAAAAATCATGCCCGGGAGGGAGGGGCAATCCGGTAATTAACCAATTTTTTATTCTTTTCTTCGCCGGTTTACTATTAGAGCGTTGCCGGACGTGCCGTCCTTTTCTAAGGTCACAGGTGTTTCGAATGGCGCATGCAGCTTACTCCATCGTCCAAAAATGCCCAACCGCAGTCTAGAATGATTTTCAGGCATACTATCTTCTACCTGGTGTGGCGCGTGTTACTATATAGTTTACGGAGACATGTCAATATTCATTTGAATCCTTCTCATTTCTCTCTCCTACCTGCGCTAGTTGACGTCGACGCAACTGTTTTTTGTCAAATTTCATTTCAATCCCTGAACGTTCAAATTTGTTTTTTCTGGCCCTTATTGCTATTATACAAGTTTTGATTTATTTCAATGTTATCCTTCTATGCAAATTTATTATAAATCCTTAATATTTTCGGTATCAAAGTTTGGTTTCTTTTAATTTTATCCTTTTATGCAAATGAATCATGGATTTCAGTTTCATTTATATCCCAATTCTTTTAATTTTCGGTTCTGGTTTAAATTATTTAATTTCAATATTCACTAAAGCCCCCTTACATATTATTGTGTTAAAATGTAATCAATTTTTTTAAAAAAAATTGTTTTGGTTGTTGCTTTTTTGTTAATATTTTCCATTATCAAGATTCTTAATTATTGTAGGTTAGACATTTAAAATAATAATAATTATTATTTATGAATTATTTTTCTTATAAATATACGAGGCTAAGTATATATTTTTATATTTATTTATATAAATGACCTATTTAATCGCTTAAAATAAAGTGATAATTTTTTACAAGTATTCTAAAATACTTTTAATATAATAATATGACACGTAAATCTTATAAGCTAAAAAAAATAATTTTTTTTAACAATAGTTATGGTGTCATGATAGTATAACCAATAATGATTAAAATATTAATTATGTATATAATATTTATAATGATAGCTATAAGAATTGTAACATAAAATCTTTGGTCAATGTTATTTTTTAAAACAATAATTTATGCGTCTTTTTTAAATTTATGATATTTCAGCTCTTTTATGACGTGAAAAAAAATGAAACCACACGTTGACATGACAAGTTGAGAAAATGTGTCAAACTATCTATAATAATAAAATAAAAATTGCCCGATGTTTCGCCACTGGTAGCACCAAATTTTTTAATATATCACAAAATTATTAATGGTCCTGTTTTAAAAAAAAATGCTATCCATATGAGTTAAATAATCTGCTTAAAAAATTGTAGATTATGTAGTTTTTATATGTTTTTATTTTACTATAGATAAGACATTTAGAATGATAATAATTATTATATATTATGATATTGTTTTGATGTTAACGTTTTAAATGTATATAAAAAAATAAACTGATTTTTCTTTAGAAATCTCACATTAATTTAATCTCATTTCTCTAGAATACTTTTAATATAAAGAAAAAAATATCATTTTCTTGTATAAATTTTAGCCGTTATATTTTTGCTATCTGTCAAATAAATTATTTGTCAATTAGTTCAAACATCACCAACAAACCATTGATATATTACACGCAACAAATAATATATCTTTGATCAAATTTATCAATTATGATTTTATTATCTACCAAGTAAATTATTACCAAGGTAGTGAAAACGAAAGTACTAATCACATTGTTTGTTGTGTAAAACAAATTACTATTTGTGCTAAAATTCAATTATTATAATTTAACTATTTGCTAATAAAATAATTAATGAAATAAATAAGACATACACAACAATCAATCTATATATTACACGGGGCACGTTAATCATTTTAACAATTTTTTTCAATTTCAATTGTATAATCTACCGATTAAATAATTATCAAAAAAGTTTTGATAATAACACCATTCAATTAATTTTAGGCGGGAAAACCCTCCTTTTCTAACATATATTTTTTATTATAATTTTAGTATTTAAATATTAAAATAATCAATTATAATAAGCATAAAATCAATCATTATCTTACCTTAAAAAAAGCCTAACACACGGGCAAATTCACACGTGTTCCTCTATAGTGTGAACGGTCAAATTTAATCCAATCTGACCCATTTACAAGACAATAACATGGCAGCATTTAAGGCTAACGAGACGCAGCACCCGCAGCTGAATTTGCGAGGATCAAAGAAAAAAATATATAACACGACAAAATAAAAATCAAAGGTCAAAGCACACCTTAGACCAAAAGAATCCCGATCAAGCTAGCTCATTGACAATATATATAGAAATGTTTCTGCGGCTTAATTATCTCGTTCACACAGTGCACTCACACCCTTTCTGCTCTAGCTCTTATCACTTTGTACCCTCGATTCCCTTCCCATATAAAGACAACCATGGTAGATCCCCGTTAGTCTAGATAGTATTTGTTTTTCCGGTGTAACTGTACTTTTTAAAAAGATTTTAGATGTATAATTATGTCAAAATAAATATAAAAAATATTTTATAAAACAACAAAATCAATGCTAGCACTTCCTTAATAGAGCCAGTTCATGTCAGCAAAAAAAGATTTACAAGGATTGTACTATTACCTAGCTCTGCTGTTTTTTCATGCCAAGAGAGCAATGCTTTATTTACTCGACACATTTTTTTTTTAACCTCAATCTGCACCTTTACCTTAATCTACAGAGTAAAGGGTGTTCGATAAAATAATAGTGGTTGTTTTTATATTATATTTCTGATATAGCAATCACAAAAACTAAAATTTACTGTAAAATGTAGACATGACCGATGATTTTATTCTTCCCTGGAAATGAGAGAATTCAATCACAGCAACAGCATAAATAAAACTTGATTTATGAATATTTTTTGCTCTCGAATTATGACCGCCAGCCCTTTCTTGAAAACCAAAACAAAAGTTGATTTACAGAGAGAGAGGAAGCAAGGTTAAAACCAGGGAAAAGTCATGATATATATATATATATATATAATCATGCGAAATCATGAACAGTACATTAGCAGTGATCTCACATGGTAACAAAAGATGACATAATTAATTTGACTCGCCCCCAGATAGCTACCTACTACATATATTGAATTTGACTCTTCCATATTTTGATACTGATATCTATCTTCCTTTCTTCTTCTTTTTTTATTTCTTGTGAAAGCAAAAAGTCTAAGAATCTATTCTAGTACTGCTAATGAAGACATAATTGGATCTTCTTTGTCTCTTCTCTTGCTGCTGCTCACAGAAATTAGTCTTGTCATTGCTTTTTCACATGTGAATCTTACCTTTAAAACCATTTTAGACACCAATTAGCTAAACCTTCAAGTCCTTGTCTCCCTTCTGCTTGTTCTCACCTATTTGTTTTTCGGCCTCCATTATATCCAGTAAGAAAACTATGCTTTTTTCTATCATGTTTTTTTTTTTTTGCTACTTCTTTTTCTTGTTTTAAGGTATGGAATGGATGTAACAGTTTGTATTTTTTGTAGTTTCTGGAGGGAAGTGAATTTGAGGGTTGTGGTTTGGAACAGAGTAAAAAGATGTTGCAGAGATATCTATTGGCAGCTGTAGTGCTGATTAATGTTCTTGAACTTGTTAGAGCTAATCTGTACACTGACGGGGGAAAGCCACATCGGATTCTTTTGGATACAGATGTTGATACTGATGATTTCTTCGCTCTTTTGTACCTCTTGAAGCTTAACAGATCAGAATTTGAGTTGGAGGTGAGTCCGATAGCTTTTCTTATATCTGTACCTTCATTTTCCAGCTTTTGGATCTGTTGCATAGAAGTTAAGCTGCGTGTGATCAATGGCAAAGTTGCAGCTCAGGGTTGAGCTTTGCCTTGATTCTAGAATCATTAAATCGTTTTCTTTTTTCTTTGATCACAACAGGATTATTAGATAGTTGGGTCAGAGGATTGTTTTCATTTTCTGAAATGGCTAAGAAGCCGAAGCACCTTTTCAATCTAAATAGAGCTCATCTGGATGCTTGAAATATGACTTTAGAGCTTGGTTTCCTGGAATCACAACATAATTATTATATATATCTTTTAGTTACAATGCAGTTTATGATATTTTTGACAAAAAGGAGCCTTTGGAGTCCTCCATTTTTTCCTTTTGAAGATTTATCTTGCCTGCTCCGAGATACATCCATGTCACTTGATAACATTGGCAGTTATTGCCCTGGTACAGGCAGTCACTATCAACACCAATGCATGGACTGATGCAGGGCATGCCGTGAACCAAATCTATGACATTCTTTACATGATGGATCGTGACGATATATCTGTTGGAATGGGAGGCGAGGGTGGAATAACAGAAGATGGTCACGTGCTTCCGGATGTTGGTGGTTATCTTCCTATAGTTGAACAGGTGCGTTCAACTACCCTCTAATGCATTTATAGATGGTACCCTTTTCTTTTGATCAAGTTGTGCTCTTATGACAATTTAATTTGATAATACATGCTCAGGGAAGTCAACTTAAAGAAAATTTCTTCGAGATAATTACTAACCTCTCATTCTCTATGATTATGTTAATCGACATGGAACTGATTTCTAAGACTCCATATTAGGGAAATGCAACTGCAGGAGGTTGTCGATACAGACAAGCTATTCCTGTTGGTCTAGGTGGACGGCTAGATATTGATTCTAACTATGGCATTAGGAAAGCATTCCTGCCTCAGGTACAGAATTTGGTTGAGTTGCTTGTACTTTTCAACTGTATATTAAGCAGATCATTCTCTTTCGCGAGCACTCACACACTGCATGCTAGTGTATTTTGTTTGGATTGATTATTCAGAACAATATGTTAAACACGCCCTCACTATCTAGCAGGTATGTGATTTCACCTTTTGTCAATAAGAATTTCCAGTGGAACTGAATCCATGAGCTTCGCGTTTGTTGTAATTATAGTTGAATTTGAAGATCTTTTCTTTAACGTTTCTCCCAGTGACATTATATTCATATATGTCACGTACATTTGTTCATGAACCAGGGCAGCCGGAGGTACTCTCCTCTTCGACAGCCTACTTCCCAGCAAGTGCTGATTGAAAAAATATCTGCAGGTCCTATTACCATTTTCATAATAGGAGCTCATACAAATATTGGGATCTTTCTTATGAAGAATCCACATCTCAAGAAGAATATCCAGCAGATATATGTGATGGGCGGCGGTGTGAGGTCAAAAAATCCAACTGGTTGTTGCCCCAATAATGCAAGTTCATCATGCCAACCAAGACAGTGTGGCAACCCTGGTAATCTGTTCACTGACTACACTAGTAACCCTTATGGTGAATTCAATATCTTTGGCGATCCTTTTGCTGCATACCAGGTAAACCAAGAATAGACTTTGGATACTTTTAGATACAAAGAATGGCTGCATGCGACGATGACACATTTGCTTTTAATTCAGGTGTTTCATTCTGGAATTCCAGTCACCCTTGTGCCCCTTGATGCAACAAATACCATTCCAATAAATGAGAATTTCTTTAAGGCATTTGAGCAAAACCAGCACACGTACGAGGCACAATACTGCTTTCAGTCCTTGAAAATGGCTCGTGACACTTGGTTTGACGACCAATTTTATACTGTAATACGTGCTTCTAGATTTCTTTACCAATTGGAACCTTATATGAAATGTCATAAATGTCTTCTCGTGCAGCAAGGGAGAACTAAAACTTTAATGATCGCAAATCTTAATACATCTTTTGCAGAGCTATTTCATGTGGGACTCCTTTACGTCTGGTGTAGCAGTTTCTATCATGCGAACTTTGCATAACCAAAATGGAGAAAATGAATTTGCAGAAATGGAGTATATGAACATAACTGTGGTGACTTCAAATGAACCTTATGGGATAAATGACGGCTCAAATCCATTCTTTAATGACCGTAAAGTTCCGAAGTTTAATCTAGAGAAAGGAGGAGTGCACAGCGGTCATGTTCAGACTGGTCTTCGAGATCCATTTTGCATTGTGCAAAATGGGAAAGGAAGATGCAAGGTAAATCACTTTCTTTAGTCGAAACACAACATCCATCTCGTGCTCTTGAAAGACCATCTATTAGATTTTTTTCATCCCTCCCAACAAAGATTTTGCTTGTTTTCTTCAATCCAATGGCTTTGGCACTAGGAAAATCAATTTTAGCCGCTTGTTTTAGTTAATTATATTAAATTCTTTACATGTAGGACGGCTACACGGAGGAGGTAACCAGTTCAGATGCAGTACGTGTTCTTGTTGCTACAAGAGCAAAGCCTAATCCGGACAGTAATAGCATCCTTGACAGGGCATACTTCAAGAGCTTTTTGGAGGTAAGTCCATTCAAGCATCGTTTCTCTATATAATTATGAATGTTTATACTTGTTTCTGATGCATCACTTTAGATATCTTCCAATGATATATTTACAAACGTTTTCGTGTGTACAGGTTCTTAACCATCCTCATCAGACTGGGAGGTTCAATTTTACTACGCAATTTCCTCACTACAAGGAAGTTTTCTACAGGCCAGACTTGGGAACCAAAAGACTGGGGAAGCCTGTTGTCTTCGATATGGATATGAGCGCAGGGGATTTTCTGGCTTTATTCTATCTCCTTAAAGTTCCAGTAGAAATAATCAACCTCAAGGCAAGTGATTTCGCTTTTCCAGATTCTTTACAGCAGGCATATGATATTATTAATCATGTAAAAGCCAAGTTCAAGGACAATGTATGAGCTGCATTTTTATTTCAGGCGATAATTGTATCTCCAATAGGCTGGGCAAATGCTGCATCAATCGATATTGTTTACGATTTATTGCACATGATGGGTCGCGATGACATTCCAGTTGGTCTAGGAGATGTATTTGCAATGAACCAGTCTGATCCAATTTTCTCTGCGGTTGGAGACTGCAAGTACCTTAAGGCCATCCCTCACGGCAGTGGTGGAATTTTAGACTCAGACACTCTCTATGGGCTTGCTCGTGATTTACCGCGAAGCCCTAGAAGGTATTACTTTACTCAATGGATGTTGCTACCTGTTCCCTTTTTACATTTCATGGTTTAGGACTCAATTGTTGATTTTTAGCTCCTTGTATTCTCAAGGTACACTGCAGAAAACTCTGTAGAATATGGAGCTCCTCGTGACACGGATCACTCTGAGCTCAGGCAGCCTCTAGCACTGGAAATCTGGGAGTCCATTGTAAGAACATTGGATCCAGGATCTAAGATTACCATATTGACCAATGGCCCCCTGACTAGTTTAGCCAAGATAATACAGAATGAGAATAATACAAGCTCTGTGATTCAGGTAAGTGGACTTATCTGCTACTGTCAAGTAAAAAAAACTTGCAACTGATGTTGTGCCACAGTGGGGGTATATATGCTTATGATGCTGTTTCAAATTTCATTGCAGGATGTTTATGTTGTTGGTGGACATATCAGCCATAGTGATACAGACAAAGGAAATGTTTTGAGTATTGATAGTAATGAATATACAGAACTAAATATGTTTCTTGATCCCTTGGCTGCTAAGACAGTTTTCGAGTCATCACTTGACATTACGCTCATTCCACTCGGCGTCCAACGTAGAGTCAGTTGCTTTCCTAAGATCCTAAAAGGTTTACGCAGCAAGACGAATACAACACCCGAGGCATTGTTTGTGCAGCGTTTGTTATCGAGGCTTTACCGCCTGAAAAAAACACATTACAGATATCATCATATGGTAAGATTCTAATCTTAGCCCGAAGACTGTACAAGAAAAGTACCATTGACAGTAACTGGATCATTTCATAGACTTTCTGAATATTCAAGAGCTTAAATTTGTTTGCAAAGAAACTATAGCTGGATCCGAGGAGCATGCTTGATCCTTCTCTAAAGTAGAGTCTTTTAGCTGCTGCCACTGATGTGCTTACACTGCAGGATACATTCTTGGGAGAAATCCTTGGCGCAGTAGTCTTAGCGGGGGATCACTCCAAGCTTGAGCCAATCTGGCTAGCCAAACCTATCATGATACTCGCTGAAGGTGATGAATCGAAAGATGGACAGGTTGTGATTGATGAAAAACAAGGTAAATTTGTCAAAATATTGGAGAATGTAGACCCTGAGGCACATTATGATCTTTTCGCAAAGCAACTCGCCATCAAGAAGCAATCTGCTGTCGTTGGAAGCTTTGGTGAACAGAGAAGATTTTGGAGTGTGCCACCAAATTGAATCAGAGGGTATCCTGCTTGATACATTGGGCTGAACATTATACCCTGACAGCAGTAAATGATTTTTTTATTTTCAATACTGTTATTAGTAGAGGATTTCAGTGGATCAATCAGCAAAAATAACTCTTTCTGTTTTGTACTTGGCACATTGAAAGAGAAACAACAAAGGTTGCACATATAGTAAAAAACTAGTTAATTGCCCCCAATATATTGCAGGTTGAGCAAATAATTTTTATAAATCTTGAGATTAAAATATAATATTTCAACATGTAAAGTTTGATATAATGAAATAGATCAACATACTCTATCATAATAACAGTAACATCGAAATCTTAACTTCTAAAATTATCATTACTATTACTGTCAAAACAATAAAAATTATTAAATTAACCTGAGAAAAAACACAAAAAATTAACAAAAAAACAAGTAAGAACAAAAACTAAAATTATTATTATTATTATTATTATTCTTAATATTAATATTATTATTGCGTTAATAACAAGAAAAAGACAAAATTAAATCAAACGATAAAAAAAGACTAAAAACATTAACAAAAGAGTAAATGAAAAAATAAAATAAATGATAAAAAAATAGAAATTATTGCCTGAAAAAAAATCATTCGACTTGAAAATTAAAAAAATTGACTGCACTACGATGCGGGCTGAGTAAATAATTTTTATAATTATTGGGATTAAAGAAATTAATAGGATTTGCTGGTCCAAAATTAAAATATAATATTTATATATGTCAAATTTAATATAATAAAATAGATCACCATACCCTATTATAAAAATAGCAATATCAAAGTTTTAACATATAAAATTATCATTACTATTACTGTCAAAATAATAAAAATTATCAAATTATCCCGAGAGAAAAAAACTGGAAAACATTAATAAAAGAATAAGCAAGGAAAATAACTAAAATTCTTCTTCTTCTTCTTCTTCTTCTTCTTCTTATTATTATTATTATTATTATTATTATTATTATTGTGTTAATAATGAAAAAAAACAAAAATAAATGACAAACTAAAAAAATCCTAATAACTGTAACAAAATATCAAACAAAAAAATAAAATAAAAATTATTAGGTAAAAAAAATTAATTGACTTGAAAATAATAATAAAAAACCAATAAAAAACTAAAAGAAATAACAAAAGGAGAAAAAAACAGAAATATCAATTTTCAAATGATCATAGATACAAAATAAAATTTAAGAACTATTTTTTTTTTAAATATCACCTCAACAAATAAGAAAATAACAAAAATTAAAAATCAAAGCTAATAGCACACTTATATATACATGGACAAAAGTGAGGATTATTCCATAAATATAAAAAAAATTAAGGGATTAAAATATAAAAAAATTAAGGGATTAAAATAAAAAATTAAAAGTATAAGTGCTGAAATGAAAATCAAATATATTATCAATTTCAATCAAAGGACAAAATTAAAAAAATTGAAACTTCTATACCGAATATATTAAGCTATTTAAATCCAATCAAAAATTAAAAGTATAAGGGCCACCTTAATAGGGCATGAGGCGGAATATTGTCGGTCACATGTTTTGCATGCGCCGACAATATATAAAAAAATAAAAAATTGATGGTTAATTACCGATATACCCCTGTGCTTAAGTCATCATTTTTATCTTATTAGGGGCTATAGCCGTATTTAGCTATTTTCAAAAAATTTTAAAAAAAAGTGCGGTGAACCGGACCAAAAATGTGTAATTACCGCAGAGCCTCTCCTTTCATAAGTTGTTTTTTTTATCTTTTTCGAGAGACAAAACTATTATTTTACTGTGCAAAATTGAAAAAAACTAGTAAACTGGAGAGCTCAATGACCCGAACTGAACTGACTCTAAAATTGAGCAATACTATTATAATTCACAGTAAAAACACACACATGCTACAGGAAGGACTCCTGAGCTCTTTAGTATATTAGATAATATACATTGAGAAATTGGGTGCTTTCTTTTGTTGGAGATAAAAATAATAATAATAATTTATATTTTATTAGAATTATAAAACTTGTAAATACGTATTTGGAAATAATCTATTCTAAATTTTAAATCAAAATTTTGATGAAAGATGTTTTCAGCTCCAAGGTCAACATCCTTTTCTTGCCTCCAGCGGGGGATGCTTCCACCTCCATGACTCACCCCATGAGAGCTTCTAGTGGAAGAACAATCAGTAAATCTTACTGTCTTAGTTACTTCTTTTTTTTATGCGAGGAAATCTCATCTCCTTACTCAGTAAATTGATTAGCGAGCATTTTCCAAATATTTTCATTCTGCATCCAGGCAAATATGCAAGTGGTCCCAATAAACATATGGATATTGATTATCCATAAAAGCTTTGCTAATCTAATTCATCAGGGCGTGTTTAAAATTCAGTCACAACAACAATTCTCCCCGGTCCTTTGCTCATCAAAACAACATAATTTGCTTCCTCTCTAAATCAAATCCCCCTCACAGTTAAATTACACCAACGAGCATTTAAAACCCATTCCCTATAATTCTTCTAAAAACAAAAGACTGTAGAAATACTTTTATCCGTGGCTGATAGATTTGATGTTGACTAAATCAACAACAGGTAATCTATTGTTATTTTTTAAAACAATTTAATATATTATTTTTTACCGATGAATTTTTCATTGCTAATATAGTGTTTGTGAATGTTGACAAAAGGGGACAAAAGTAAAAACTTTTGATTTCACAATTAACTTTCTTATCCAATACCAATTGCTTCAATGCAACTTTGATTGCTAGAACAAACAAATATATTTCACAATATAAACTTTTTTGTATTCTTGTCAAATTGATTCAGTGATATCGAGTCTAAAAAAAGATAAAAACTTATTGAAAAATAATCTTGTTCATTCTTTTGTATAGAATTCTAGAGAAAACAATTATCTTTTTTAGTAATGGTGTGAAATAGTTACAACTACTTCATACCTTTATATAATGTTCGGATCAAACTCAACCTTTATGAGCAAACCAAGCCTAACCTAAAAACCCAACATCTCTCACTCACTTATGACATATATCAGGACGGGTGCACACCTTTACATACATCAAACTACCGACAATATTGACATAAGATACTTTGAATATTTTTCTCATTTTCTTTTAGAGTATTGTGACACATATCATGGCTCAAGTTCAAGCTCAAGCTCTTAACAATAAAGGTGCCAATTGATTTGTTATCTTGCATGTAATAAAGCTCTAATATCTATTTTATGCGAGCCTTTTAAGCTAACCCCAAAAGCCTTTTAGTGCAATCTCTTATAATTTTCAAACAAAGAACATAGTTGACCTCAGCCATGTCTTTCATTTTAAAGTTTGATGATATTCATTTTTTAGTAGTATTAATCATCTCTTTGTTATTTTCAACTATTAAGACGTCATTAACATTTAAGGACAATATTATAAAACTATTGCTAGAATGCTTTAAATATACACAATGGTCTTCTTCAATCATAGTAAAATCATCTTTAAGCATAACTTGATGAAATTGACATTTCATTATCTAGAAGTTTGATTAAGACCATATAAGGATCTTTTAAGCTTGCAAAATTTACTTTTTTATCCTTAGTTTTGAATCCTAAAAGCATATCCATATAGATATCCTCATTTAGTTATGTATTGAAAAATATAGTTCTAACATCCATTTGGTATAATTCTATATCAAAATGTGCACCCATTACTAAAATGAGATGAATCGGAGTAATTCTCACAATTGGTGAGAATGTATCTTAATAATGAATTCTTTATTCTTGAGTGTAGACTTTTGCTTCTAGTTGAGTCTTATAATTATAAGAACCCATTTATTTTCAATAGATTTTTATCTTGACAGTAAATCAACCAAGTCCTAGACTTGATTAATCCTCCTCAATTCCATTTCTTCTTTCATAGCTTTAATTCATTCTATTATTTTAGGATTAGAGATGGCATGATTCAATATTTTAGGGTCTTCATAATCTTTTGGAGCTATCATGAATATTTTTTATTTAATCTCAAATTAATGACAAGGAATTGTTTCAAGGATGCTTTTAAGAGGTTGAGATTGATCATGATCTTGCTCCATGAGAGTAGAAATAGATAAAATGTCACTCTAACTATTTCCAAGAGGATTAAGAGTTTCATCCAAGTCCTCCATTAAACAACTTGTTTCACCATAATCTAGATTATTCAATTTTATATAAGTTAAAATCTTTATTAACCTCACTTATTGGATTTTTTTTCTTTTAAAAATACAATATCATGTGATTCAATCCTTTAAAATGTTTAAAATATCTTATAAAGATATATTTTTTTTCTTTTAAGACCAAGTTTTTATATTAATGAGAATTATTGTGAATATAAGTTGCATACATCCTTGAATAACCTAGATTAGGTTTTATGATATTCCATAATTCAAATAGGATGGATGAGATACATTTAAAAAGCACACGATTACGAATATAGACAACAATTAACAATGCATCTCCTCAAAAGAAAATTGATAAGTTAGCATGTGCCAGCATTGACCTAACCATGTCTAATATGATTTTATTTCTTCTTTTAACTACATTATTTTGTTATGGAGTATAAGTAATAGTTAACTATCTAGTTATATTTTTTTCAGCATAAAAATTTTAAATTGTTCAAATAAATATTCTTGTTCTTAATTGATTATTAAAGTTTTGATTTTTGTTCTTAGTTTATTCTTCACCATATTGGTGTATTGAATGAAGCAATTTAATACTTCAGACTTGTGTGCAATCAAATAAACAGGACAAAATCATGTGGAATCATATATCAAATTTGATGAGATGATTCACACCATATCTTGTCCACGCATTCATTGGACCATAAGTTTCTTAATAAATAAGTTGTAATGGATCAATGACTTTTAATTTTTTTTAAATGGTAATCTAGTTGCTTTATAAGCAAGAGTATACTCATAAATGGATAATTATTTTTTGATAAATGATCCTAAAATACCAATTCTTCTTAACTTGCATAATCGGTCTTGTCCAATGTGTCTTAATAAATACATTAATGATGTCTAATACCATAAAATCATTTAATACAATACTAGAACTATAAAAATAATAATATCCATATATATTTCACACAATGACCAATAAACACAATATAATAACCTAATTTTAGTAAAGCAAGAATAAACATAAGATTCTTTCAAATTTCTAGAACGTAGAGTATATCATAAAGATAAAGTGTGTGACCACCCTATAAATCTAATTTGTAAGTACCAATTCCAAGCACAACAACAAAACCATTATTTCTCATGTGTATGTATCTATTTTCTTTTAAAATTCAATGAAATTCCACAAAGATTATTCAATTCATTGTTAAGTGGTCGATTGCTCATAAATCTACAATCCAAAAGGAGATTTCTAAAACCAAAGAAAACATTTCATGTTATGAATTTCTTTGTATTCTTGTCATATTCATTCAGTCAAATTAGATCTAGAAAATGATAAAAATTTATTGATCATTAATTGTTCATGTCTCTACACAAAAGTTTAGAGGAAGTTAATAACTAAGTGGAGCAGCTACAACTATTTCATATCTTTTCATAATACTTGGATTAGGTCCAACCTGCATGAACGAACAAAGTCTAACCTGAAAAACCAATAATGAATATGATAGTAGTTGTTTTTAAAGTATATTTTACTTGAAAATATAATTAAATATATTTTTAAAAAAATTAATTATAACATTATCACATTGAAATGATCCAAAAAGACTATAGAAATAATTAATTTAAAGCTGATGTTTTTCTTAAAAAAAATTGATGATCCATTGTTGATACTAAAAACTAATCTCTATATTATTTATAAGGTTATGATTTTGATTACAAGTTTAACAGGTTAACATGAGTTGATTCAGTTTTTTTTAATGTTTTTTTAATCATTTTTTTTCATTTTCATATTTCAACCTAGGTTTGATTGCGAACTAAGTTTTATATTATATATTTTTCTTTTAATTAGGTCATTTTGATCCCATGACTAGAGTCACGAATTTGACAAGTTAATTTGAATTAACTCGTGTTATTTTTTAATTATATTTTTTTTTCAATTTCATCATTCTATATCGAGTTTTGTTAAAAAAATTGCCTTCCTAATTATTATTTTTTAGGTTATCATTATCTCATGACCACATATGGAGATTGATAGGTAAACTTGGGTTGATCCACATCAATTCAATGTGTCGCCGCATCAATATTTATAAAAAAACATCATCTTGATTATTTATTTTGAGTCAAATTTTGTTTTTATCAATTATTTATATTATTTTTAGACTCATCAATCACATCAAGTAAATTTTATTAATATTTTTCTACTAGAAATAATTTTAGCAATGTATATATATATATATATATAAAAGGCTAAATCTAATTCGCGACATAACACGTGCATCATCTTTTCCGTTACTAAATCAATAACTGAAATAATTTGTTGCTAAAATATAATGTTAATAGCCTCATGGCCGGAATTAACAATAATAATTGCTTTGAATTGATATTTGGCATCATAATTTTAAGAGAAATAATTGAAACTCCTCCTCTAAATTTACATGTAAAAGGTGCCGTGTATCCTTGAAATTATTTAAGAAAGAAATTTAAGTATCGGTGGACTAACGAAAGGCAGTTAGAGATATCTCTTACCATAAAATAAATAAATAAATAAATAAATAAATAATAGCACTAATTAAAAGTGGTAGAGAAATAAGTGATCATAATAAATGCACATATCTTTCAAAATCTGGCAGGAGATTCATGCATGGCAGGAAGATGGTTAATTAGATATATTCACTGGGACAAAATCGGATGCATGTGGCCATCATAATTAATGTGAAATAAATCTATTAAATTTTTTTTGTATTTTATTGGATTCGAGAAAATCTTATTTTGTTTAGACATTATTTTACGGTTTCGAATTAAATAATTAAAACCGACTATTTTAGATTATTACAAGACAAGGATACATTGATTTAAACTCGAAACCGAAGTCCTTTGACCACATAAAAACTATATATTGCGATCTGGTCCTTGTAGCCTTTTGTTTATTTTTCAAGGAATGAAATTTGAGTAAAATATACTGTGAATTGGAAGACAGAAAATGTTGCAGCAGAAGAATCTCTGGGTACTTTTAGCGTTGGTTAATATTATAGGACTCGCTGGATTTAATTATCTGTGCCATGCAGAGGGTAAGCCGCATCGTATTCTGTTGGACACAGATGTTGATACCGATGATCTCCTTGCTCTTTTCTACCTCTTGAAGCTCAGCAGATCAGAATTTGAACTGGAGGTGATCAGTCTGGTCTGTTAGTTCATCAAGTAGATGGCCAGAAAATTACGTTGATTGATCTGCTTTGTGTTTGCTCCAGGCGGTCACTGTGAACACGAATTCATGGAGCGATGCAGGGCATGGTGTGAGCCAAATCTACGACATTCTTTACATGATGGGTCGTGAAGGCGTGGCTGTTGGGATGGGAGGGGAGGGTGGGATAGCAGAAGATGGCCATATATTTCCAGATGTTGGTGGTTTTCTTCCTATCGTTGAACAGGTCGGTCCATTCAACTATACCCCCCTCATGATCTTCTGCTGTCTGTGAATTTAATGAACCCTAAGATATTATTTAGGGAAATACAACAGCAGGAGGTTGCAGATACAGGCAAGCTATCCCCGTTGGTCTTCGAGGACGCCTGGATTTTGATTCCAACTACGGCTTGCGAAAAGCATTTCTGCCACAGGTACAAAATTAGCATTTGGGATGGGATTGCGGTGAGAAATGCTGGGCAGCGTAGCTTTTGGTGTAGTGCAACCGCAGGTTGCATTGCAATCTCAAATTTTGATTATTCAGATGGTTTTTATACGTAGATAATAGTTATTGAAAACATTATTTTAATTATTTAAAAAATCAACCACGCAGTATTGCTTCTGGTTGATGGTGCACGGTGGAAAGCGAGCTTGATGACAGGTGAAAACTGGATATGTGAAGGAAGTTAACGAGTTTATTGCTTTTGAACAAATTTTGCCAGAACTAAATATGCTTGCTTAATTCAGCAGTGAAAAACATAAATAAGAGGAAAAATAATAGTTACTGTCCAAGTATTATCCTATTCCATTGCACAAATCTATACGATTATTCTTACACATCACCAACACTTACTTCACTTGAAATCAAAATAAAATTAGGTTTGTCTGCTGGCTTTTCAATTCTATTTTTTTAATCATTCCTCTCTTCATCCTGTTTTTCGTTTAATATCAAATTGACATGGATCGAGATATTTTATATTTGAATATATATTATTTTTATTTCATGTACTTTTGATTTGTTGACTTGCATATCTAACACACCTAGCCTGACTCGTGTCGATTTTTATTTTTATTTTTATTTTGATTGACTATAATTTTAACAGGGTCTCCTTCCTCATTTTGATGACTGTTTTTTATTAGGTTCCATGATTCTTTCTTGTTAAAATGAGTCCATTTACTACCATTACTCTTTTGTTTATTACCTTATTAAATTATACAAAAAACAAATTCTCATTCAGTCCATGTCCCGAGTTTTTAAAATGAACAAGAAAATTAGTTCTTTAAATATTATTATTATAAAATTTTGTTGATATATCACCAGGGAAGCAGGAAATATTCTCCTCTTGAGCAGCCAACCGCCCAACAAGTCCTCACAGAAAAGATATCTGCAGGTCCTATTACTGTTTTAATTACAGGAGCTCATACAAATATAGGCGTTTTTCTTATGAACAATCCACATCTGAAGAGAAATATTGAGCACATTTATGTGATGGGCGGGGCTGTGAGGTCAAATGGCAATCTGTTTGCAGACTTCTATAGCAATCCTTATGCTGAATTTAATATTTTCATAGATCCTTTTGCTGCCTACCAGGTAATTAATAAGAAAAAACAAATATATATATATATAAAATGTTGCATGTGATTATTAATGGAGAATACGTAAGTTTGCTTGTATTAATTTTAGGTTTTACATTCTGGAATTCCTCTCACCCTTGTGCCCCTCGATGCAACCAATACCATTCCTACAAATGAGAATTTCTTCAAGGCATTTGAGCAGAACCAGCACACCCACGAGGCACGATACTGCTTCCGCTCCTTGAAAATGACTCGTGACACTTGGTCTAACGACCACTTTTATACTGTAATGCTTCCATGTCTTCATTTTCGTTTTTTTTTTCTTGTTCAAGATTCCTCAGCAAGTGGCAATTTACGATTGTCGATGGAGTGTGTGTGTGTGTGTGTAAAGTGGGTGACAAGATCTTTTGCAGAGCCATTACATGTGGGACCCCTTCGCTGCTGGTGTAGCAGTTTCTACCATGCGCAACTCGCAGAACCGAGGAGGAGAAAATGAATTTGCTGAAATGGAGTACATGAACATAACAGTAGTGACTTCAAATGAACCTTATGGGATAAGTGATAGCTCGAATCCGTTCTTTAAAGACCGTGATGTTCCAAGGTTTAATCTAACGAAAGGTGGAGTGCACAGTGGTCATGTGCAGACAGGCCTTCGGGATCCTTTTTGCTTCGTGGAGAATGAGAAAGGGCGGTGTGAGGTAATCTTTCTGAGACCCTTCCACGCCAACTTCTGTAGTTCACAGAGAAAGATTATCATTTTTTAGTTCTGTCCAACCACCGTAAGTTTTGCTTCTTATGTTCGGTTTTAGTTTTTATTTTTTAAGGATTTACCTTATAATTTCCTGTCCGAAAATGTTAACTGGCCTTCTGTTGCAACATAATGATCGATATAGGACGGCTATACAAAGGAGGTAAGTGGTGCAGAGGCAGTGCGTGTTCTTGTTGCTACGAGAGCGAAGCCTAATCCGGACAGGAATAGCACACTTGACAGAGCATTCTTCAAGAGCTTCTTGGATGTGAGTTCACCCAATTATAAATATTCTTCTTCTGAATCTAAAGTTCTTTACTTTAGACCAACAAAATCTAATGCAATAGCACCGCAGGTCTTAAATGACCCTCGACAATCTGGGAGGTTTAATTTTACCACTCAATTTCCTCATTACAAGGAAGTTCTTTACGAGCCAGACTTTGGAACCAAAAGACTGGGGAAGCCTGTTGTCTTTGATATGGATATGAGTGTTGGAGATTTTCTGGCTTTATTCTATCTCCTTAAAGTGCCTGTAGAAGAGATCAACGTCAAGGTAAGTGATTTCAATTTTCCAACAAGCATGTTCAATTAGCTTTGCTTGTCAAAACCAGCTAGGGGTTTAACCCGGCAAAGGACCAAGGTTATTGTGTTGTCGGATCAACCTGATTCAATCATATATTATTGAAATGGCAACGTTTTGTTCCTTAACATAATCAGATTGAAACCGGCTCGGGCTAGGTTCTAAGTTGCAGGTTTTCTGGGTCAATTCATAGGGTCAGATCGGGTTTAATAACTATGCTTGCAACCACCAACACATTGGTTCCAGTTGTACAAAACACGACTATGGTACCTTCTTCTGTTCTATCACCCTGCTCTCGAAAGCAGTAGGTATAATGTCATATCCTCATGGTCATTTCATCCAGGGAATCGTTGTGAGTCCAACAGGGTGGGCAAATGCAGCAACGATAGACATTGTTTACGATTTATTGCACATGATGGGCCGCGATGACATTCCGGTTGGTCTAGGAGATGTATTTGCAATGAACCAGTCTGATCCAATTTTCTCTGCGGTTGGAGACTGCAAGTACCTTAAGGTTATCTCCCAAGGGAGTGGCGGACTTTTGGATTCAGATACTCTCTACGGGCTTTCTCGTGATTTACCAAGGAGCCCTAGAAGGTACAATTTCCCCCAAGATATGTTAATGCCTTTTCTCTTTCTTTCCTCTTATTTGGACTGTGATCTTGCATTATTTGGGACTAAAATGTCGAGGGCTTATTTTCCTTCTCAAGGTATACTGCAGAAAACTCTGTAAAATATGGAGCTCCTCGTGACACAGACCACCCTGAACTTAGACAGCCTCTGGCACTGGAAATCTGGGACTCCATTGTCAAAACGTTGGAGCCAGGATCTAAGATTACCGTATTGACCAATGGCCCCTTGACCAGTTTAGCCAAGATAATACAGAATGAGAATAATATAAGCTCTGTGATTCGGGTCAGTGGACTTACCACTACTGTGATGTAAAATAACTTGCAACTAAAGTTGTTGCCACAGTGATAGTACACATTCTTATGATGCTTCGAATGTCATTGCAGGAGGTCTATGTTGTAGGAGGACATATCAGCCATAATATAACAGATAAGGGGAATGTTCCGAACATCGATCTTAATCACTATACAGAACTGAATATGTTTCTCGACCCCTTGGCTGCTAAGACAGTCTTTGAGTCTTCACTTGATATCACGCTGATTCCGCTTGGAATTCAACGCAGGGTCAGTTCCTTTCCAGAGATCCTAGAAAGGCTACGCAAGATGAACACAACACCCGAGGCATTGTTTGCGCGGCGTTTGCTATCAAGGCTTTACCACTTGAAAGAAACTCATTATAGATACCAACATATAGTAAGGGCTCTAATCTTAGCATGTATTTTGAACTTCATAATCCTAGAAGACAAGCATTGCTAACATTTGGTTGCTGTCCGATCAGAATCAGCATTTTACACATGTAACTGAAGTTGTTTAGTAGACTTTCTGCATTTTCGAGGGCTTAAAATTTACAAGTGAATGTTGTTGAATACATTAAGTATTTGATCTTTCTCTGACGGGGAATCTTTAGCTGCTATTGCTAAATGATATTACACTGCAGGATACCTTCTTAGGGGAAATCCTTGGTGCAGTAGTGTTAGCTGGTAATTTTTCGAAGCTAGATCCAACATTCCTGGCCAAACCTATCAAGGTTTTTGCTGAAGGTGTTGAATCAGAAGATGGAGGAGTAGTAATTGATGAAAAACAAGGAAGATTAGTTAAAATAGTGGAGAGTGTAAACTTGGGAGCATATTATGATCTTTTCACAGAGCGGCTGAGCAGCAAGGAACAATCTGCTGTCATAGGAAGCTTTGATGAGCAGAGAAGAAACTGGAGTGTGCCGCTAAATTTAACCTAAGGTAAGCTTAGTTTATTGGGCTAATTATTTCCAGACAGCAGGAAATGTTTTTTATTTATTTTTTAAAAAAGGAACTTTTTTAAGTCAGATATTCTCTTAAATTGTATGCTTAAACTCTTCTGTGTATAGGACTTCACTGGACCAACGCCTCATGCAGAAATCATTAGTTCTACTATTCTGTACTTGGAATGATGAAAATAAATAGATGAAGTGCTTGAACACCTATAAAGGAAACAGTGAATATATACATTGAAGATTTCGGTTCTTTCTTTTCTTGGAACAAAATATTAGTAAAAGGTTGTGTTAGGTTTAGCAAATAATGACGAAAACATGTTTGGTTGCAAGAACGAACACGACAGACATATAAATAAATATTGACAAGTTTTAAAATAAATCTCTATACGAGAACGATATCTTTTATTATGTTTAATCATCTTCATCTCTGGTTTTGCGAGACAATAAACAGAAGCTACCACATGATTACTATTTTAACTTGGAATACAAAACCAACGAACACTAACAAAGGTTTATTTCTAATCTTTCCCCATTTCTTGCCTTTCCACATGGGTTCACATTATTGTGGGTTCTGCTGTCAAAACAATTTTCCTTCTTTCTTTCATTTTAGCTACCAAACAGAAGCAGAGACCAAGATGTTTGGTGATGGTGATCGGTCCTCTACTTGGAGACTAGACATGGCAATGAGGCATGGGTAGTTGTTTACACACACACACATATCACAACTAATATCCACGTTGTGGCCATTGCTTCGCAGCGGACAGAAGACACCGCCTCAACAGATTACAGTTGACCTTTCCAAATGATTTATATTACTAAGACCTTACATTCATAAAAGTGTCCAATGATTGAAAATCATAGTAAACTTCAGACCCATTTACACAGTTGCCATTTACAATTTGCAACTTCAGAACTTGAACAGAACTTTGGGGTAGGAAGATCAACATAGCTTCACTATCTTACCATTGAAATTTTGTGCCAGTCCTGTAAGATCTTCAGTATCAAACTGAGCGTGCAGGTTGCAAAAATTACTATGGTGACAATGAGAATTCGATTTTTCATTGGTTAGGAAATGGGGTTTCTTACTTCTGCAAACAACACCAATATCGCACTTGATTTAAAGATAAATGTCCCTGCCTGTTAAAAATACTGTCACTCCGTATAAACCAACTTGTAAGTTGTAGATTGAGACCAGAAAAATATCGTCCCTAAAACCCAAAACCAAGTTGCCTAAATCTTGTCAAACAAATGATCTTCCAATGATTACTGTATCGACATTAAACTTCAGAAATTTTGCATGAGCAAGAATCCACGTCATGGAGTCATATCAGATGCAACTCATGAATTATAATAATCAGCAATCAAAACCATTGTCTAGCATGAAGAACAAAATAAAAGAGAAGCATGAAGAGCAATGACTGTCTGGTTTGAAGCACATAATCATAAGTTGTAGTTCATGGGACTAAATCTTCATGAATTCATACAAGCACAATCTCAACAGTTAAACAGAACCTTACAGTGAGAGTGGTAGAGCACGAAAAAAACAAAAAAGCTTCTCTACAGTATTCCTCGCATTTTCCCTTGCAGATTTCTATGCATTGAATTGATACCCTTAAGAATTCAATTCTTCCATAGGAATCGACCCGCCAGCTGCCACGATCTGTTGCTCCAACTGCAACAGAAAACATTTCATTTGAAAAAAAAAAAAATGAATATAAAAGAAATTCAATAACTAGATTTCTTTAAATAAATTAACATGTCATTAAGCAAAAGTAGATTGACTCTACTCACCCTGATTAGAGCTTCAAGCTTGCTCTTCACAAGGTAGTAATCCTGTTTCACTTGCTGCAGGCATCTCAGGCACCTGCAATCCAGGTAATCAATCACTTGTGATTGTAATATTAAACATTGTTTCACTTAAAAATAAGAATCCTGAGATTCAATTGCTAAATGAAAAAATAAATTAGGAAAATAATTTGAAAAGATGGAAGAAGACGATATGGAGAACGAGGTGGATGAATATAACACACCCTTCAATGTTCTGTTCCTCACAGAAGTTGCGGAAGGCGATGCAGTCATTTTTAACTCTCTCTGCACCTATGCTATATAGCACAAAATCCAATCTCGTAATCAATAATCGACAAAATTGAGTTGAAGAGAAGAATTCATCTTTATTAAATCAAACAAAAATGAGCTAAAAAGAAAAACAAAACAATTTAAACAATTCCATGTATAGTTTTTCTATGCCATTTGTCTTAGATCTGAACTTTTTTTGGAAGGTTCAATGCACTTCATATCCAATACGGAGTATTAAAAAACCCTCAAGAATGCTTCGTTTTTTAGTTGTAAAAAAAGGAAACATGTACCTGGAGCTGCTACCCTTAAACTGGTGAACATGAGCATCAACCTTTTTGAAGTCTATATTTTGCTGTTCTCTATAAAAGGAGAGGTAAAAAGAAAACACATTTAATCAGAATACAGTAAACTAGCTAGACTCAACCGTAACCGAAAAGAAAGCTCAAGACTTTTAATCAACATCAAGCAGTTTCAGATGTTTGAGAGAGAGAAAGTCTCCTCACAAGACAAAGGTTAGATCAGCCAGAAGCCTCTCTGAATCTTCAAAGAAGAGAGATACCACTTCAGCAACAAAATCTGGGTTGCTGTCATCTTGGAGAAGCTGAAGCTGGTGAAACTGGGCATCCAGAAAACCCTTCATCCACCCGAAAAAAAGAACATACAAAGATGAAAACCCAACACGAACGCTCACAAAAACTCAAAAGCAAAACAGATACAAGAACTAAAGAAAGTTAACAAGTTTTTTTTTTTGTATATATTGCACTACCTCCCTGAACAAGGACCTGGTATATTCAACCCATGCTCTCTGCATCTGACCAACCTCCATGCTTTGGCCCTCTCACTTAAAACGCTAGGACACAAAAACAAAGCGGGTTTTTAAGCAACGGCTTAAATTTCAGATCTTGTGGAGTCACTGCACAATCAAAGCTGGGTAATAACTAGAGAGCATAAATTTTATGGAGAAATTAAATGCGGAGAGATTTTTGCTTGGTTTTTTGGTTATTAAGAGATTGACTAGCCACTTTCTATATCCTTTCCTCTCTGGATTTGTGCTCAAGTTCTGTTTTCAGTGTTTTTTTTTTTTTTTTTTTTTTAGCACTCAGATTCCAGTCACTGTCACAGCCCCACCACCCACTTTTGTTCTTCTACTTGTATCATCATTTATATGAAGGAAGGAACCCCAGCCTGATTCCATCTTCATCCCAATGCGCCAGGTATATATGTTTGGTATTTGATGAGAAAAATGAATTTTATTTTATTTTAAAATAAATTTTTATATGTTTTTAGATATATCAATATATTGATATTAAAAATAAGTGTTGAAAATATTTTAATATATTTTTCTAAAATCAACCATAACTATACTTCAAAGTTCAAAGAGCCAAAAGCTAAGGTGGTGTGCAATGAAGAATAAAAACGCACGACGAAGTGGAAACTAGTGGTTGTGGTTGCATGTTCACACATGTGGTTTGTTTCACACTTCGACTCTGACTTCAGAACCTTTTTACTTTGTTTCTGTTAACTTCACGCAGCAGTTTATTTTCGTTACTTTATTTGAAACTCAGATGAGAGATTTCAAATGAAAATTCTTTTAAATGTTAATGAATTAAACTTAATATCTAAAAAACCTTGACTTGTAATTTTAAAGTAAAGAAATTTAATGTTAAAATTATTTTAAATCAACTGGGTTTTATATTTTTAAACGTATAGAATCATTTTATTTATTGATTGAATTCAAAACAAATATTCTGATTAAATTCAAACCCAACAAGGAATTGATTTGAAAGAACCCAAGAAATATGAATGCATTCAGCTTAGATTTATCCCTCCCGCTATCTTAAAGGTGACACCACACGAGTAGATATATTCATCTGAACTGTCATTGACAAGATTTAATTTATTATAAGATTTCTATAATTGCTAGAACGATCTGTAATTTGAGTGGGAAATCTTTCTGAGTTAATGACTTACTGGACCCATGCACGAGTAGTGAATTTAAATTCTTTATTAAAATAATATTAATTTTCTCTTGGAAAATATTGGTGTTAGATCAATAAAGCTAATCAAGTTGTTGAGATTTTATAGGAGTCCTCGTTTGATAAATTAATATCTTTAATCAGATTGAGATTTGAGATTTTATATGAGTCGTCATTTGATAAATGAATATATAAAAAATAAAGTTTAGCATCATAAATTAATTAACATGAGTAAGCAGTCCACCAAACATTGTTAGATGTATCATCAAGGGACATGTCCCGTCATTACAAGCTGTCATTGCTGCCTAAGCTGCTCACATGACAACCTTCTCATCTGTGTGATGTGCAGGGGGTTGGTTTTTATTTTTATTTTTATTATTATGTATTTATTTTATTTTTTAAAAAGAAGAAGAAGGAACATGAAGCAAGGGAGCCTGTGTTGACCGTCCAAAATCCATTGTATATAAAAATAGCGGAAAAACGAATATCATTTAATAGAAACACTTGTTACAATATTTCACGCTTATTAATTATTATTTTTCGTGTTTTTTTTTATATTATTCAACATAGTTTTTCTTAGAGAATTCACTCGTTTCCTTGCAAAGAAATAAGCTGACAGTTTTGGTAGCTAAAATCGAAAGCGTGATGTATATTGAGGATGTAGTAAAAACAAAAGGTTGGGAGAAATTAAAGAAATTGAACTCCCCCTCCCTCACAACCAACTCCTCACTCGAAACGTATCTCAGGTAGGGTTTCAAGTGGGGATAGATATTAATTATTTAATTAATAAAGAAAATCAAAATAGGCGTGCAGTGTCAGCCTACCCTCCCCATGTAGTTGTTCTCATTGTCATTCGTCTTTCGGGTGCTTTTTAAAAGTATATTTCTCTTACACCATTAATTATTTATTTGTTTTTCTCTGCCGAATGAAAAAATAATATCATGTGGCTGGCTGGCTTGCACTGTGATTTGTGAGGTGTCACACCAACCACAAACTAGCTAACGTGGAGAGAGAATCCTTATCAATTTTACTCTCTCTCTCTCTCTCTCTCTATATATATATATACATATATATACAAGTCTGTTTGAAGGGGGGGTGGTGGTGGTGGTGGTGTGTGTAACAATGTATCATGAACAAGCTTCCCTTCTCTTCTTTTCATTATTCGTGTGCATCGTTTAAGATCTTGAGATTTGGGCATCCTCCCTGCTTTCTTTAGATATACGATGTGAATCCGTACACAACACCACCACTTCTGTGCATGTGAGTGGTGGTGGCCAGATGAATTGTGGACTGCGACGAGCACAAAGCCACTTGTCACCTCGGTTATTAAACCATAAGATTCTGTTTTAACATTATCTTTTCTAAATATTTAAAAATAATAATAATTTATTTTTATCTTTTTATATTATTTTCACGTCTTGATATTAAAAATAATTTTTTAAAAATAAAAAATATCATTTTGATACATTTCTGAACGAAAAATATTTTAAAAAATAATCTCAATTACACTCCTAAAAGAATGACAATGATATAAAAACATATAAGAAAATTAATTTCAAATAAAAAATAAAAATATTTCAATAGTTTTTGAAACTCAATGTCAAACATAATCAATTCAACCTGCATTTCATAGAAAAATTTATTTGTTTAGAAATGTAATTAAAATTGTTTATTAAAATATTTTTTTGTTTACAAATGCTTCAAAATAATATTCTTTTTATTTTAAAAAAATCATTTTTAACATCAGCTTATAAAAATAATTTAAAAACACTAAAATTTTTAATTTAAAATAAAAATAAAAAAAAATCAATTTTTTTTCGAAGAAAAACTAATCTGGCAAATCAATCCCTAATTCAATTAAAGAACTGTAAACAATCTAGATTAATCCACCAAAACCAGGTTTAATCTGGTTTGCTTATCGTTAATTTCAGTCTTTTTTTCCCATCTACGAAAGCAAACCATTTACCTCACATCTTCCGAATCACTACTTCTCCTTCCAAGAACTCAATTCAAATGTTAAGCTTCAAAAGGGCGTTGAGGGGAGCGAAAATCCATTATCGAAGCATATATTTTTAAAGCATTCTCTGCATTACAATCATTTTCTAGAAAGCTGGTTGAATCTACAGTGAAGGGAAAATCACGTTTAAAACCGTTTAGACATATGATTACAAACTTGTAAAATACAAAATGGATACTTTTTCAGCAATGTCTACAGTGTTGTAATTGAAAAGAAAAATCAAGTACAGCCCACCAAAACGACCAACAGCCCACATCCACAAGGAGCGTGGAATGCATACGGTGATGTGCTTAACATACCTTGCAACTCCTCCTACAATATCCAGGAAGAGCTGGAGATCCAACCATGTACTCGGGATTTTTGGTGCATTCTCCAAGGGCAGCCCACCTCCCACAACCATCATTCTGATCAGTGCAATTCCCACCAGCTTCCAGGTTCTTGTCAAATGAGTCTACATGAATCCACTTCGTGGCAGACCATTTCTCACCTTCAATCACAGGGCACCCTGCGTGGAGGCTGCTAGTGTCTGGAACAGCAGTTGGATAGAGACTGAAGAAAAGAAGCGCGTCCCCTCTATGTGGTTTCACTAAGTATTTCCAAGGTGTGGATAAGAAGACAAAGGGAACACATTAACTGAGTCCAAATGCAACTCAAGGAATACAAGTTGTAAAACCATCAGTAAGAAGACAAAGGGAACACATTAACTGAGTGCAAATGCAACTCAAGGAATACAAGTTGTAAAACCATTAGTAATTTGTGTGGTGGCTGCTCACCTGCAATTCCTTTCCTAGCACATTCAGAGAGGTCTTCATGACTGACAGAAGCCTTACGACGGGGAGCTTCCTGATAGCAAGTCATTTTTTGAAAAACTTGAGTTAATCTTGTAAGTATTCTCTCTGCCTCCCATTCTCAACAATTCTAGTATCAGTTTTAGAGAAGTGATTGCCCATTTATGTCAATGAATAAAACAAATATTGTAGTCACTCCAAGAGATGTGTTATGCCTATCAGCATGTGTCTCAAGCTGACAGCCAAATCCAGAAAGTAATATAGTCTAAAACAAATTCTTGAGCACCATGAAACTGAAAGTTCTCAGTAAACTGGAAGAGCAAAAGTGTTTACACAACAAAAAAGGACAAGGAACTTGAACTTACCTCGGCTGAGGGGAACACTGTCTCACCACCCTTTTCCACATCTGTTAGATACATGAGTACAGTTGCCAGCCGGTGTCCACCACGGGCAATATTGACCTTGTCAGAAAAGTAATCATAGTGGGGATCATATTTCTGCCCATGCTCATATCTCAATACTTGTATGTCTTCACCATTCTCTGACCACAAGAAATACAGTTCATTGTTATGCCATTTGTTGTGAAAAGGGAGGGAAGGAGTGGAAATCCTAATTGTTGCATTTGTTACATGTTATTGCATATGATTAAAAGATAGTTGTGATTTTTTGTTTATTTTGGGAGCAAGCAACGGTAAAGAATTTAGTGCACAAGAGTACAGCAGAGACACGCAAACAACTACAGTAACTTCAGGATCTCATAACCCATATGCCATGGAAGAACAAACCTTTAAACGATATACCACAACAAAAATTCAATAGAATTTCATGTCCTTTTTTTTTCTTGTTGCTTTACCAATAAATTATGATTCATGCATTTGAAAGCAGAGCTTTCTTTGGAATTGAGAGTTCTTTGGCGGATCATTTACTTAGTCTAAATCGAACTTCCCTTTTTAACAAACTTCAAATCTCAACCCCTGTGAACCTCTGAACCCCAACCATCTATCATCACTTGCATCCAAAACATGTTCCAGCATGACCACTGAGTATCTCCGCAGGTCATTGATAATCAATACTAGGAACTTGAATATACAAAAACCTTAGAGATTGGATAGCAATAGGCATCAAAAGTTAAAAGGCATAGTCTTGAAAACAAGTTTGCAACTAAGAAGCTTCCCGACAGGTTCTTCTTCTACGACACTCAAAAGTTGTTTCACAATGTATCACAATGAGCAGAAAGAATCTCCTTGCAGGTTAGGCTTCTAATAAAAAATGCACCCCCCAACCTTAATCAATTTTCTTCTGAAATTATCAGCGTATTGTTGGTAATTCAGTGTTTATTGTCCATCAGCTTTTAAGTGGCACAAACATTAGGGGGAAAAGAAAATGGAAACATGCCTTTTAAAACTTTTAATGAAGTGAGCTTCAGTAAGCCAACAGGACCTTAAAGAGGCATGGGGCTTGGCATTATGTTTTTCTCTCTTTGGAAGCTACATCCAGGCATCTATTTTTAAGAGAGAGAGGAGTGCATGCTTAGCAAAGTAGAAATCACATCAAGAAAGAATTCCATCACTACCACTTGAAAACAAAATGTTGAGCTCAATCGACGACTAAAGTTTCTGGGAGCATAAATGCTATATATGCATTTTTATAGAGGTGGTGAGGGGTAAAACAGAATTGACTATATGCTCGCACATTTTACATTCAATAGTCTTGCCCAAATACAGGAAAATATTGCTTTTGGTGCGGGCTAGGAATGATTTTGGCAGCAAGTTAGGACCCAGGCCTTGAAGGCAGGCACAACTCTGGCAAGAGTGAGCCCTAATATGCCCTCAGCGAGGCCTAGCCTTGCACGGCCGTTTTCAAATGCACAAAATCGCACAGAGACCATCCCAAATTCTTAAACAAACAAGAATTACAGAAATGAATTCATAACTGAAACTGACACTGTAGTATGTGAATGTCGGAGTGAAAAATTAAGAAATAACAGTAAGAGTTAATAAATGCGTCCAATAACTGCACACCTTTTGGAAGAAAAGTCCATGTTGCAATCTTGTCCTCTATACCTGAAACAATTGGATCCTAGAGAAGGGATAAAAGCAAATTACACGGCTTAATTTGAAAATTATTACAAAAATAATACTATAAAATGGTAAGGAAAAAAAAAACCTTTGCTTTAGCGATAAACATTCCAGAACTGGTTCGAACTTCGCTAAGTTTACTCTTTCCACTCTCATTATCAGCCACTGCTGATCTTTTCAACTCCGATTTGGCCTTAATTTCAAAAAAAAATCGAAAGTCAGTTAAGAGAAGAAGATGCTGTTTCTTGAATATGTTAGATTAGGACTCACCAGAGAAATCAAGTGATCGCATTCTAAGTCTGTTAGAAATCCTTTGTACACAAACGCCCTGCAAAATCATCTTCATTATTTTTTATTTCATTTTAGATTCTGTTTCACTAAGGAGATGAATGTGTGGAATTTCTATATCTGAGAGAGAGAGAGAGAGAGAGACCTTGGCTTCGAAGAGACTTGTTTGACTTTGGCAGGGTTGATGATGGAGCTGGAAGTAGCTGGATAAGAGATGGATTTATGGAGAATCAAAGAGATCGACAGTAGAAATAGGAACTGGCGAGGGTAGATCGTAGCAGCCATCAAATAGAGAGTTTTTCCTGCGAAAATGTTTGAATTTTCTAGGAAAATGAAAAGTTCCATTAACCAAGTCTGGGCTCCTATTTATGCGTTTTGCTTGGAATCAAAACGGCGACGTTCGTTCCTTTATAATTAGGAGTTGCCCTTTCAACCATATCGCGATATGGAGAGCTAAAAATAAAAAATAAATTGATTAGCTTGTTTATTTAGGCTGTGTTTGTTTTTTGGAATTTATTTTTTGAAAAATTACTCTTTAAATTTTTTTGTGTTTGTTTGTTTTCTGGAAAGTTGATCAACGGAAAACACTTTCCAGTCAAAGAAAAATTTAGCTTGTTTTCAGGAAAGTGTTTTCCGGAAAATTTGGACGGAAAACATTTTCCGGAAGTTGTGAAAAATTTAGAAATGTCATTATTTTCTGATTATATCAAATTTGATCCTCAAACTTTTGATTGCTATATATAATTTGTTTTGAATATTTATTTTTCAATTCCATCTCTTAAAATTTAATTTTTATATTAATTTTGATCCTTATTTTTATAATTGCTATTTGCTTTTTTCTTATCATTTTTTTATTGAAATTTTTTATCTATAAAATTTGGTCCTCATTTTTTTTATTGTTACTTATTTTATTTGAAATAATTTATGAAATGTTAATTATTATTATTTTAATTTATTAACCTTTTATTTTTTTTAAATTTTTAGTTTTGATCTCTATTATTTTGATTATTATTTATTTTATTTGAGATAATTTATGAAATTATATTTTTTTTCAATTTCATTCTCATTCAACTTTTTAATTTGTAAGATTTGTTCCTCATTATTTTAATAAACTTGAAAAAAAATAATTTATTAATAAATTATTTTCCAGTTCATTTTCCATAACACAAACAAACACTGGAAAGTATTTTCCAGTTCATTTTCCATAACACTGCCAAACATCAGAATTCACTTTTCAGGAATTTACTTTTTAGGAATGCACTTTCCCCGGAATTCACTTTCCAAAAGGAAACCACTTTCCAGCAAACAAACAGGGCCTTAACTTTTGGCACTCCAGTAAGAGTTCTAAAAACAGAGGAAAAAAATACCTTTATGTGAATGAGCTGCTACGTTAACACACATACACATATACACATTAGAAAATAATATAATTATATCAAAAATATTTATTTTTATTTTTATTTAAAAATACCTTAATAAGAGTAAAAAATTATATATAAAATTAATCATTATATTATTAGAGGGTTTTTTAAAAATAATTATATAACCTATTAATTATATAATTAATTGTATAATTAAACTACATACAAAATAATTACACTATATTTAAAATAATATAAAAATATAACTCTTCAAAATGATTTTTATTATTAAAACATATATCAATAAAAAATTATATATACATTATTTTAAAAACTACTTTAAAAATTTAACTCTCGACTATTGCAATGGGAGTTGCTTTAGGGGGTGTTTGGGAGTGTGGTTGCTTTTGCTTTTCAAAGTGCTTTTCGTGCCGAAATGCATCAAAATGATGTTTTTTTATTTTTTAAAAATTATTTTTGACATCAACACATCAAAATAATCTAAAAACACTAAACCGCCGATTTTAAAAATGAAAAAAAAAAAACAGTAAAAAACAGATTGAATCGTAATGCCAAACGGGGCCTTAACCAATCTTACAAGGGGAGAAAAAAAACGACGGCAGGTAGCTCACACGACTTGTCATTGGATAGTTGAAAGCAATATCCAGATCTAATATTCTTGAAATCTTTTTTCTAAGCTATCACTATATTGTTGTCTAGCATTGCTATGTTGCGGGTTGGACATTTTTATTAATCATAAGAGAGATTTGATGATACTGTTAGCATACTTTTTAATATAAGAAAAAAATCAACATGCGTTAAATGCTAAGGTAGACCTTTCAAATGATATTTTTAAAAAATATTAAAATGATGATATATTATATTCACAATATTAAATTGATTCAGATCAATTTTTGTTAGTATGCAAAACTTTTGATTTAGATTATAAGAATGTGATAGTAGCATAAAAAGCAAAAATAAATAAAACAAGAAGCTCCTTTTAAATAAACAAAAATATTGAAGAATAAAAAATATAAAAAAAAATAACTTAAGTTAAATCAGGTAAACTCATTAACTTCTATAAACTAAATCATGAGAATGAGATTATCTTATCAAAATTATATTGAGAAAATTTATGAAGTTCAGCTCTTAACCAATCAATTATTGAAGAATGAGATTAGAAAATAAACAATTAAAAAATAATTTAAGTCAATTCAGATTAACTCGATAAACCTACAATGAAATCAAGATAACTTAATAGAAAAATAAATAAATAAAAATATAAAGTTTAATTCTCAAACAACCAAACCTACATCCCAAGTCATAAAATAATGATTAGACCATAAGAAAAAACCAAAAAGAATAATGAAGCTTGTATCTTAATCAGTTCATTGTTGAAGGACAAAAAACAAATTAAAAAAAAAATTATTACGAGTTATCCCGGTTTAACCTTACAAACTCGCGACCTATCTCTTGAGATCAGGACAACTTAATAAAAATAAAATAAAAACACATAAAAATCAATTCCTAACCAACTAAACCTGCAACTCAGGTCATGAAAAGGAGATTATCCTATAAAAATCAAATAAAAAAAATATATGAAGTTCATATCTCAATCAACCAATTTTTAAAGAATGAAATAAAAATAAATAATTTTTTAAACACACACAAAATTGAGATATCAAACTCACAATCGAGGTTATAAGACCAAAATAACTTGATAGAAAACAAAAATCACAAAGACTGATTTCTAACCAATCAAACTTTCAATTTCAATATATGATAAATTTCAATTGGATGACCCAATTAGAACAAATTAAAACCTGTATACAAAACTAATTAAAGGAACCAAGAACAAACTAAAAATCAAAAGAATAAGGACTACATTGAAAACCGACATATATAATTATTTTCAATTGAAGGGTACAATTGTATTAAATCAAAATTCTCATTAAAGAAATCAATATACTGAGATTAAATTAATTTGAGATTTAAAAAAAAAAATAAGTTCTTTTTTTTACATATATATATATATATTTTTAAGCGTTAATATTAAACAAACATAAAAAATATAATTAGCATCATATATTTTTAAGAAAAAAAGCTTTAAAATATTTTTTATTATTATTTTAAATATCTTATTTATAATAAAATGAATATATAAAAATAATATATAATCAAAAGTTTTGTAGGTTGATTATTCGCTTAGATGCATAACATAAAATATATATATATATATAATCTATATAATATAAAAATAAAATATAATAATATAATAATAAATAATAATAATATTAAACATTTATGGAATAGGATCTTATATTAACTAAATTCTACTTCTATTCTATATATTCTATTTCTATTCTCTAGAATTCTATTCTATATTAATATTAATATAGAATTCTACTTCTATATTAATTTAGAAATTTATATAAATATATTAATTAAAATTAATTTAATTATTAATATTAATTCAATTTATTAATTATTCAATTTAGCAATTCAATGTTAGGGCAATAAAGGACTCCTTTCTTTTATTGGTATATATATAGGATATTAATTTTTTTTTTGACATGTTAGAAAATTTAGTTCTGGTTGCAATGAAATTCAGTGCAAATTGCTCGTATATTTTTTAATTATAGATAATTTGGCCTAAATTTTCCACCTGTTTTGTCTACGTGTGATTTCATACCTTTTCTGTTTATGTGATATTAGATCTGAAATATCATACATAAAAAAACCATAAAAATAATTTTTTAACAAAAACAACACCGACTGATGAATTATTTCGAGTATTATTCTAATTTTTATTACCATTATTGTTAAATTATCATATTTATTATGGTTGTCATTATAATTATTGTTATAAATAATTAATATTTTAATATTAATTATTACTGATAATACTATTGCTCCCACCACAATTATTGTTATAAAAAAGAATTATTTTTTTATAATATTTATCCCTAATATTATTGTATTAAAAGTATTTCAGAATACTGGGATTAAATTAATTTGAGATTTAAAAGAAAACTTACTTCACACATGCACACACGCGCGTGCACACACACACACACACACACACATATTAAGACATCAATATTAAATAAATATCAAAATATAGAATTAGCCTCTTATATTTTAAAGAGTAAATACCTTTAAAATAATCGTTATCATTATTTTAAGTGCTTTATCCATAATAAATTAAATATATAAAAAAACTAAATAATTGAAAGGTTTGTATGTTGATTATTTCTCTCAAATGTATAATACATTAAAAAAATCTAGGATTATTAATATTTTTTTTACATGTTAAAAAAATCGGTTTTGCATATAGCGAAGTGTATGGCAACTCACATGTATATTTTTTCACTGTAGATAATTTAATATAATTTTTAAAATATTTGAACTTAAAAGTAAAATATTGATAAATGACAGCTAGTTAGGTAGGCGATCATAATAAAATTTTAAAAAAACTTATCTACTCTAACCCTTCTACTTTACCTAATGTAATTACTGTGTCTCATAATAACAAAAAAAATTATAGCAATTAACATACAAACCCACCAAAACCAAATAATTACTTATAGTCTAAAATAGTGCAGGAAAAACAATATGAATTACTACAATAATTTTTCCCACACCATTTATAGTAGAGGTAATTTAGTGTATTTTTACCGTTATCTGGATTTTAAATTCACCGAATTGGTGTGATATGAAATCACGTATCATTTATTTATTGTAAATTCACCGACTTGAAGTGATATGAAATCATTTATTTATTGTATAATTCCCTATGATCTAATTATAGGTAATACTCCACCTCACTTTTTTGTTATCAGAACTTCAATAGATCCATCTCCGAGAACACGTCGTTAAAAGCGAGAGGAATTATTGCATGCGACCCGTTTGTTACCTATGATCTAAATGGCGCGGGAAAAATACTGTGGATTGCTACAGTGTTTTTCCCTCGCCATTTATATTATAGGTAATAATGTATGGTCTGCACAGCTATTTCCTTTCCCGGCTTCTTCCCCCCCACTCTTCTTCCAGACTGCTTGCTTTAGTTCCTTGTATAGTTTTGGCTCCAACTGTCAGAATATATAAAGATTTAGAGTGTGAAGATAAAAGGGCAATGGATTCAATTTCCGTGTGGCCAAGAACCACCTCCACCCTTGTGTTGATTCGGATCGGTTGCTGATCGGTGGTGGTCTTCAGACTTTTCATTACAGCTAATTAACCAAAACCACCATCTGTTGATTGAGATGGCTTCGATACTCTGTCGAATTGTATTCATCTGCATTAAACCTAATTCGGCTTTTATCTGTCTTTATTTTCCCTTACTGCTATTAAAAGAGCCAACTGGATCTCATATATACTATATAAAGAAACGGAATGTAAGCAACCGGATAAATGTGCAAGAAGAAAGGACTCTCCTAAACTCCGGGTATAACTACAGTTAATCGGAGGCTTACTTTAGAGTGTTAAATCGGATAATATGGTTGATGCTCGGTTCTTACCCCCATCCATGCCAGTTCAAATAAAGTACGTAGTAGTGCTAGTTAACATGGAAGAAAAAACAAGATCAAAAGGAAAAGCTGAGAGTGCCCAGCCGCACCTATTTCTACCACGTCGTTTTATAGCGTAGCTTTGTTGAAGTTGTTTTCTGAGGAGTTCATCTTTGGGTACTGGTTGGATAATTTATTTTGGTATCGATCAACTTCATGTTTTCATCATTATCTCATATCGTAGGTAGGTTTGATAGACTAACCATATTTAATTTGAGTCCATTCAATATATCAGCATTTTAATATAATTTTCTTAGAAAAATATTTCATTTGACTTGTCAGCAAGGATGTTGCAGTCTGTTTGACGATACCATGCTCGGCCAAATGCTTGCTTTGAAGGTACAAATACAAGGGGCACATTCTTTTCTTCTGCAAGCAAAGGAAGATGGAGAAGAACATTCTTTTCTTCTGCAAGCAAAGGAAGATGGAGAAGAATCTCAACTGGTTCAGTAACAGCAGTCATCACTGCAAACTCAGAGGTACCTCTGTTAAGTATCTTGGTAGCTTCATTGGCTCCCTTCTTGAGTTGCTTGTAATCAGCAGCTTGCTGAACAGCGTCAAGTGTTGTTAATGTCAACTGTGCATCTTCAAGTGGGTGTGCTTTTGGATTCACTGCTTCTACTGTCATTTTTGGGTTTCGAGTTTTTCAACCAAAGATGAGACTTTCTCTGCTTTTGGTGCGAGTAAAGAACGGATGAGGCTAGGGTTTTTCTTGGGAGGGTTTCGTGGTTATATCAGCTTGCATAACAAAAACAAACCAAAACATATACATATATATATACAAACCAACAAACATATATATATATATATATATATATGTTTGTTGGTTTGTTTTTGTTAGAAAATTTCTAAGTCAATTTATATTTTTAAAGTACAAAGGAGATAAATCTTCAACAAAAATATTTTATTTTTAAAATTTATCTAACTAAAATATGAAAAAATAAAAATAATTATCATTATAATTTTAAAAATCCAACTCGTGGGTCGATTCGGGACAAATCCCAAGTCACAGGTTAGGTTAATCTCGGTTAAAGTAAGAATAAAAATAAATATTATCATAACTTTAAAATCTGATTTGATGTTTAATATGGGATAAAACTCTGGTCACAAGTGAGGTTGACCATTAACACGAGTCAATATGAAAACAAGAGTGATTATTATCATAATTTTAGAACTCAAGACAAAAATCGATCTAAAATAAGACCAAGGGCACTTCTTAGAAGGATCAACACAAGTTAACCCGAGTTAATTTTAAATAAAAATAGCTATTATTATAATTTTTAAACTTAATTTAGGCGTTAACTCAGGGCAACGTCATAGTCATATATCAAGATTGTCACCTAGAGTTGGTCCGATGCAATGTAAGAGAAAAGGTTGTTATTATCTTAGCGTTAAAACTTGATTCAAAGGTCAACTAAAACTAGATCCAAGTCACAAGTTGGAATGATCAACACAGGTTAACCCGAGTCAACAAGTGGATAAAAATTATTAATATTATCATTTTAAAATCTAACTTGAAAATTGACTCATGACAAGGTTGTGGTTCTTAATCGAGAAGGTCAACTCGACTAATTAAGAAAAAAATATTATTTTTCAAAAAACTCAATTGTCTTGGACCCTTGTTTTATCCCGAGTTTCTTATTAGATCAGGTAAAGTCAATTCTTTCTTTTTTCTTTTAAACTAGGACTGGATCAACTTGTCAAATTTATCTTGGGTTTACAACTAGGGTTATTATAATATTATTGATTTCAAAACTTGATATAAAATAAAATATCAAATATCAATTTTCTTTTTAAAAAAAATGTAAATTTGATAGCAATACATGTGAAGGTTTTATTAGAAGTAAAATGATTTGTTTTATATTTCATTATATTTTTATCTATCATAACTATACAAAATACAAAAATAATCATTTCATGTTATACATCATTATCAATCACAATATATTTGTATTTGTTTCTTAGAAGCTTTTTTATTTTTTTTTTATTTCAATCTCTTTCATCTGGAAATACTAACCTGATTTTCATCCATATTTTAGGTAAAGAGATAGAAGTTTAACATAATTGTTTAAAGACTAGAGTCCATATGTTCCAATGAACAAGAATTAATCAGATCATTGCATCGATTCTTCTTGGAAATTGACTCCTGATCTAATCAAGCCCCTTTCTTTCTTGATCAAAAATCGAAATTGAGATCGTTTAATAACATGGGAGGAAGGTCAACTCCACAAGTGTAGACTTTACAAGGGGAAATCGTTTTACAGATCTCATGTGTTTTCAGGATGTTTCCACTGGAGTATGATTTTATATATTTATTTATAAATGGGAAGGCAAGAGAGCATCATTGCTTCCTTGCACTTTACTTCTCTAAATATTTATAATTTATGTGACCCCACTTACAAAAGCTCTCTTCTTTTTCTTAATTATTCCATCTTTTTTTAGTGGGAAATTATTGAGGGACTTGATGGGGCCAAGTAATTTAAGATTATGCTGGTTAATGAGGTGCATAAATATTTTTTATTTATTAAAATACTGTTTTTTTCATGCCTTTTATTTTATCTTTTTAAATTAATAACTTAAATCAAATTACATTGCTAAACAGAGCCTACTTTCTAGTTTTATGTTCGCATCAATACTATATAGTAGCGACTATTAAATATAACATCAAAGATATTATTAAGCCCACGCTTATCCTATTCAAAATATATATTATAAGTGCCATGTACATATATATATATATAGAGAGAGAGAGAGAGAGAGAGAGAGAGAGATGTGACATAGGAGTACGAAATCATGGGTTCGGCTTGAAAATAAGAATTGTTTAAATTAAAGATGGAGTAATGGACTCCATCCGAGTCAGACCCTATCACCTTAACATGAACCGGATCATGCTCTTACAAATTCAATAAGCATGTAAAACATACGGGACACCAGGCGAGCTCAAACCCGAATAACCAGTGAGAACAAACGCTTCACCGACCGACCACAGGCGAAGACCCTGCACGCGCTCTCACGAATTGTTAAATGCATGAACGGTTTCCACTTTACAGCGTACCACACACTCTTTTTAAAGTTTGTGGGATTTTTACTTTATAGCACTCGACTTTTCATTCTCTCTCTCTCACACACATTATTGTAAATGATTCTGTATATTTTTTTGTCCTGTTAATTTATTCTTTCTTTTTATATAATAATTTAACTTTATTGAAAATCAATTGATTTTAGTTTTTTATAAAATGAAAGATAAAAACCTGGAATGAAAAAGATGTTTATATATGTGGTTCTTCAACTTCAAAATTAAAGTGGATTATATAATTTTGGTTTCTCCATATTTTTTAAATTTAATTTTAATACAGAAATTTATTTTTGTTATTAACTAGTCACTGATTAAGAGAAAGAGACAGAGGTTGCTCGATTTTGACAGTAGTGAAAGACACATACTGTTAATACCAATTTAAATCACAAAACAAATGATATTCATGTTAAATGATTTTATTCGATGAGGTGAGTTCATCTTATTTATTTATTCACACATAAATTTTGATCTATTAAATTTCATGCATGTGTATAAAAAGACATTAAAAAACCTGTGTGTATACAATAAAAATATCTTACGCGGCTCACAAAATGAATGCCTAGCAAAAAAGGTTACAGCATTTCCTCACATAACGTGTCTGGTGTCATGTTACCATGCCCCCCTATCCATTGAGGATTCTCGTGAACTCTATTATGGTGTAATATTTTTGAGGATATTTTTTTAATTCAGTTAGATTAAATTTTTTTGATATATTGATATCATAAATATTTTTTAAAAAATAAAAAATTACTTCATTTCTAAACTAAAAATATCTCAAAAATAAAATCAACCCCGGTTACTGACAGGGTCACTAAGTTATTGTATTGGTTCACCACACCAGAAACAAACCCATCATCATTCAAACCTATTAATTATCAAACAAGACAGGCCCTCTGGCCCCCACCGTTAAATAATTTCCATCCACAGATGGAAACCGACAACTAACACTTTCCTCGGCACCTGCAAACGCCGTTATCCTTAAAACAGACAGCACCTAGTTTCATACACATAAAAATATAATAACAACTACAAATAAATCCACAACTACAACACATTTCACAAGACAGCCCCCCCCTTCCTGGAAATCAATTCTATTTTGATCAATTGCATATTTTGATTTTTTTATATTCCAGTAATTCTATGTTACCATGTGAAAAATATTTTTATTTATATTAAAAAAGAAATTAGATCCTTTATTAAAAAAATATGCTTATTTTTATCCACCCTCGTGCAATAAAAAAATGATTTTTATTGTTAATATGACACATGCATTCTAGCAAAACGGTTAAAGATCGGGGAGCACATTATAAACTGTAGACCTGATTCACGGCTGTCCAAACAAAAGTTTTTGCCTTCTCCTGCTTTGCTGTTACCGTGTCCGTCAATAGGACCCCACCCAATTCCAGCAAAGACCCAGTCAGGGTCAGCTCTAGTGCACCGCTCAAACCAGGCGGCCCTAACCCAAAAAAAAAAAAAACAATTATTTAATAATAGGGAAGGCCAGTGCGGACTGCGAAGAAACTCCCCTTTGCCTTTCTCTCTCATCTTCTCCCGAATATAAATTGGACACAACCCCTGCGCTCTCCTTCACAGCCACATCTTCTCTCTTTTATAAAAAAAAATCCCATTCACCACCATCACCTCCTCCTCCGCCTCTTCCCCTTCCCTCTTATTCCATGTGAAAGAGGAGGAAGAAAGGAGAGGGCTAGACAGACAGGCATAACAACAATAACCCTAACAGATTCTTGTAAATTATTCTTCCCTTCTTGTTCATTTTTAGTTTTTATTATTGTTGTTTGTTTAAATTTATCATGGGGACTGAGGTTTTGAGACCACAAGATTGTCTGACTGAAAGAATTAGAGTTTCTCCCTGTCGTCGGAGAAATTATTATTATGGAAATGGGAACGGAAACTTTGCTAACCCTAACGTCTGTAGCTCTAACAACAACCACAACAATCCTAGATCTAACAGAAAACCAACAGCGGTCCGGTCTGATAGATCGGACCAGAGAAAGAAACAATCAGAGTCGTCGATTTCAAAGAAACCACGATCAGTTGATGATATTGTCAAGACCTACAAGAACAGCAGCAGCAGCAGCAGCAACAAAGTGATGGAGAAAGTGACTATTTTGAGGCGAGGAGAGTCGCTAGATTCGAAGATCAAGAGCAGCGAAACCGCGGCTGCGACCGTTTCCTTTAAGAAGGAACAAGGAAATGGTGGAGATTTGGTTGTTACCAGTACAGACAGATTGGGTCCGGACCCCAAAATGGTTTCAAAACATATTAGGGTCGTGGATCTTAGGTCTCCGGTGGCTGGGAATTGTGATATGTACGCCGGATCGGGTTTTGCATTGTCTCCGTCACCGAGTTCCCTTCCTTTACCGACGTTCTCAAAGAAGAAGCAACTTCCGATTGATGACTCAGCAACCAGAGACCTCAGGCGTTTGCTTCGACTCGATTTTTGAGATCCGAGTAGCGTTTTCCGGGCCCGGATTCGGGTATCTTCTTTTTCTACATGTTAGCCTATATGTTTCGTCTTTGATACGCTTCCCTTGATTTCCGGGACCCTCCCGTGAGCCTTTTACAACATTGGAGGTAGACCTGGAAATCAGGGGAAAATATGGGGGCGAATAATTAAATTTGTGGTGGTGTTATGTAATATTGGGTTAATCCGAGGGCTGTTTTCAAAAAATGGGGTGTGCGGTTGATTAGGGAGATGTCAAGGGTGAGGGAGATGAAAAGGAGGAAATTTGGGGGGGTGAATGTTGTAATATCTGGGAATTAGGGTTGTGAGAGAAGAAATTAGTGAAAGTCTTTGATAGGCCACCTAGACTTCCCTACTTCTGTACTTGAATGTTATGTGAAGGGATCGAAATGAAAGTTGAATCCTTAAGTAAGGAAATATATATTATTAATAATTGATCTTTATTATTCTCTAAGTAGTAATATTCCATTGATAATAATTACACTTTCATGGTAGTTGATTGTAAAGATATTTTATTCTTTTTATTTTCTAGAAAGAGAAACTTTACAAATTTCTTGGTCATATTTTTGTTTTTTTTTTTTAAATTATTGGCAACATGTTAAATAAAATATCAAAATACATTTTTTTTAAAATACTATTTTTCGAAAATTATTCTTTTAATAGTTAATTAAATTAATCGATAGAATTTATGACGTTATTAAAATAATAATATATTAAAAAATAATTAATTCTTTCAAAAAGGTTTTTTTTATTATTAAAATTGAACATAAAAATAAGAATACCATTTAAAAAAACTATATTGACAATTTAGATTTTTTATATATCTTCTTTGGGCTGGACAACATTTTTCTGTGGAGGAAAGGTGGTGGGTACCTGGAGCTGTGGTCCTACGTGTCCATCTCTGAGCAAGTGCCGTGTAACGTTAGCCAGAAATCCCGACCAGATTTTTATTGTTGGGTTAAAAAACATTTTCTCTTATTTAATTTACATTATAAATAGTTTAATAATGTTATTTAAACATCAAAAAGTATTTTTCATATGAGAATATAATAAGATAATATATACACAACATGTTGAACCTGTGCTGTCAAGAATGGGTGCGAATAATCCATCAGTAAAATCGAATCTTACTACAAAAATAGCAGACATCTATCTTATCCAGGAAGGAAAATTTTCAAGCGTTAAACCTCCATACAGCTCTAGAACACCAAGGATTTGTTGTTTTTGCTGCAACTTTCTGCATGGCTTGCTGGGGTCCTCCAGTTGCAGCAGCAGCTTGATAACCCTCGCCTGCTTTTATGAAGTCGGCTTTAACAATGTGATGATCAGAAGTGCCTTTGGATGAGATCACCGAGTATGATCCCGGAAGAAACTTGTAGGGTGAGAATGGTGATGCCAGGATGTAATCCACTCTTGTGCCATACTTGCATGTCCCTTGTACATCTATTTCAACAAGATATTTATGAGACGCAAACTTCATCTCGAAAGAAGAGAAAAAAGGAGTAGAAATTGATCGAGTTATGGCAGAAAAAACCAGGACAAGTTTGTTCAATTACTCTGGCCTTTTGCAACCATGACTACTGGCTCGCATTCCCCTGCATAGTCTTTTGCATCCACGTATCCTTTTCCCTTCAGAAACTTTGTCACTTCGACTCTTGGTGCTGGCTTTCCTATGTCCTCGTAGTACTGGAAAATCCATGCTGGCGGGTTAGAAGATGTAGAGAACGCTAGCATCAGTGTAGATTATCAAGATGCTTTTTGTTGAAAATTATACCTTGACGATGTCCATCCATCTCTCTGATGAATAATCTGACCCATCAAGAGAATTGATACCTCCTGCCAATATGTGAGGAGTCATGTCATTTGATTTTATCATTGCTCCTATCTGTTTCATTCTCCAATTTTCATCCAGATGGTCTAATTGGGTGCAGTAAAAGTCTACTTCCCCTGCCCATGGCACATAAATTGTGGCCTTCAGCACATTCCTGCATCAAGAAGACAAGGTTTGTCCGTGGCGCTTTAAGTCTCAGGTTCTCAAGGAAGAAGAGCACATGCAATAGAAAATCAAGCTGAAGCAACTTGCACAGAGCAGTCATTCATCTGTTTAAGCGATGACAATTTGTCCTACAACATTCAGGCAGATGAGCTCTTCTAACTTAGCTATTCATAAGAGAGTCATACAGCTTTGAATGGGGTCCAGGATCAATGTCTGATGGTTTCTGCCTATTCATCAGAAATCACAGACGTCTGCCTTTGTAAAAAAAAAAAAATGAACTTACTACTTCCAACAAAAAATTAATCTGCAAAGAAAAAAGCAGTACCTGAAATCTTCATCATTGGCAATCTTCTGAACTTTCCACCTTTTAATTGGCCACTTTGACAAAATCGCATTTCCATATCCTGGGGCCCAGCTCTCTGCAAACACATATTTCATACCCAAGGAAGTTGCCAAATCTGATAGAGGACTCATGCCCTTCTCTTCATCTGCCTTGACATCTTGCAGGGCCAAGATATCAGAATCCACTTCTTTTAAGACTTCCATAATGCTTCTGCTGCTTTTCCAGCTTTCTTCACTTCTGAATTGAGTCATATTAGCCGGCAAGCACACAGGAGACCTCATCACAACATTGCTTCTATAGTTTCTGCTAGCAACAATGTTAGAAGACCCCTCCCTTTCATCCTCCACAAAGCCAAGCAACTTACTATTTGCCAATGAAATCTCATTATCAGGAAGATTAATTGAAACCTTTAGTTTTGATCTTGAAACCTTCTTTTCTGCCGGGAATTGCTCTGAATTTTTCAGGCTATTATGCAAGGGAGATTGCTTGAGAATGCTCTTCGGATAATAGCTTACAGAGTTTACTTGAGTATCTTGTTCCACCGGACTCTTGTATGCCATATAACCGTCATGTTCTTGATTGATGAGGGTTGATCCCTCAGCCTTGGGGACTGCAGGTGCAAGAGAAAACATGGCAACATTGAATGTGGCAATTCGAATTGGTCTATCAGAACTAGTATAGCCATGCTTTCCATTTTGATGAGTTGAAGATTTACGAAAGCCCGGACGCCATTTACATCGATCTTTGGAGCTTATTTTTCCAAACCTTTTGATAATGACTTTTGTCCTTGGACGCCTCCATATCAGCCACCGTATCCTTGCACAGAGCTGCCGCAGCTTCCTGCTTATCAGACTCAACATGTAAGATCCTTATTGCACAGATCTTTTAAACCTTTTTTTAATGCAACAAGTTTCAGGCTTTTAGCACCGTGTTACAGTAGACATGAGACAAACTTTGGAACTGGAAGGGAGAGGTAGCAGGGATCACAGGCTTGTTGCGTAACTAACAATGTGGTAGTGAGAAAGTAGTTGTAGAGGGGAAAAAATGCTTCCTAGCCCCAAGTCTCAACTGCTCCAAAGGAGTGGGGTAGAGGTTGACAAATTAGCAATGTTGTTGAGCTTCTTTTCTTTTGAAACCCTCCAAAAGCATACCAACTGCTACCATTGAGACTAAGATATGATTGGAAACCACAAGAGATAAAATAATAAGAAGCAAGACTTTCTTCAAGTCTCCAACACTATGATGACACAAGTGGCTTCCAAATGGCTTTGCGTACCAGCGCGGCTGGAATAAGAATTTCTTTAGCAAGCCTAATAACGTTTCCAAGGATTTAATCCAAATTTGTTGACTAAGAAGTAGGAGTTAAGAGACGAAGCAATCACAGATGGAGTTTTCGTCTATGCTGTTGCCTTCAAGAGAATTTTGTCCATTGTGAGACGTGAAGGTCCAACCACAAATGGGCAATAGTCAAAATCAATCGGGTGGATGAGTGTGACTACTGTTCTTGGGTTCTTATATCATAAGCTTTAGTCCTCCCACGTTCATCAAAAAGAAAACAATCACAACCTTTACAGGCATGAGCGTGTGGAATCAAACTGCCGTCCCAAGTGGAGTCAATCTTCAATGAAGGCTGATTTTCCCAGCGGCTTTCTTACCTTACTGTTCACTTCCCTATTCTCCTTGAAAGCTTGTTTATAATGGATTCTTCAAACATTAAAGAGATGTGTGGTCGTGAAAGGAGTCTCTAACTGTGTTTGACAATGACAACGCAGATGGCAGTGCAATTGGATTAAGAACACACACCAAATTAGTGCCTTTGCATTTCCAACCATCCTAGACCACCATGCTGAACAGACTCACTTGTAACATTTTTAACACGGATTAAAAACGGAAAGCATGAATTGCTATTTCACTGGTAACCAAGACGAAACAAGACAGCAGTCAACCTCATCCAGAACTTCGAAATAAAAAAGGACATTTAATGCTGTCAGCAAATTCTGGTTATTGTTCACAGCTCCATCATTTTATTACATTGGTAACCCTCAAGGGTGTAACTTTCAAACCATTTCCCCAGACAACATATAAGATTCTTCCTAAGCGTAAACGCAAAACTTTCTCGCCATTGTTCTATATGTAAGAAAATAACATCTATTATTTTAGCCAATCATTCCTCAGTAAACAAGGTATCCAAAGGGCTAGAAGTTGACTCTGCATTTCTGGTCTCATCAAAGAATCCATTAGATGCATTTTCCCTCCTAGATTTCCTTTCATGGACTATAGATTCTTCTGTTTCAGTGCAATATTTCCCCTGTTTCACAGGTCTCTCAGCTACAATAAACTTATGTCCATCTCGGCTTCTTTCAGGAAAGCCTGCCCAAACTGAAGATAATCATGAGTGAGAACTAGGACAATTGTATACAAAAGTTTGAGTCTTAGTTATTTTTTGTATTTTTGTCTGTGAAGGGAAAATATCTGTCTCTATACCAATTTAGTTGTTGGTGCTATTAGGTTGTCAAAACTATTACATGATAACAGTAACACATGCAGCCGAAAGAAAAAACAAAGGCATGTGCAATGAAGCCACAAAAGATATCCGTCCATGATGTAAATTGTATTCAAGAAAAAGTTGAAAGCCAAAAAGAAATGACAGAACATAATGTACAGGAAAAAGGGACTTGAAGTATATAATTTGGTATGGATGGGTTCATTATATCATGAAACTGTTGACACAAATTACTTTGCTAGATTATGGTCGTTTTATGGTATATTACTTTATCCTCCTAGGGTTTCAGAGATATTAAAAAAAAAACCTTTACCAAACGCAACTACAATGATGTAAACCTACCGAACATTTTCAAGAGTACATTTTACTTCTACCTTCAAGGAATCTATGAATCCCTAAATAAAGACAAAGGGGGCACTATGCTCCAGAATGTTCAAATTGCAATAACAGTATTCTAACATCTGCGCAATATTTACTTGTTAAAGGAGACTAAAATCTTGAAAGCAATAAAAAGGGAAAGAAATGTTGTGCATTGATTTCTTCCAAGAGAACCAGAAAACATTAAAAATAAATAAAGTAGGAAGAAAGTAGCAAAATCTCATAAATTTACACTACACAACCAGATTTATCAAGCAGACCTAAAACCTAAAAACAATCCAAGTGCAAGCATCAATTTCACGCATACCTCCAAAATGATGCAGAACAATAGAAGCAGCAACGGTAACATTTAATGAAGCTGTACCGCACCCATACTGTGGAATATAAACAAAAAAATCGCACATCTCACATTCCTTTGTCGAAAGCCCAGTTCCCTGCAACCAAAACCTATTCAGAAATCCAGAACCACAACATCCATTTCCATAAAAAAGACAATCAACTTTTCGATGGAAACAAAAAAAGGATCCGCAATCACGAATTCAATGATTACCTCATTACCAAGTAAGAAAGCAGTACTTCTCTTAAAAGGGTGTTCATTAACAGGCAAAGCAGAATCCGTAATCTCCACGCCGCAAATATCACAATCTTTCTCCTAATTAAACATCACAAAACCACAAACATCAGATATTAGTAATAAAAATCTGGAAAAAGAAACAAAATTTGGGGGGGGGGGAGACTTTGAGGAAGTCGCGGGCATCAGACAGAGAGTGGAAGTGGCGGAAAGGGAGGTGAGAAGTGGAGCCATGGCTTCCAAAAGAATTGAAGTCTCTGCGGCCAACAAGTATAAGCTCCTTGACGCCAAATGCAGTAGCACTTCTTGCTAGTGTACCCACGTTGTGTCTCTTAGCTATGTTGTGCACCACAACATAGCTTTCCCTTACCATTTCTCCTCCTCTCTGTTTCTCAGTTTCGTGAAAGAAAAGGGTTTAGGGTTTTGCAATTTTTGCGGGTGCTTGAAACGACAACGTTTGCAGCATTACCTTTTCATTTCTTTTTCCGAGTGATATTCATCTGTCATGTTAAAACTTGGGTCCCGGCTGACGAGACTTGGTGACTCCGTTAACTCGAAGCTCGAACCCAGTCAGTCTGCTTTCGATATGGTTTCTTCTTATTTCTTTTTATCCAAAATGGCATTAAATTAAAAATCAAAATCTTCAAATTCATGATTTAAGCATATAACTGTGTATAAAAGATAGATAAACCAGACATTATCTTTTATTTTATAATAAATTAATATTTTTTTTCAATTTCATCCTCGTCATCTCATCTCATTTCATCCTGGACGAATGGGAAAATCCAATCCAGCGGGCACTCCCTGTCTTATCCAAAGTGCCTGTTTGGAATTATTATTTTTAGTATTTTTAAATTATTTTAATATATTAATATTAAAAATAAGATATATAATATATTTTAAAAAATAAAATAAAAACAAAACAGCCATAACCATTACTCCCATGACATCAAACATCACCTCTCTGCCTCAAAATGCAATTCCCACTACTCAGGTTGAAATAGCGAGCAGCATTGGCAAACGGATAATTCCCCCCATCTTCCAGATTGCAACACGAAGGACATGTACAGGTCTCCTTTTTCGCTCTATGAGGAGAACAAAGTTCACCATTCCCATCAAACTTCTTTGGTTTTCCAAGTTAAAACAATTTCACCCCATGGCATTGGTCTCGCAAGACTTCCATCCACAGAGTGGACAAAGCAATCTAACCTATTAGCTTTTCATTTCAAGCTTTTCTTTTATGCTGTAAGAGATTTAAGGGGAAGAACACTAAATATGGGAAAAGCAATACTGAACCATAACCATTGCACTGTAAGCCAAATTGAATGTCTTAAACTCTTTTAATCGGTGTGACTCGTACTCTTTATTCAACTCGAATGAGTCCCGCAAATGTTGCCCAAACACTCAGCTCACCTCCATAACATATCAAGAGTGAGCGTAACGTACAGGAATGCGCAGTTGTATGGGACCTCTACATGAGGGGCAGTCCTTCATCCCTTGTTTCTCATGGAGCTCATTGCATGTTGTGCAAACCACCTGATGCGCACATGGGAGAAATACAACAGACATCTCTTCTGAGAGGCACATCACACATTCCCTTTCTCGTTTCACACCTCCAGTCTCAGAGTGGTCATGGAAATCGTTGGCCACTTCTGAGATCCTTGGAGTCCTGGACTCTTTTTGAGCAGGACTACATTTTATTTCTGCAAGTCTGCTAGCATAGCTTCCATCAATGCCGCTGCGAAGTGCTGCAATTTTTGAAGAATCAGTCTTCAGTCTCAATTGGGAGATTTCTTTTTCAAGTTTCTGAATATCATCCTTGTACTTCTGTAAATTGGTTTCTGCTTTCAATTTGATCATGCCCTCCTTGGATTTAGCTGAAGCCTCGATGTTTTCTATTTCTTTTCTTATTGAACTGGCCTGCATAAGTAGTTCTTCCTTTGCTTTCTCTTCCTGTCGCCATCTAGCCTGTGATATTTTTCACTTTCAATGAGAAAGTGCCTAGCAATAAAGCATGCACAAATAGAATGTGATTTGTCCAACCAATTTGCCATGCACACTATATAGTTTCCAAAAATTACATATTAAAATTCCACAATCAAATACAGATGTTTGACATTACACCATCAACCTTATGGGAATTGTGTTTCTGGGATAAGGTGATGGTCAGGCAAAGACAAACAAAAACACTCCCTAAAACACAGACAAAAAAAAAGGGGGATAATGAAATCACAAATAAAAAAGACCTCAGTTTAAAGAAAGGGTTTGCAAACCAATTTGGAGGCAAGAGCATCTAGTGGAGAATCCAGCGAGACAGTGCAGCCAGAAATAGAAGGATGAAAGACAACGAAAAACAGTTGAAAAGAATCTGTAAACAAAATTTTGATCACCGCACACAGCAACCCTGACATTTTTTGGTGAACAAAAATCAACAGGTTGTCTACAAAGGATCAATATATGAAATCCATGTTAACATGTATTTATAACTCTAGTGCCAATGCATGCAGATGCCAGTAGAGAAGTGTAGTTAATTTGTTAGCAGGAGTAGCATATATTCAATGTCCACGCATAAATAATTACCTCTACATGTGTGCTTACCACATCAACTAGCCTTCTAATAGAAGTAGCCTGATATTGTATGTCATACACATGTCAATGAGCACAACTGCATGTAACACATCACGCATGAAAATGTAGTAAAGATTCTCAGACCAGGTATCAACCTAGTTGAGCATTGTTGACCATTCCATTTATAATTCTTTTTTTATGAGCAGTGAAACAACCCATATCACCCAGCTAAGCTATGAACCACATGGTAAGTTACAATGTTTTGAAATGGTCAATAAGGTGGTAATGAGAAACCTGTCACTGGCTGCACCACTCTATGATTGATCAAACCCACCCATGCTATGCTAAAATTCAAATGATTTGCAGACAATTGTTACAACATATCCGGCGTGTAGCCTCTGGAAAAAGATGGAGGAAAAGGAAATTGAAGCCAAATTCTCAGAAGCATACCTCATGCTGTTCCTGTATTTGTTTAGCCTGCTCAAGATGCTGTAGTAGCTCTAAAACCTTGTGTCTTTCCGTTGCAAACTCTTCCTGGAGCAGAGATTTTTGCTTTTCCCATGACTGAAACTTCATTCGTGTTTTCTTCTCCCTCTTTGATACTTCCTGACAGCTTGCAGCTGACTCAACTGCACGTAACTTAGCGACCTCCATTTCTTGCCTTAAAGCAGCATTCTCCACCTCGAGCCTCTGGACAGCAGAATTGGCTGTCTCCACCTGCCTGCTTGCCTTACACAAAGCATTTTCCATTTCATTGAGCTTCTTCATGGTGCTTTCCTCCAGAGTTTGCTTCTCTTTCTTAAGCCTTTCAACCTCTTCCTTCTCTTGTCTTAGTGACTTAAGTTCAGCCTTGTCCTTACCCAGCCTTCGAGCAGCCTGCATAACCTTTTGATTTGCCCATTCTGTCCATTCTTGGAGCTGATTTTGTAGTTCCTGTGCCCTTGGAATAAGCTTCATAATCATCTCATCCTTCTTGTCATGGGGGAGCCACTGCATTAGAGACTTGTCATACAATATCCCAGCATAATTAGATATAAGTGCCTCAGCACTGCAGCTAGCAGGCACTAAATTTGAGTTGCTTTTTGCAGGCAGTGAAAGAGAGAGCTCAGTATCAGCTGCTGCAGGTGCGGTGTTGACTGTAGGTAGTGCTGGAAGGACACTTACTGGGGGTAATGTGGATGAAATATCAGTCTTTGAAATTGAAGAGCTTGTACTAGAAGATACTGAATTAAATGTTACTTGGGAAGATGGATTACCAGGAAGATTCAGGTTCCTGTTATCTTGAGGCACATCGACTCCCATTGCCTTGCTTAATCTTAATGAAGCATTCTTTATGTTAACAGAAGTGGAGTCTGAAACAGATTTCAATTTTTTATCCAAGATTAAACCACCCAAGCCACTTAGTTTCCCTGCTCTTGAAGCTTTAGACCCATATGTTCGATAACTCTTCTCCAAATGAACTGGCTTCTGTCGAAGCATGTATTCTCTCTTATTAACAACAGAATGGAACTTCCTACTTACGATAAACTTTTCTTCTGGTATGGTAGTTTGAGATGATCCTGCAATGTTGGACGATTTATCATTGACTGTAGAATTAGAACCCTCTTTATCTGATGCTGTTCCATTGAGAATAGCAGAGTTCTCAGGTTTTGTAATTCTGGTAACTCCTGTCACAGTGGTGCTTGCCTCTAATTGAGAACAAGGATTTGGAAGATTTAGTTCAGAACATTTAGCTTCTGGTTTCAACTGGGGTTGAGTAAAAACAGATGAGGTCGCATTTGAAGCACCACTAGTAGCAAAGCTGCTCAAGGAATCACCATCCATTGCACAAGCATGAGAAACATTCATGTCACAAATCAACAGGCACCACATTGCATCTCCAGTGCTGAAGAAAGGCCTGACTTCCTGAAGTACACAAACCAATTCTGCCAATACATACCTCCCCAGCTGTTGTAAATCCTCAAAACAGTGCTCTATTGAAGGTTCAGTATCATGTCCATTCCTAAGAAGTGCTAAAGTATTATCCACTATTTTTGACACAGTGTCTTTACACCCATAACAGAGACTAGACCTCAAAATGGCTTTCGTAGCCTCTTCCTCAGTATAACCACAAGCAACAATTTTCTTAATTGCACTCTTAAATATAGCATCCAAATTGCTCAAGACAAGTTCTTCTAGCTGAGATTCTGTAAGATCACTCCAATCAGCATCATGGGATTCCTCTGACTCTACTTCCCCTCTAGGCTGGCTTGGCCCAGCCTCAGATGAACCTGAAGCACTAGACAATCCAAGGTCAAGTTTTAACCCATCAGAATGGCATTGGTTTATACCGCACAAGTCACAGGCACTGGACTGCCCATGACCCGGGGTTGCTTCAAATTTTTCAGCAGAGAATTCATAACCTGGACACTCATTCTGATCTGAAGACATGATCTTACTAGGGTCACCCAAAGGTGGATCCGCACGGAACTTCCTCTTATTCCTGCTTCCGTTTTCTTGGATAGACGCCAAAGGCAAAACTTGACTGGGACAGCTACTACTACTTGCTTTAGCAACCATCGATGCCATTTTAATCTGCCAATAAACAAAACCAATATCTTCATGTCACTCAAACCTTACCGATCATCTATCCGTCAACCGTCGATGCATCCCCCATTTAATGTATCAAAATCAACAAAAGAAGATTCAAGTAATCATAAAAAAGCATCTAAATCAAGAACCAATACAAATCAAACAATCAAGATATCATTTCTTCACCCTTTTATCTCGGTATCAAACAATAACCCAAATCAAGAATCGCAAAATCAATCAATAAAAAATAATTTCCAGATAAAGAAACGAAGAAGAAGAAATAATCAATAGCCAATGAGTTAACAATAATCCCAGTTGACAAAAACATGATATCTCAATACCAACCATATAAATTTGAGCATCAAAACAGCTTAAAACAAAGGAAATTTATCGATTAAGGCAAACAATAATGATGTAAATACATAGATAGATAAAAGAACTATAAAAGAAATAAAGATTTGAGAGTAGAATGGAATGATCGAGGCGTACCAGAACAGTGAGCTAACATAAAAATCAAAGGGTACTGGATATTGGAGACCAATCTCAGGACATCACAGAAATGGCAGAAATATATGTAGTTATTTCCCCTGTTTTTCAATTTTCTTTTCTTTTTTTTATAAATTGTAGTTGTTACCAGATTATGTAGTCATAGAGCTTCTTTTTCTTTTATTTTTTCCTTTTTCTCTATAACTAGTTTTAACCAAACCAACTAACTACGGTTAGCTAAATTTGCTTACTTGTATCCATATATATATATATATATATATGTGTGTGTATGTGTGTGTGTGTGTGTTTCACCGTGGTCACAACAATATTTTTTTCAATCTAAAAAAACATATTAAGAGTGTAGGGTTTTTTTTTTTATTATACTATAAATTTATGTAAAATAATAAATGTATGAAAAATTCATGTAGAGTGCAAGTTTTCAATAAAATATATAAATTTTAAATTGATATAAATTTATTTGTTAAACAAAATCACTTGTATAAAATTATCAACATCATTAAAAAAAAATTTAGATACCTGAATCATCGAATTTACTATATTAGGATTAGTTTATTTCATAATCTAACTTAAATTAAACACAATAAAAAAATATAAATTTTAAAAATATTTGTGATAACTAAACAATCAAAAATAAATTGTGGAACTCATTAAAGGTACAATCATCAACATACTATCACAATCTAGAAATACTTTAGAAGCTACAATATACTGAATAATTTAACAATTATATATATATATATATATATATATATATATATATATATATATATATTCTCACTCATAGTATCACTTTTCAATATTTGTATTTTGATTTTGTTAAAGTAATATTTAAAATTTTATCAATTAAATTATTTTATGATGAACAACTAAGGCCCCGTTTGTTTGCTGGAAAGTGGTTTCCTTTTGGAAAGTGAATTCCGGGAAAAATGAATTCCTGGAAAGTGAATTCCTAGAAAGTGAATTCCGATGTTTGACAGTGTTATGAAAAATGAACTAGAAAACACTTTCCAGTGTTTGTTTATGTTATGGAAAATTATCTGGAAAATTATTTATTAATAAATTAATTTTTTTTTCAAGTTTATTAAAATAATGAGGAACAAATCTTACAAATTAAAAAGTTGAATGAGAATGAAATTGAAAAAAAATATAATTTCATAAATTATCTCAAATAAAATAAATAATAATCAAAATAATAGAGATCAAATCTAAAAAAAAAATTTAAAAATAAAAGGTGAATAAATTAAAATAATAATAATTAACATTTCATAAATTATTTCAAATAAAATAAGTAACAATAAAAAAAATGATGACCAAATTTGATAGATAAAAAATTTCAATAAAAAATGATAAGAAAAAAGCAAATAGCAACTATAAAAATAAGAACCAAAATTAATATAAAAATTAAATTTTAAGAGATGGAATTGAAAAATAAATATTCAAAACAAATTATATATAGCAATCAAAAGTTTGAGGATCAAATTTGATATAATCAGCAAATAATGACATTTCTAAATTTTTCACAACTTCCGGAAAGTGTTTTCCGCCCAAATTTTCCGGAAAACACTTTCCTGAAAACCAAGCCAAATTCTTCTTTGACTGTAAAGTGTTTTCCGTTGACCGGAAAGTGTTTTCCGTTGACCAACTTTCCGGAAGACAAACAAACACAGAAAAGTTTGGAAAGTGGTTTCCCGGAAAGTGAATTCCGGGAAACAAACGAGGCCTAAGTGATTTCAGTTTTGTCAGAATAAAAAATAACTCGTGTTTCATGATATTAATTTTTTGTAAAGTAGTGATATTAATTAATTAATCAGTATCATAGGCATAAGTTATAACCTATCTTTGTGAATTATATTTTATTTTATAAAAATTCAAGGATTAAAATAATTTACATCAATCTCAATCTATTATTGATCGTAAATGAAATTAACTTTAAAAATAGATATTATAACTATCTACAAAATGTGATTTCACCCAATAAATTTGAAACAACTAAAAATAAAAAAAATAAACTGCATTGTATTTTCAAGTTGGAACCTGTCAATCTAAAAATAATGAAGATCTTATTTATTTCTGATTCTAAAAGTATTTTAAAATAAATTTATATATATATATATATATATATATATGTATGTATGTATTGTTTTGAATTGAATGTTTTTGATGTTTTTATAATATTATAATGTGTTAATATAAAAAAAATTTTATTTCATTATATTTTTAAATAAAAAATATTTTAAAAATTAATCACTATCACAATCACAATCACTCTCTAAATAATAAGTTTCTTGAGTGTAATAAAATTAATGAAAATAATTAATCCCAACAAACTTTAAAAAATGTGGTTTTTTCTTTTAAAAATAGTGAAAAGTTAGTAACACGCATATAGATCAAAAAATTATATTAATCTACTATAGATTTGTCTAAACAAAAAGAAAAATACCAGAGGATCCAATAAAAATTTGAAAAATAAATATAAAACAATGAGGAGATACAATTGAAGCTTGGGAAAAATAAGAGGAAACGGGGATGAATGGTAATGCTCAACTTGTCTGGACTTCACTCAAATACTTAAAACTTTCATGAGAAGCCACACTCTTGGTATCAAATACCAATGGCCATGATCTTTTCTAGGAAGACAAAATTCATTCTCGTAAATCGGGATCTTTCTGTACTTACAATATTTATTGGAATTCAAAGTTCAAACAATCAGGACTGATTGCCTACTATTCCTCACATTGGTAAAGGAAGAGAAGAAGATTCAGCGCATGCCCACGAATTGGCGCATTTCTTTTATGTTGGGCTCGAACTCTTCTGTATTCGCGATTGCATTGATCTTTCTCGATCTCCTTGAATAATGTCTTGTACGCCCTTTCTTTGTCCGGCAAAAGGGGCGAGTAGACTGATCGACCCATCATTTATGAACTAAGCAAAACAATCGTGAAAGCATGCCCAAGCCCAGTCATAGAATAATGTTGTTTTTGTTCAAAAATGGTAAATTACAAGAAAAAAAAAAGAGAAAATAATAAGCAGAAGGCGATTTGAGGCTTGAAAAATGGAGCGAGAAAGCGGTATGAATAAGACAAGTAGACAGTTAAGAAGATTGCCCATGAACATTTACCCCATCTGAAGTGAATTAAAAACTACACAACTTGAAAGAATGGGTTGACCAGATTCTAACACTGCAAAGAACGAAGTTGGTTTCACTAACTGGTATCAACAAAAGAACAACAAAACCATGCAAAACCAAGAAAACCCCCAACAATCAACACAAAGAACCGGTATCAGTAAGGGCAAAATTGTGAGCGCACTATAGAAATCCACAGTGAAACATCTCATAGTCTACAGTGCACACCACAATAAAAGACCCACACCATTTATATTTTAGTTAATATATACACACATACACACACACACACTAGCCAATACGCTACATCTCGTCGCGAGAGATACCATATTTTTCTTAATATAAAAAATATTATTTGCGTGTGTTTTTTTTATTATAATATAAATTTAATCAAAATAATAAATATGTGCAGAATTCCTGTGAAGTGCAAGTTTTCTATAAAATATATGAATTTTAAATTGATATAAATTTATTTCTTTAGTAGGTTTTAACAAAATAATCAGCATAAAATTATTATAATCATTAAAAAAAATAAGAAGATTCAAATATTTGAAATATTGAATTCATTATATTAAAATTAGTTCATTTTATAATTCAATTTAAATAATATTTAAAACACAAAATATAAATTATGAAAAGACCTGCAATAATAAAATAACAAATAAGTATTTAATTTTCTATCCATAAAAAGACAAAAACATAAATTGAAAACTCATCCCTACGTTACTATCATTTTCATTACTATAATAGTTAAAATTATTATCCACATTACTTCCCAAACAGTTAAAATCATTAAATTACTCTAAAAAATAAAAAATAAAAATATTTAAAAAAAAACAAAAAAAATAATCACTAGAATTATCATTATTATTGTTCAAACAATAAAATCATAAAATTATCTGATCCAAAAAATAGATAAAATAACAGAAAACACGAGAAAAAACAAAGAAAAAATAAGCAATATTATTTTTAAAATTATCACCAATATAAATTAAAATTTCAAAATGGAACATAATTAAAATAAAAATCAGACAAAAAATGGATCGAAAAAAATAATCTAAAAGCATTAATAAATAAATACGGACAGAAAATTAACATTATCTAAACATTGTATTTTTTAATTTTTTAGATCATTTTCATGTGCTAATGTTAAAAATGATTTAAAAAAAATAATTATCATTTTAATATATTTCTAAACAAAAAATAATTTAAAAAATAAATCACATTTCCAAATAAATATGGGCAGAAAATAAATATTATCCAAACATTGTATTTTTTTATTTTTTTTAATATTTTTATATCATTTTCATGTGATGATGTAAAAAATATTTTTTTTAAAAATAATTATTATTTTAATTTATTTTTTAAAAAAATATTATTTTAATAAAATCAATTATATCTTCAAGCAAAATAAAAAAATGTGAAGAGTGGGACTTGAACCTAGCCCTTTCGAAAATCTATTTTAATCTCGCGTCTTACCAACACGGCTACCCCAAAATTAATTTTATATTTTACGCTAATATATATTAATAGTAGCTATTAATATGGATTCACACAATTTCAAAATAAAAATATATGGAGAGTGGATTCGAACTCAGGTCCTTTCGGGAGACTACATGAATCTCGCACCATGTACTAACTCTGTTACCTCAAAATCTTTATCATTATTCGTGATATTATATATTAATAGTAAGTGTTACTGTGGATTTGCAATAAAATCGGAACGTGTTTTATATATATACTAGCCATTTACCCGCGCCTCGTCGCGGTTGGAATTATATTTTTTTCAACATAAAAATTATTAATTGTATGAGATTTTTTTATTATAATATAAATTTGGATAAAATACTAAATCCATGCAAAATTCATGTAGAGTGCAAGTTTCCGATGAAATATATAAATTTTAAATCGATATAAATTTATTTGTTTAATAGGTTTCAATGAAATCACCAGTATAAAATTATCATTATCATTAAAAAAGAAAAAAAGATTCGGATACTTATATTAGGATTAGTTTATTTTATAATCCAATTTAAATTAAACATAACAAAAAAATATAAATTATGAGAACACCTGTAATAACCAAATAACAAAAATAAATAGTTTTACTATGAATGAATATGTGAAAAACCGATAATATCCCCAACTAACAAATGTACCGAGAGTTAAAAATTTTCAGCATGAGGGATAAAAATGATAATTTTATTATTAAAATCCATAATAATCTATATTTAATAACACAATCATATCGCAAAGCATTTTATATTTTTTTTCATATCCTAAATTTCTAAGTTATCAACAACAATGTTATAAGTTTTTTTTTTAAAAAAAAAAATTACACGCTCTAGGTCATAAAATGTTGTTTTTCCCTCCACTTGCTAAACATAAATCCACACTGCTGCTACTTTACAACATTATATTTTATTTTACTGTACCAAAGTCTCCACCTCACACACACACCACCACTGTACCTTTGTCCCTCCACTCCACCTTCACCACCTCTTTGCCGCGTCTTCACTCCAAAACAGTTTCCCTTGCAAACCACTGCCACCTCAGCGTCTCCAATTCTTCAGTCAAACTTAACCCACCACCAGACGCCGCCGGGTGTTGCTCACTCCTCTCCTTGCTCTCGGTGTTTCAATTCTCCCGCAAGGTGACACCAAATCGAACCCCAAATAGGCCAAAACCTCCCGTCCCATGCTTCTTCATTGCCCAAACTGGTTTGCCTAAATCAACCCTCTCGCACTTATGGCCCAAAAATACCAACCCAACACCCGCCGACAGCTTCAAATTACATGGAAAACCCAAAACCGCCCCCAGCCAAAAAGAACCATTTCCGAAGTCATTAAGGGCAAAGTGGTCTCCATACTGTTAAAATCCACAGTTAATCTCCTCACATGCTACAGTAGCCCAAATAGTGAAAACCCCACGCCTTTTATCTTTTAAGTAATATATAGAATCCATGGCTGCCCTCCAAGACCACATGATAGCCTTCTTTCGTCAGTACAATGTCCAGCTTTGGTGTGGAAAATGAGTGCATACGAAAAATCTGAGAGTGGGATTGGAACGCATGCCATTTAGGTAGTGTTTGGGAGTGTGGTTCCTGTTGCTTTTCGTGCCGAAATACATCAAAATAATATTTTTTTTTATTTTTTTTAAAATCATTTTTAACATCAGCACATCAAAATGATCTAAAAACATACAAAAAAAATTCATTTCAATTGAATTTTTTTTTGAATTTTGGTGAAACACAGTTTGCACCGCTCACCCAAACAACCTCTTAGTCATGGCACCCACGCTTTGTCGTGGGTGGAATCATATTTATTTCAACGTAAAAAAAAGATTTATTATGTATGATTTTTTTTATCATAACATAAATTTATACAAAAAAATAAATTTGTATATAATTTTTGTGAAGTGCAAGTTTTCTATAAAATATAAATTTTAAATGGATATAAATTTATCTATTTAGTAGGTTTCAATGAAATAACCAGTATAAAATAAGTAGTAATTTTCTATCCACAAAAATACAAAAACATAAATTGAAAATATATCCTTATATTATTGTCATTATCATTACTATAATAGTTAAAATTATTATTAACATTACTATTAAAATAATTAAAATAATTAAATTGCCCTGAAAAATTATTAAAAAAGAAAAAGATTTATAAAAAAAATAATAAAAAACCAATCACTAAAATTATAATTATTATTGTGTAAATAGTAAAATCATAAAAATCATTTAATCCAAAGAACAAATAAAAATAACAAAAAAAAATAAAGGGAAAAGGTAAGCAATATTAATTTTAAAATGACTACTGATTTAAATTCAAATCTCAGGATTGAACCAATTAAAAAAATCCCAACAAAAAAAAACTATAAAAAAACTAAAAGTATAGATATATAAATACGAATAAAAAAATATACATTGTCAAAGAATTAAAAAAAAAACTAAATGAATTAATAAAAAAAACCCTCCAATAATCAAATAAAAAAATAAATAGTTAATTTTCTATCCACAAAAAGATGAATACATAAATTGAAAATCTATCTTTGTATTATTGTCATTATCATTACTATAACAGTTAAAATTATTATCAACATTACTGTTAAAACAATCTCAATAATTAAATTATCCTGAAAAATCATTAAAAAAAAGCAAAAGATAGTCAAATAAATCTCAATAATTAAATTATCCTGAAAAATTAGTAAAAAAAAGCAAAAGATAGTCAAATTATAAAAATCATCCAATTTAAAAAAAAGCAAAAGATAGTCAAATCATAAAAATCATCCAATCCATAGAACAAAAAAAGAAGAAGCAAAAAACAAAAAATTAAACAAAGAGAAAAAATGAGCAATATTAATAGTAAAATTATTATTATAATAGCTACAATTATTATTAATATTACTGTCAAAACAATTCAAATAATTAAATTGCCCTGGAAAATCATTAAAAAAAATATTTGTATAAAAAACAATTAAAAAATAACAAATGAATTAATATCAAATATCAATAAAAAATAAATTAATATCAAATAAAAAATAAACATTATCCAAAAAAAACAAATGAATTAATATCAAATAAAAAACTAAAAGAATAAGGACCGAAATGAAAAATAACATATATAAAATTTAATTTCAATTGAAGGATAAATTTGAAACAAAAAACAATTGGAGGACCAAAAGTAAATAATGATAAGTGCTGTCATTTACAAAAAAAATCAGAAGAAGAGTGACTGAAATCAAACTTTATATATTAACAATTTCAATTGGAGGACCAAATTAAAAAAATCAAAACATCCGTACCGGAAAAATTGAAGGAATAAAAAATAAATCAAAAATCAAAAGTATAAAGACTAAAATAAAAACTTCTTATATAATCAGTTTTAATTGAAGGGCACAATTGAAAACAATAATACTTTCACTTAAATAAATTAGTAATAAAAAAATCAAAACCTCAGGGACTAAAATGAACTTACTACAAACATCAGGGACCGGAGCTGACTTTGCGGTGGCAGGAAAGAGAAAAGCGACAGCCTGACAAAAAACAGTTTGCTGTTGCTTACCCAGACATCTATGCCTAGAACGCGCTGCGATGGAAGAGAGAGGACCTTCCGGCGCATCTTCTAGCATGCTGAAAGTTAATTTTTGATGGCAGGAAGACGGCGCACGCGCCGCCTGAAAGGCGTGTTCGTGTGGAACACTGCTAACGCGTCGGTATGACACGCCAACAATTAATTCAAATAATAATAATAAAATATGAGCTAATTACTAGGTGGCCCTTGACCCTAGTAATATTTATCTAAAAACTGTCAATGAAAGTACGTAGCTGCCCCGTTTACTGTGCACTATTTTATCTTTTTTGGGGGCTGTTTTCGTCGATTCACTGTGCAAAAAAAATGGAAAAACAGATAAAGCCCCTGGTTCTTGTGCATTATTTTGTTGTTTTCGGGTGGTAAAATCATTAATCCACTATTCATAAACGAGTAAAACAAAAAAAAAGCGTGCGAAACACAAATAAAAAAGTTCACTCCACAGTTAACACACTCACACTGCACAGTGAAACCACAACACGTTTTATATATATCTATAATTTGTCGCCTTCAACCAACTCTTTCATTTCAGCATCTTGTTCTTCATTCTAGATAATATATATTAATAGTATGTTTAGTGTGGATTTGCACGGTGAAACTAGGGCGCATTTTATTATAAAAAACATTAAAAGAGATCAGGGGTGGCACTGTAGTAGTAGACTCATTGTCACTATAAACTAGATATCTACTTCGGTGCTTCACGCGCGTACGTGAGATTTTTTTTCCCTTTTAATGAGCAATGTATTAACAAATCTGCCCACCAAAAACAACAAAAAACGCCGCCTGGACTAAGGGACACTGCAGTCAATGCGCGTTTCAGTCCAGCCCGGTCCGGTCTGCCATACTTCTGATTTTTTTATTAGTTTTGGCTAAACACGGATATAGCCCCTAATAAGATAAAATTGATGACTTGGGCATAGCGACAAATCAGTAATGACCATATTTTTTTTATTATTTCTTTCGGTATATTGTCAGCGTGTGCACAGCCTGCGACCGACGGTTTTCCGCCTCACGCTCTGGTTAGGTGGCACGTGAGGGGTCATACGGTGACCGGAGATGGGTTATCGGTATCTCATTAGATGCGCCACGGCATGGTCTTTTTCCAACTACGGCATGTTTCACCAACAGATGGTCGTGGACGCGGCGGTGGCCGGTTAAAACCGCTGGCCACATTTCTCTCTCTCCTGCATGTAAAAGTGCAGGAGAGTCCCCCGATTTTGATTTTTTTTTATTTCGGTCCCTAGACTTTTAATTTTATATATGATCCTGATTTTTGTTATATAAGTTTTGATTTAATACAATTGGGTCCTTCAATGGAAATTAATTCAATGTTAATGTTTCACTTCAGTCCTCCTTCTTTGAATTTTCAGATTGGGTTTTAAAAGATTAATTTATTTGGTACGACAGTTTCAATTTTTTCAGTTTTGTCATTTGATTGAAATTGATAATATATTTGATTTTTATTTCGGCTTTTATACTTTTAATTTTGGATTTTAATCCTTTTATATTTGATTTTCATTTCGGCTTTTATACTTTTAATTTTTTTATTTTAGTCCCTTTATTTCCTTATATTTCTAAAATAATATCTACTTTTGTCCTTGTATATATAAGTGTGCTCTTAACTTTGATTTTTAATTTTTGTTATTTTTTATTTATTCAGGTGATATTTTTATTATAAAAATTAGCTCTTAAATTTTATTTTGTATTTATGATCATTTGAAAATTGATAATTGTGTTTTTTTTCCCTTTGTTCTTTCTTTTAGTTTTTTATTCGTTTTTTATTTGTATTTTACGTCAGATAACTTTTTTTACCTGACAATTTTTATTTTATTTTTTTGTTTGATCTTTTGTTAAAGTTTTTAAGATTTTTTTAGTCTTTCATTTATTTTATTTTTTTCATTATTAACACAACAACAAGAACAACAACAACAACAATAATAATAATAATAATAATAATAATAATAATAATTTAATTTGTTTTTCTTACTTGCTCTTTTATTAATGTTTTTTAGGTTTTTTTTTCTAGGTATAATTTGATAATTTTTATTGTTTTAACAGTAATAATAATGATACATTTTATTTTTGTTTTGTTTTTTTGTTTGATCTTTTGTTGAAGTTTTTATGATTCTTTAAGTCTTTTATTTTTTTTCTTTCATTATTAACACAAAAATAAAGATAACAACAACAACAACAACAACAACAACAACAACAACAATTTAATTATTTTTCTTACTTACTATTTTGTTAATGCTTTTTAGGTTTTTTCTCTGGGGATAATTTGGTAATTTTTATTGTTTTGACAGTAATAATAATGATAATTTTTATTTTTTTTATTTGATCTTTTGTTGAAGTTTTTACCAGTTTTTTTAGTCTTTCATATATTTATTTATTCTGTAATAATAATAATAATAATAATAATAATAATAATAATAATATTTTAATTTCTTTTCTTACTTACTATTTTGTTTATGTTTTTATGGTTTTTTTTCTCGGTATAATTTGATAATTTTTATTATTTTGATAGTAATAACAATAATAATTTTAGATGTTAAGACTCCGATGTTGCTATTATTATAATAGGGTGTGTTAATTTATTTCATTATATTAAAGTTTACATATATAAATATTATATTTTAATTTTGATCCAGTAAATCTTATAAAAATTGTGTACTCAGCTCATAATGTAGGGTGGACAATCTTTTTAATTTTCAAGTTAAATGATTTTTTTCAGCTAATAATTTTTATTTTTGTTTTATCATATATTATATTTTTTTATTTGCTCTTTTACTAAAGTTTTAATGTTTTTTTTAGTCTTTGATTTAATTTTGCTTTTTTCATTATTAATGCAATAATAATAATAATAATAATTTGAGTTTTTGTTCTTATTTGCTTTTCTGTTAATTTTTTTATTTTTTCTCGATGTAATTCAATAATTTTTATTATTTTGGAAATGATAGTGATGATAATTTTAGATGTTAAGACTTTAATTTTATTATTATTATAAATATTGTATTTTAATCTCAACCGTTGTAAAAATTGTTTACTTGACCCGCGACGTGGTGCAAACTGATAATATCATAAAGGTTAATGTAAATATTGAAAAAAAACTATGTTTTCCCATATTTTTTGTTGAACAACTTTGAAGGCAATTCCCTATTTCCGTCTTTTTGATGTTAAAGGTTCGATATTGTTGTTGCAGTAGTTTGTATTGATGTGTTGTAACATATCAAACTTTGCATGTATTGATATTATATTTTATTTTTAAATTAATAAAATTTATAAATTGCTTTAAATCCAACAATTATAAAAATTATATGTTTCCCACAATATAGTGCAGGCAATATATATATATATATAACACTTATAATATATATCTATAATATATATAACACTTATAACGTTTTTAAATGGTAGGTCAGTTGGTACTTGACCTTGTTAAAAAAATCGATGGAAGTTGAGAATTTCAAATTCCAATGACTTGACAATTCAATTTAAATTTGATTTCATTTTAAAAATATAAAATTATTTTATTTATTTATATTTTTTTTAAATTAAGATAACATTATCTTGATTGATTCGGTTGAATAGTTTAACGAGTGAAGGAGTTTTATAACTTTGGTTTCGATATACATTACTGTATATATACTAAGAGAGTTAATCCTAGCCAGAAATCTATGCTGAATTTGTTTTTAATTACTTGATTAATCTAATCGAACATTACTGGGTTCATAATATAATGAAAAAAACATTATGATTTTTATCCATGGATTAACCTGGTAATTTACGGAATTTTTAGTAAAGATTTTGAAGTGTATCTCTCAACTATGCACGGAATTTATTTATTTTTTTAATTTGAGAAAACCTCACTTCTTAAAAAATATATTTTATAAATTCAAATAAAAAAATAAAATTATAATCGAGAACTGCTGGAAGAAACATATACTAGCATCACTTTTGTTTCCTGTTGTTGAACCGCCATTGGTTGATTGCATCAAGACACAACACATATAGATCATACGCTTGCATGCATTTGATAAAAATGAAATCAAATGAAGGCATAAGTTATGCCCGGTGGGTTTTTGGTTGTAGCGGCAGACAAAATATTTTGTTTGTTTTGTAATGGTATAATTATTGTTTTATTCTTGATGTATAAAATTTTAATTCTTGTGTTCAGTGGTATTTTGGAATTTTTTATAGGACCAATTGATATTCTCTAGTTGTTTAGGGTTTTTGTATTTTTTCTTGTTTTTTTTGCATAATAAATCTATGGATTTACCTTTGATAACAGACAATAAATAATTGATTATCTAGGAGTGATTTTTTATATTTTTTATATTGTTATAAATAGTAAAATAATTATATTATCCTCCAATAAAATAAAAACCAAGAGTAGCGGCGGGGTGATTTGATATTTCAAAATTTTCTAAGCAACACAAATATAGATATGGGGTGGCTATGGGGTGATTAAGGTAGTTTTAGATTTTTTTTGTTTGTAATTCATATTGTTAGAGAAACCGCGAAAGCACTTAATCTATGATGTTAGTCGCTTGTTATATTTAATTTCACCCAATGCAACACATGTGTGTAATAAAACTTAATGCAACGATGTATTAAAAATAGGGAGGTGATCATAATCGTTAAATATGGCGAATTCAAAGTTTTCAAAAACTGATGTATGAAGGTTTTTTTAGTTAAATCAAACTGAAAATTTGACAATTAGATTAACTTGGATAAACCAAATCTAAACCTCATTTCTAAAAAAACACAAATAATTTTATGATCTTGTCTTTTATCTAGGTACACTTTTAATTGTAATTTAATCTAAATATAACTAAAAATATTTAGTGGCATAGAGAAAAAGCCTAAAAGATTTATCATGCAAATATTTTTTATTCGAGTCAAGCGTGATGTGATGATAGAGAACTTGTGATTTATATAAAAAGTCTCGAGTTTAAATCAAGTCATGTATTTTTTATAAGAGTTTGAAATAATCAGAGTTTTATTTCTTTATTAGGGTAAATAAAGTATACCACCTTCTAGAAATAGTGTTCTCATTATAAAAAATATTTTAAAAAAATATATAAAATAAGTAGAATTTTACTCATTTGTTGGATGAACAAAATACATAATTTTCTCATTTATAAGAGTATTTAAAAAAAGAAGAAGAAAAGAACATGATACACGTGAAATCTCCTTTCCACTTTGCAGAACTTTCGCATTGAATTCTGCTTTGTTTTTGCCTCTTTTCTTCTTTTTTCCTTCCAATTTCTTTGTAGTTGAATTTGATACCTGGTAGCATCGAAAAGCAAGTGAAAAATACACGAGAGCATGATTTGGAAAATGAGATTGATTGATGAGAGAATATAAATTAAATCCTAATTTAGGTTTTACATTTATGATTTTATGTATAATATTATTTGATTTATATTAAAATTTATTGATGTATTAATTTTAAATAAATATTTGAAAGTGCCATTAAGATTGTTTTTAAAAATATTTTTTTATTTAAAAATATATTAAATTAATTTTTTTATTTTTTAAAAATTATTTTTAATACCAACACAAAAAAAATTTAAAACATTAATTTTTTAATTTAAAAAAAAAATTATTTTTTTTTAAATTACTTTTAAATCTATCACTAAATACCCCTAAATGGCTCACCTAAAATGAATTTAAAAAATTTAGGTCGAGAATCGCCATCCCCACAATGGCTGAGCTACCAAAACAAGCATTTCCACCACCTCGGCAACAACCGCTTCACCAGAGCGATGCAGATGAGGATGATGACAACGTTAAGCAACTCAAACAATGTTCCTCTCTCTACCTATCCCTACAGGTATAATTTCCCACTGAATTAAGAAAAAAAGGAAAGGCTCTAAAACGCTAAACCCAGCAAGGGTATTTCTCAGTCACCGATTTGAATAATTCTTTTTTTATGCTTTTGCTTATAATTTTCAGGATTGCCTTGTTAATTCCAATAGAAACTGGAAATCTTGCCAAAAGGGTATATACTGCACTTTATTTGCTGTTCGGGTATGCTTCACTGCTTGTGAACGAGTGCTTACTCTCGTCCTGCTTGTTAAAATGTTTCACAGAAGTTCAAGCTTTGAAGGCATGCAATGATAGGATGAAGATCGACAAGAGGAAGTGAAGATTCTGTCACTCAGGAGCTACAAAACCTTGACTAACTCACGGCTCACATGAACTCTCTCGACTTCAACATTCTTAATTTCAGATTTTCCGATTGGCAATTTTTTGTAATACAATGGATTACTGTAAACTTTTGAGCTATTCAAGAATTTTGGAATGCCTCTCGTATTGGGACTCAATTCAAAAGAAATACAGCGTTTGCTTTTCTTGGTTCACAGTGGTACCATACAGTACTTCACTGTTTCCAATAAACAGGCAAGTAAGAGATGAGAAAATACTTGTGTTGTACAGCAGAGATAAATGGGCACTGGGAATTACGTGTTAATTATTAGGATTCAATACTTTATCAGCTTGCAAAAGAAGAGAAGAAAATGATAGAAGAAAAAACAGATATGCTAATTAGCAAGTGTGTTTCTAGGATTGGCTGCTGTTTCCTTTTTTATGCCACCAGTTAACATCTTATTTGGTTCTTAGGGGTCTTGTTGCTTCAAGGCGATAGATGCAGATGCACCTTGGCAATCAAAGTAATGCCTTCTCTTTCTTCTCTATTGAAGATGGTCTTGATAGCATGTTCATTTAGGTATGTTTGTCCAATCCTAACCCCACATACGCATTTGTGGATCATTGTTTTTCCTTAAAGAAAAATATTGTCTCTCTCTCTCTCTCTCTCTGAAATACCATCATAAACTGAGGTATTCTGGTGACCGTCGAAAACTGCTATGAGTCTTTAGAAACCATGATTTCTGAGACGGACATAACCATGCAGCTTCTGTTGTGGTTCTGGTCGACTTGGACTAGCACAGTCCAAGGATAATAAAACCCTTTTCTTGGAAGGGATGCTTAGGAAATTTCATCTCATTGCCCGAATGCCTAGGAAAAAGTAGATTATTTAATGGGAAAAACGGAGGTACTTTTAAGCAGCCTTGTGTCTTGAAATCAATTCCACAAGTTCCTAATAAAACAGGATGCCACATTATGTACTTTTACACAGCAAACAAGGGTGACAACAATATACAAGCTTGGGCTGGGATTTGATATTTCTCATGTTTTTTTGTTTGTGCTCAGACTGGTTTTGGTGGCAGGCAAAGGGGCTGGGTTTTATCGTGGAAAATGAAAGCCTTTATTAATTAACCCCAGGGAGGTCACTGAGAAGAAACAAACTTGATAGAGATGCTGTTGGGACAATGGCGTTCGTCTCTTGGAGTCTTGTGACCCTCGCCCTTGAATACATGACCCAGATGCCCTCCACAAGCTGCGCATGTGATCTCAGTTCTCCTCCCATCAGGGTCCGGCTGAAACTCGGCTGTTCCATTTGAGTTGAACTTATATTATACTAACAATTTCAAGTATCGCCCGAAAGTAGGGAAGAACTTACAGATCGATTTATAGCAGCAGGGAGACCTTCATAGAAAGCAGGCCAGCCACAACCAGAGTTGAATTTGGTGGTGGATTTGTAAAGAGGTGTCCCACAACCAGCACAACTGTAAACTCCCTGCTAAAAAAACTTATCATATTCTCCACTGGAATCTTGCCCTGCATGTTTGTGCTGTGTTTATATTTATATTTATATATCATCAGATCAAAATCACTAGCGAGTTAAAGAAAAAGCCAAGGTAATATGATGAGAAATAAGGGAGGAGAGGGTTCATGACTCACTCGGTTCCCTTGCCTCGAAGGATGTGAATGTTATGTTTTTGGCTAATTTTGAGTTGTGCTTTGGGGGTTTTCTAAGTTGTGATTGATAAACAGCGATTAATAGATAAATTCTGAAAATTCAAGGATTCAATGGCTTCCTTTTGCACACGGCAATTTTTAGGAATAATTCATTTAATGCCTTTTCATGAAGCAAACTAAATCTTAAATACATATTAAGAAATATAATTGTTCTCTGGGTCATGGCTATAACCCACCCCTATTAACTACCCCTTACTACAATGGTTTAACCCAAAACAAATTACATAACCGAAATACTCATAACTGAAATGTTGAATTTAATTAAATAAACTATGGTTAATGAGTAAATTGGGGTTGAGGTAAACTAGAGTTGAAGTCCGCCATGCGTCAATCATCCCATGCATTTGTTCGTATCTCGATGCCTGCCACATGTCCCAGATTAGGCTCGTAACATAGCCTCCCTCTTTCAAAAGAACTCGCCCACGAGTTCTTGGCACTGTCGACGAAGCTTATACACATATACCCAACTCGTATCTTCTTCATTAGAAACTTCCCAATGAACCAAGATTTCAGCTCCTGCTCTATTCCCTTTCTTCATTCTTCTACCCAGTACCCTTTGTAACTTTGGAGTCAATGTCCCATTTGCCATTAATGTGTAAGCTCGGGTTTGGTTGAAATTGAGCCCCAATCTTTATCTTGAGACACAATATGTGGAAGATTGGGTAGATCTTCGAGTCTAGGGGTAGATCCAGTTTATAAGCCACCTTTCCCACCTTCTATGTAATTTGAAATGGACTGAAATATCTGGCCGAGAGCTTCAAATTCCTTCGCACAACTAGTGACATCTAGCGGTAGGGTCTCATTCTTGGGTAAACCCAATCTCTTACCATGTATTCCCTGTCCGTTCTATTTTTATCAGCAAAATGCTTCATTCGAGTCTGGGCTTCTTGTAGGTTCTTTTGAACCAGCTTGAGGATGAAATCACGACTCTTCATCTCGACTTTTATTGCCTGGATAGAGATGGATCTTGGATCATAAGGTTGTAACCAAGGGGGAGTTTTTCCATACACTACTTCGAATGGACTGAGACCCGTTGATGAGTGAACAAAGGTGTTGTATGACCACTCGGCCACAGCCAACCACCTAGCCCAATCCTTTGGTCGATCCCCAATAAAACATCGCAGGTACCTTTCTAACCACTTGTTCATTACCTCAGTCTGGCCGTCTATTTGTGGGTGGTACACTGAGCTCATCAGTAGCTTTGTACCACTTAGATGGAAGATTTCTTTCCAAAATAAACTAGTAAATATTGCATCCTTGTCACTTACAATGCTTTGTGGTATGCCATGCAATTTAAATATGTTTTCCATGAATTGTTGTGCTATATTCACTACCGTGTATGGATGTGCTAGAGGTATTGAATGACTGTATTTGCTGAATCTGTTAATAACCACCAATATTACACTATACCCCTTTAACACTGGTAAACCCTCTGTAAAATCCATACTGATATCAATCCATGCTTCCTTGAGTATCGGAAATGGTTGTAGTATCCTTGCAGGCTTAAGATTTTTGATTTTGTTGTGTTGGCACACATCACACTATTTTATATATTTTTTGATATCTTTGTGCATCCCATTCCAGTAAAATTCCCTTTTAATTATGGCATGTGTCTTTTGAGAGCCTGTGTGTCCCCCAATAGGGCTTTCATGGTAGTGATGTAATACTAGTTCCTTATCTTCCACTAGTAGTTGCATCTTTCTTGCTATATTTTCATTCAAAAAACTATGTGTGCTGCAAATGTTAATAAAAATAATAACTGAATGTTTCCCAACTTTCCCCTTTAGTCTCATGGTCTTAGGAGAAGGCACCACTGCTGGTGCATGTAAAGAAATGACCAACAACTCTGTAGTTGGTCTCAGCTGATCCCATTCCTCAGATTCTTCCTTTATCTCCTCTTGTTCCCCTCCAATTTCCACTCTTTTTAGTAGGTACAATTTTGGTCAATTGCATTTGTGTCCAATATGCTACTTTTTGTCATCACCTAATTTTTGGGTCACTCTTCAAAATCCATCTAAAAATAACAAAAATAAAATAAAAAGGACTGATGTCAGTAGAAAAATTAATGTGAAAATTTTGGACGTTTTTGAGAGCCCGATCGTAGTTTTTTTTGCCTAGAAATAAAGAAAAATACAAATTCAAAGGCTAAAATAATTTATTATTGGATAAATCTATGTAAAAATTAAGTCGGAGGATGTCATTATATTTTTATGGGCCAATTCGATTTAATCGTAAGCCAATTTAAGGTGTAATTATGTTTCCGGATTAATTGAGAGTCCAATTGAAGGATTTAATTTAGTCCAATTGAAGGATTAATTGAGGATTTAATTAATTGAGAGCCCGATCGTACCATTTAATTATACTTTAAATGGGTCAAATTAATTTTATTAAGGGTTTAATTGGTGAGAAATTAATTTTGAAAGTGTAATATGGGTTAAATTGAGACGATCAAAATTTTCAGCGATGAAGCTTTTTGGGTGAAATTGAAAGCCAAAATTGAAGATAAAAACATCGTTTTTACTAGTTTTTCATGTAGAAAAACTTTTTTTTTTATCACAACCTATTTATTTAAAAATTTCAAAAAAAAAGAGCTTTCTACAGCCATGCTTGGCCATACCAGTAGCCATGCTTGCCACCACTCTCACCATAACTCAGATATACCCTGCACAGCACCATTCCTATACACCATTCCTTGACAACACCCCCATGCCATGCACCACAATTCCTGGACAACACCCCCATGCCATGCACTATGCCTTCTTTGTCTATAAATATGGGAGAAATAAACAGTGACGGAGGGGGGAGGAAAATTTTGACAGTAAGGGACTGTCACGGAAAATTACACTCAAAAGAAAATTTTGAAACCGGGGGGGGGGAATTGGAAAAACGGGGGTTGAATTGAGGAAAAAACTGGGGAGAAATTTTGAAGTCATGAAGGAATTAAACATGGGGGAATGATGTTGAAACAAAGGAAAATTTTGACAGGGGGAGACCATTTAAAATAGAAAAAAACACAGAAATAACCCCCACACGCAGCAGCCCATCACCTTTATCAGCCCCGATGACAGCTCCCCCTAGCTGCTACAACACGGTGTCTCTCCCTCTCTTCTTCATCCCCGGGAAGCCACCACCACCATTGGCGTCGCTCTCTCTATCCCTTGCAGTCAGCCCGCTGTAGGTCTCTCTCTCTCCCCTTGACATTGGTTCTCCCTCTCCAAAATAAACTGCAGCGTCAGCCACCTCATCTCTCTCTAAAAAAGGACAAACAACAACTCCACCTCCTCCATCCAGTTCACAACGACCTCCAGAAGCTCCCCAACAGCAAACTCAGCCTTCTTTTCCAGCTCTAGTGACCATCGCAGCAGCAGCAGCACGAAACAGCAGGGGTGAGGCAGCAATAGACCAGCCTTTCTGACACCTACTTCAGCCCCCACAGGCCGTCATTTTCGAAGCCATCACCATAGAGAAAACCACCTCGACCTCCTCTATCGGATGATAGTAGCAGGTGAACCTCTCATCGTGGTCGGCCGACCAAGTTACTGTTTATGTTTACTGTTCACGTAAGAGTGCACTGCATTGTTTATGTGTTTTGTATTTTTTGTTTTTTCATTTTTTTCTAGGCTAGGCTGCTCTCGACCCAGCCCAGCAGTGGTGGGCCTTTGGTCCGCCTTGGCCAGCCCATATGGTGGGTCAAACTCGACCCATTTTAAAAAAATAAACAAAAAAATAAATTAAAAAAATAAAAAAATTGTGTTTGTTTTCGTGTATACGGCCGGATTCCAAAGTTTTTCCATTATATTTTTTGTAAAAAAAATATTGCATCTTTCTCATATTTTTAAACAAAATCAGGTATGGTAATCAGTTTACGATTATCCATTGGCATTCGGCCAAAATATAAAAAATAATTTAATAATTATTTTGTTTTAGCTATCACAGTGTAAAATTACATTGTAAAATACACTCGCGGATAGTTAAAAAAAGGTTTTTTTTTAATGTAGTGTAAAATTCTTTTGGTTAGTCTTTCAGCTCCTAGCAATGTAGAGATTCTCTCACGAAGAGAGATCTACGTCAAACTTTGAAAAAGACAACAAAAAAATAAACTTCAGAAAAACAATCAAACAACAATGCAGCTTGCCTTAGGTAGGGTGCACTGGGAGTGATGCGTCTTTCCCTTGCACAACAAGTCCCCTTACCCAAGACTATTGCAGACCAATAGGTTTCTAATGACCTTAATACTAGGTGACGAATCCTTAAAATTATAGCTGTAATTTTTACGGCTATAAAACAACCCATTTTTCACCGCACGTCGTTGTCTCCCCCAACTCAGGGAATGGCGGGGCGCGAAAAAATCACCGTCGCGATACTTTTCATCATAATTGTAACACAATCCCTTATCCCTCCTTTCTTGTATTTGGTTAGCAGTAAATCTCTTAATAGGTAATGGGTACTTTTTTGGGAAATTCTGATTGTATTGGGATAAATTTTGTGGGATTGGAATTTTTGGAAGTGGATTTGGTGCAGGTAATCTAAGTGGGGCTTGTTTAGAATAAACTAGTAGATAGTTGTTGATTATTATATTGTGGTTGTGGTCTGTGTTTGTTTATCTACCAGGTTGTTATCTCCTGCCAACTTCTTCTTCTTGCAGTCTGGCCAATCTAAAGGTAGCCGAGAGTATGCTAGGTCTGAACATGGTAACTATTATCCTCAACTCATCTCATAATCCACTAAGAAAAGTACTAATACGGAACTCTTCACTTAGACCTGTAATTTTGTTTGACAAGACTTCAAATGTTGTTTGGTATTCCTCTACACTCCCCGTCTATCTCAATTTAGTGAATGCTCCCACCAGGTATTCATATGCAGAAGGACCAAATCTGCTTTGTATAGGCCACCAGGAACTCCTCCCAATTGGCTGCTGGACTTGAATTCATCAACCAGTAATACCATGACAGCGCCCTTCCCTCCTATGGTAAGAGGCAATATGAAGCTTTTGATTTTCCTATGTCTGATAGTATGCGACGAACTACTGAGCTTTCAGGATCCAATCGTTTAGATCACCTCCGTTAAAGTGATGGAAATCCAATCGAAAAATCCTTGCTTGAATTCCAGCAGGTCCATCTATTAGAGAATCAGTGTTTCCACTTGAATTATTTGAAGTTCCTTCCCTTGTATTTTTGATTCTATCTTGTTGTTATGTGGACTAAGTTTTCATAGTTTGATGCCAAGTGGTGTAAGTACTGTAACACTTGCTCCACAAGAGCTCATTGTCTACCTACTTCTTCTCTCAGAGAATTTGTCTCCCCTCAAATGGAGGTGATACCCTTAGACACTTGAGCTGAATTGGTCCCTTCAGCCATCACAATAACATCTGCTCTGATACCACTTGTTATGTTTTTGGCTAATTTTGAGTTGTGTTTTTGGGGTTTTCTAAGTTGTAATTGATAAACAGCGATTAACAGATAAATTTTGGAAATTCAAGGATCCAGTGGCCCCCTTTTGCACACGGTAATCTTTAGGAATAATTTATTTAATGCCTTTTCATTAAGCAAACCAAACCTTAAATACATATTAAGAAATATAATTGCTCCCTGGGTCATGGCCATAACCCACCCCTATTAACTACCCATTACTACAATGGTTTAACCTAAAACAAATTACATAATTGAAATACTCATAACTGAAATGCTAAATTTAATTAAATAAACTATGGTTAATAAGTAAACTGGGGTTGAGGTAAATTAGAGTTGAAGTCCGACACGTGTTAATCATCCCATGCATTTGTTCGTATCTCGATGCCTACCACACATTGCCCATCCAGTGCCCAACTAGCTGCCACATGTCTGAAATCAGGCTCATAATAGTGAAACTGCTCGGGGGAGAGAACAACCCTCTATTCTTCCTCAGTTTTCTGCACAGAACCTCTACCTGCCATTACTATTTTTTATTATGATAATGGAGTTAATGTAGAAAAATATGACTTTATATATTCTATCCTAGGTTGTAGGAAGGTAGTAATTTAGGAAAATAATCAAAGTTTACATTTTTTTTGATAAAATTTAAAATAAAAATCAAGAAATGAGACTTGTTAAGAAAATAATCAAAATAAGCTTTTTATATTATCTACTAATAAAAAAAAAACAGAAAAAAGAATTAAAAAATATTTCAATCATTTAATCAAAGAGAACATTGAATTTTATATAATTTATTTTATTTTCCTTATATCTTTTATTATATAAACTTTACATAAATTAAATATAACTTCTATACGTATATATAAATTATCAATAATATTTTCTTCTGTTATTTCTGGAGTAGCCAGTGGTAGGTTCATGGAATGTACACAGACTGAATATAGAACCGAATTCATTTTTATCGTTAAGCCATCCATTCCATCTTTGTACTCGTCACGGGCTTGGGTTTGGGCCAACATAAAGTTTTGCCCTCAGCTACTCTCCTGCTCTCCAATCTGCTGGGCCCTCTTTCAATGACTCACTCAACTCCTTGTAGATGGGCTGGGCTAAGAGGATTCAAAGCCTTCTTGCTACCTGAGGAGGCCCACATCCCCTTCCCACACCTTTGTTGGCTCTACCCATTCTCCCTCGTGGCTACTCTCTGCATTGGCCCTCGTCAACTGAAATTCCAACCTGGAGACTCATTGCATGGGATGGAACCCTCACTTCTCCATTGTAGTGAGGGAGACGTGACTAACATTAGCAATGCAATTCATGCAGAAAAGTTGAATAATTCTCTTTTCCAGATTGGATTCATCATGAGACAACCAGCTGTGATTTTAGTTACGAGACTAAACTTGGTAATGGGATTTAGCAGATACAGAGAACCATACCTGGAACAGATTTCACTTGAAATCCTTGCTGCGGGAGAGAATCCCTTGGAACAAAAATGATAAACGTCACGAATTCATGTCTCTACTGTGAGCAGAGCAGAGAATTTTCTATCGAAACCAAGCGACAGAATACCGAGACCTTATCTTTTCTATAGAGACACTACTGAATCTTCATGTACCATCTCTGTTGAAGATCAAGCCAGCCTGCCATTTTTTAGAAACGAAACGGAAGGTGAGAAAATAACTTGCCTGCCATAGCTGCGATGCATTTGTGACAAGTAATGAATTAGCAAAGAGTTTAATTGCCTGTTTAGTTGAGATACTGCATTTAAACAAAATGTTTAATTCCCCTTTTGACAAGAAACACTCGTGCGTTGTGCTGTGAGTTGAAGTCAAATATTATTTGAAGGGAAAAAAATATATGGAGTTTTAACCATGAATTTAAAATCTAGTGCATATTAAACTATATTTTCTAAATTTGTGTTCACGATGTCAATCTCTTTGCATTAAAATCTCACGGTGCTTTATCTCCTCTCACAAACGAGGAACTAAAAAATAATAAAAATAAAGTTTTGTAGCAAAATTTCATTTCAAAGATTGAAACAGTATAATTTGAGAAACTAAAAGACTAAATTAAACTTTCTCATGACAATTCTGAAACCACGACCTACGTGTTTATCACCTTGATCCCCATCTTTCAATTTTGCCCCTCTTTTGCGGCTCATTCTTTCTTTCAGCCATGTTAGTGAAAACCTTGTACACTCACTGGCGCTGTTGTTCCTTGATTGCCTGGGACCATCAAATGGCAAAGATCTTTTTCTTTTCTTTTTCCTCCCCTACCGTACTGTGTTTCGTGAGCTCTGTGGTGAACTTGTCACCAAGTAATGGGTTGCCGCTCGCTAACCAATTGAAATGACTTGCCGGCATCAATCCAATCTTTCTCCAAAAGGTTGGGGCTTGAGACTTCAAACCTTTGCCACTAACCGAAGAAACAACACAAGCACTTGAAAGTCATCCCGTGGAAAACAACCCCATGTCTCGGGGACCCAAATATCATTGCAAGAACTTCGACGTCCAGTGACAGCATCAGATCTTTGAAATAATTGAACAAAGTCTACAGATTTCACTGGATCTGTTTATTATTTGTCACCGGAATCAATATGAGTAATAAACATAGTAGCTGCAGTAACAATATTAGATATCATGTAGGAGATGCATTATAAATTTACTGTGTATCTTTACATGCCTCCTGTTCACAGAGATACCAGGAACCTGAGGCGTTGAGCTTCCAAGTAGAAACTTGATGAAAGATTCTCTCTTGATACGGCATAAAGACAAGGAAATTTCATGGAATTTATGATTTCCAACTCCCCTCAAGTTTAGATTAGAAGGGGAAAGTTACAGCAAAAAGGTGAGCATTTCACCCACAAAGTCACGTGTAGCTAGTAACCATGTTTTAGCAGACATTCGTGAGAGCTTGCAGCCTCGAGATCCTTGAGCATGCAGAACAAATTGACTTCCGTATTGGCAATGGGTGCCACTAACCCCCATCCGATACAGGCCAAAAGAAAGATAATTGAGACTTCAGAGCAATAGATTCTTTTTAACCAAATTAGAGGCGAATGAGTAAACAGGCAGCATCAAATGTATTAAAAAGTGAAACCTCATAAAAATAAAATGGATGTGAAGCAGCTTTCTAGAGGTAATTTGATAGGATTAGGATTATATAGTCGTATCTCAATTGCAAAGGACAGTATATAGACCCACCAGCGCCAAGGGCTACTGGTGAGATGGAGATGGAACAACAATAGCTGGGCTACTGGTGAGATGGAGATGGAACAACAATAGCTGGGCTTCTGACTCATGGACAGTTGCAGATGTGTGAATTCACTTCTTATTGAACGGTAAATTTCTGATCCAGCGGTGGTGATGCCGTCAGAAGATCCTCTTCCTGTCCTTGAACTTGCAGGTTTCCCATTTTCTCCAGTGGTTCCATCTGTATCTCCAGCACCTGTATGTATTAATAAGAGTAGACATCAAGACAGGAAATCATCAGCCAGTGATTGGTACCTCAGAAAAATAATTCCACTAGTACTCTGAGATTCTACAAATAGGAATGCCAAGATTAACCTTACTGAGCTTCCAAAAGACAAGAACCACTTACTAATCTTAACCCAAACACATCAACAGGATACCCCAAACGCAAGTATTTGCATTTTTCAGGTGGTACAAAGCTTATTCTTCAAAAACTGAATGTTGCGGGAAAAAAGACAAGCCCTTATTGAGGAAGACATACTAGCACTAACTCTACTGATTTAAAATGAATACATGAGATTCAACCAAGAGCATTGGAAAAAGATAAATAACTAGACAACTGCGAAGCCTGAGGATAATTTTTCTTTTCCTAATCAAACTTACATTAGCCAAGCCCTTAATGTGAACAATAATGATTGTAATATCATCTGTCCTGCTTTCATGTTCCAACCATATTTTGTATGACTCCCCAGCAATGTCAGCACAAGCATCTCGGGGATCTGTGCATCTTGCCACCTATCAATAGAAAAAGACAATAAAATTTTTATGGACGGAAACAGCAGGAATGAGAGTAAAAAAAACAGATAAAAAGTCTCCAACCAAATTGACTAGAATTTCAACATGGAAGAAAGTGATAATCAACTCAAAACTCCAATGGAATCCATATCCCCCCCCTGTTTTTTCCTTGGAAAGAATTATTTTTTCATGATTTCAGTGGACACAAGGACATATACTGCCCCCAGTGGCTTCTGGCAAGTGGCTTGCAATGTTTTTGCTAATTCAACAACGATCATCATTGGGTTCCTTGCAATAGAGTTTCAAATGGCAATAATTAAATTATGCTTGCGTGTTTTAAAAATTCAAAACCATAGCAATAGCCACATTTTATTTTATCAAGATATCATTTCTACTACGCTGAATTTAATAAAAAAGAGAGCAGCATTTTAAGAAGATCGCAAATTTTATTAGAACATGCCAGCTAACATCCACAGGCACCTTTTTTTCATTTCAAGAAGTTATTAAATAAATACAGTAATTGTTGAATCTGATCAAATGTCGGAATATGGCTCAATATAATTGTTTGATGATTTCTTGAGGAAAACCAAATTTTAGCACACTAAAATTCCCAGTGAGCAGCTCAGAAATGTTACTAGTGATTCTTCTATTGCAGCACTTGATGGTATGGTTCGATGAACTAGGCCAATGAACCCCTAGTTGGCACTGCAGTGCAATGCAGGGGCAACCCCAAACATGTCTACCGACGTTACAGAGAAAAAAAATCAAGAAGAGAAACTATTTTCATTATTATGTATTTCAATAAAATTTGATGCCAATCAAGAAAGGAGGTAATTTCTTTTACTCTATTTTCATTGCTTTTTCTATGATAAGCAGGCACTCTTTCCTCGTTCAAACGAGAAAGTCTGAATGCAAATCAAACTCAATTGCTGATACTTACTTAAATATCTGTACAACTCCGTGTAAATCCCACGTCTTCATTTCCATGAAATTATAGACTTTAATGAGAAGAACAACTATCAATTATTACTGGACAACCAAAAGCAGCAAGCAATCAGAGGCCTAACTATATGAAGGCAGTCGAAAAGCAACCACTAAAAAAATCATAACTGCAACGCAAAGAAAAGAAAAATACAGAAGGGCCATAATGCATACCATATCGACAACAGTTTGGCTTGAGAGGAACTCGAAAACTCCATCACTTGCAACAACAAAGAACAGATGATTAGGAGTAAGGCGAACCATAGACACCTCTGGAACAGAAATGACACCGATTTTTTCAGCTGTACTATCCCCTACACTCCTTGAAAATGCTGTTCCTGGATACATCCCATTTTGCACCCACAATCTTGGAGGATCACCCCCTTGACTTTCCTCATTACCCCACACCTGTATATCCGGATCCATAAGCCCTTCGACTTGATCAAAAGTCAGAATCCTAGCCCCAGAAAGCTTAACTCTCTCATACTCATCTTTCCTAAACGGTGTTTGATCACTAGACAAATCCTCTGCTACAATCCTATTCCCATTTTTAACAGCAATAACCGCTCTCGAATCACCCACATTAGCGACATAAATTGTATCTCCAATAACAAGAACTGTTATTGCTGTTGTACCACTCATGGAGTCATCAATCTCACTACTATGTAACTCATTGTTTGCCGTTGAGAATGCTGAATTATAAGCCTTAACAGGGTCATCCAGCAACGTGGGATCATATGCTAATATTTCAACTAACCTATCCTTGACAAACTTGGAACATTCAGTGCCAAAATGGCCATGGCCATCAAACACACCAAAGAAATGTACATTTGGGTTACCTTGAACTTGTGTTCTAATGCAGAAACTATCCTGATTTTCCTTATCTGGCGAGTCAGGATAGTAACCTCTCTGTGTTAAGACAGAGTACTGCAATTCATAGTTACGTGAAGGGATAGGAACAATCTCTAGTGATCTTTGTGTAAGTATATGCTTGCTGGTGGCATCCCTATATGAACCCATTTCACCGGAGTCCCCTGAATTACTATCTCTTGACGATGGGTGCCTGCTAACACACTTGCCATGAACACAACCCATATTACAAACGTGTAACCAAATAGCTAAAAAGAACAAATTTTGAACCGCGCGCTTAGTGTTTGCAAAACAATCCGAAGAAGGAAAAACAAGGGGCCTACAAATTGCAGGGATGAAATTTCTGGTGGAAATTGCAAAATGGGTATCTTAAAAATTCAACAGCGAAGCACTGTAACAAGTGATTTTGTGGGAAAGCCATGTTCTTGACAAGGGAAATTGAGAGGCAAACCCTAAAAGGAAAAAGCTAAGAAAATTTCTCCAAAAACCTCTCGGTGTTTAAAGAGGAAATTATATTCTCAAAATGACAACGAAGGATTTGAATCTGGGTTACACCCAAGAAAACGGTTTACAAGAGAATCAGAATAAACCTCCAAGGAAGAAGGGAATTGTCCGTTGAAGAAGCGAAAGAAATGCTAAAGCAGAGCCCAAGCAGAAGCAAAAGTTGAAAACTTTTTTCAGTCTATCAATGATCACACGATGACGGAGGATAGTTTCCTAAAGAGAGAGAAATGCAGCTGTTTAGGGGCACAAGATCGTGGCTCAAGAAGATGAGAGAACCAAAGCAAATTAGACTACTAGTACTAGTGTTGAAGACACAGGAAAATTAAATATATAAACCAGAGAAAGAGCGAGACGGGGGGAAAGGACAATGATGCGTCGATGATGACGCAAAGACAGAGGTTGTGTGCATGGATGGCTTTTCTTTTTGTGCTCAGACAAAAGTCCATCTTCCAAGCAAACAACAGCTCTGCACAGACACTAAAGTGATACGAACAAAGCTCCATTTTTTTTTCCCTTTTTTTAATGAATCCCAGATGAATGTTTTTGGCTAGAGAAGATACAAGAGAGATTATTAAGGTAATTTATTTGAGATTTTTTCCACTGGAATAAGGATAATTCAATTTCATACCTTGCACATTGCCATTACCACTTCATAGTCAGGAGCGCATCTTAAAAATAAAAAATAATTTTTATTATATTTCTAAACGGTCACTAATTTTAGTTTTTTTATGTGTTTAATAATATAGTAATTTGTATGGTTATAATTAAAAAAAATGTAAATTATAATATTTTTCTTAACCTATAAAAGCACGCTGTGGACGAGATTTAATCAAATAAAAGTCATATAATTGGAGTAAAATACAGCGTTACATATATAATGCCAGGCAAAGCGGAAGTGCTAATCAGAGTTGGATTTAAAATGTTTGAAATATACTAGGAGGTGATACCCATATTTTTAATTAAACAATGAAAATTAAATTAAATTTAGTTTTTTTTTTATAGTTATCTGTAACTTGTATTGAACTATTTTTTCTATTGGGATTTCAAGGGTATTTTCAAAAAGTATATTAAGATTATCGTATTTTTAAATGATATTAAAATTAGAAATATTAAAAGAGATTACTTGAATCCAATAGCTAGGTGGAAAACAAAAACTACCGACCATAAAATATTCTCAATATGGAGCAAGGCTGTATTAATTAGGTGTAACAGTATTTGTATAATAGATTTTGAATTTAAATTGAGAGATGTATTTTTTATAAGGTTTTTTAACAATTAAAACTTTACTGAATCTATAAAATATAATTTATAAAGAGGATGAGTTTTCAAAAAAAAAGAGACGTAATTCAATATTCAACCAGCACAGCATTTCTTGCTCGTACGCGAGAGTATATTGGATGCTTTTACTTTTCTTTGCTCTCCGAAGAAACCAAGAAATCTCATGAAGTGGGAATTTAAGGATTAGAAAACAACAATGGCAGTAACTGGATGGTGATGGAGAAAAAGGTAGGAAAGTTCTACAGCACGAGATGCGGGCTTTGCTTTCTTGTAGAGGGGTGATGCATGTACAGCATTTTCAAATATAAAGGATAGAAACCCTACTCTTCATGGGGGAGAGAAAAGAGAAACTTGGCAGAAGCTGCAAGGCAGGGGGGTGTCTTGAGAGTGTTTCCAGCCAGCATTCCTAAGGTGCTTTTTCAGAATGTTTTTTGTTGAATTGGCAACATAATTCTAGATGATAATGACCCTACTTATAATTCTAGATGATAATGACCCATTTTATATTTGGTCTTAAATTAAAATGAAATAATTAAGTTAGTGTGACTTGATTATACATAAGTTTGAAAAACTATAATACAATTCTTAGATCTAGAAAGAATCAAATAAAAACTAAATTGAATAAATTTCTAACATTATCATAAAATCATGTGTTTTCTTAATTCCACTCACTCAATGTTCACCAACATGCTTAGTTGAATGATTTTATTGGTAAAAAGCATAAAGCTTTGTTTTTTTTTTTTATTCTTCGTGTTATTCTCATATTCTCATCGTCGTTATCATCATCATCGTTATTATTATCTTAAAACATTTTACTCTCATTGTCAAGGCAGGAACTCAGCCCTTCATTTCTTGGTGGTCTAGGTCAAAACCAATAAAAAAGGTACATAGGGATATTCTTTTTTTTTATATATATATATATATATATATATATATATATATATATAAAAGGTATTTTTATTCTTTCTCTCTATTTACATTTATACAAATGCTATATAGCATAATTTCAATCAATTGTACAATTTCCCCAATTTCTTTTCCATTTCATCCTCTTAGCCGAGAGTGAGCACTGAAAGGAGGGAGGGGATTTGTCTCTTCCATTGTTTTTTTTTTTTTTTTTTAACTAATTGTCAAATCTTAACACATGCGTGTTATCATCAACAAGCCATAAATTGCACCAATACATAATTCAGCAAAACAATTCCTAATTTTATATAATATAAATAATTGTATTTGCTCATCAAAGCATTAAAGGAAGAAAAGCAAGGAAACCTTAAGTTCTCCTCTTTCTTCATAAACCCTATTTTTTAATATATTTTCTCTTCAAAATAGCTCTATAATCCTTTAATTATCCTTTTTGCACCCTAAACATATCTCAACTTCTCTACTTACACTCAATTTCTGTTCTTTCTAGTGAATTTATCAAGAAATTGAAAGAAATTGGGCTTTTATATAGTCCAATTTTGTAAATTTGTACATTCACCCCATTTACTTTATCTTTTATTTTTTAATTTGCCCCATTTTTTTCTTCTCAATTAATTTATGTCTTATTGTTTTTTTTTTTCAATTTCATCTCTTTCATGCATTTATTTATTTTATTTTTATTCCTTGATTAAAAATAAACATCTTTTATTTATTTATTTATTTATGGTCAGGTTAGAATATAAACAGGCTTAATTCTAAACTTTGCACAATGAAATGATATGCGTGTTATTCATGCTAATTAAACCAAACAACTTATCTTTAATAAATTTTATCAATTGCAGTTTTATCATCTGTTAATTGAATATTTAACCACACAATTAAAGTAAACCTAATAATCAATTATTTTGCTGCATAAAGTAAATAACTCATCTGTAATGAATTTTATCAAATATTTGCACATAAATCTGCTGGTGAAGTTGTCTCTTATTTTTCATCCTATTTCTATAAAATTTTATTATCTCACATTAGTATTAAACACAAAAAAATTATTTCATAGTTATTTTTTTACCTTACTTAACAAAAATTATGTTCAAGTAAATATTATTTATACAGATTATTAATTTATGAAGAAAATATGATACTTATTTAAAAAATCCTGTTTGGTAATGAAGACTTATTTACTAGTTATTTATGCTGCTCTTATTTCTTTTCTCGCCCACGTCTCAGGTTATTGTTCGAGTTTATCACTGTCACAGGGGAGGGGGGGATGATGGAAACTCGACTCAAAGCTGCATCCAAATTCGAGTCAAGACTCAATCGACTTGGATGATCACCTCAACCAAAAATGTGTTTAAACCACTACTTACTTTAATTTTCAATGCTTTGATTAAACTCCTACTAGATATGTTGTAGTCTAATTATCCAGTCAAAAAGAAAAACAATTCTTGTTCTTGTCTAACGATCGATGATCCCATAAACAGGCTATTTACCCACTGAACCCACTTCATAGAAACAAAGCTTCTAAACGAAAAAGGTAGGAGAGATCATGGTTACTCAATTTGGTTAAACTAAGTAATTATTTCTTTAATCTTGTGAGTGAAAGGTAATTGATGCCCACTAGTCATTATTTTGCCAATAGTTTTTAACGGAAATGATACTACAATAATAACATTTTCTCAGCATTTTTGATATGTCGAATTACCATTAGAGCAACCAGTAAAATTTTCTTCAATGATCTTAAAAGCAGTTAAAATTTGAAGGTCCCTTCAAACCCAACCCATCATCCTGACGCATCCTTCATCTACTGACTTCGTTTCTTATCAAGTTTCATTTCATCAAGAAAGAGAACTCACTCCTTTTTATTATAACACTTATTTATATTTAAAGATAATTTATTTGTTGAGTTTTATAGTCTGAATGCATGCATGTTTAAGTGTTTTACTTGTTTTGAGTAAGGATTCTGTCTGTAGTAATTTATAGTAACTTAGAGTATAATTATTTGTTTTTGCTTGATTGCTGGACATTTAAGATTATTTCTAATAGATTTTATGTTTAATAAACACAACAAGCAATTAATTTCTTCTAAATATATCATGCCTCCCAACAAACCCAATAAACGATTCAAAACTCACCACTCTCATGGTTTGAGTTTACTAGGGTTAGGGCAGTGTGATGCATAGGACGTAAGCTTGCTAGAGAATTGACTGTTGAAATAAAATATTTGCTGCCCTAATCTTGTTTTTCTTTCTATAGCTTTCCTATTCATGTCTGAAACATGCCCAGCGTTTAGCAAACTAAACTATCTATAGCTTGTATTCCATGCAAGAATTCGATTTCAGACGCTTGAATAATAGAAATCAATACTCAAAATAATTTTGTGTAGGGAGTTCTCTTTGCTTTACTGTTGTGGCTGTGGCCGGGGATAATAAGATAGAAAAATAAAATAACAATCTTTGACAGAACCACCCTAGCCAGAAAATTACTGAGAATCGAAAATAAAAGGAGGGAGGAGGGACCATAAGCTTCTCTTTTTTCTTATTCTTTTATGTATATTTCGTTGATAATTCGCTTGAAACAGTCTTCGTTCTCCATTAGGGTTCCATGAAACAGTCAGAGGAGATCAAAGTTCAATTTTCTTGGTAAGCTACCTTGTTTGTCCACAATTCAACCTCCTAGGATGAATTCAAACAGGAGTTGATTACAAATTCTTCACGTATAAAAACCGTACGTGGGTCCGAGTATTTTTGTTACTAGGGCTTCACGGTCCATGACTTCGGCTTTGGAATTCCAATTTGAGCAAAGAAATAGGCAGGCTGAAAACGTGGACTGACCGACTCAGTCCACTTTCTAATATGAGTAGGGCTTCCTAGCTAGACAAGTCACCAGGAGTTATGACCGGGGTATTGCATATTTATTTTTTATTTAAGTCAACGAAATCCTCCATTCCCTTGTGAACTTGGCTGTTTCATGTAAGCCAACTCACCTCCATAGTTATTAAACATGATTCCGAGAGACTTAGTTTTCATTTTAGAGTTGGCCCGGAAAGTCACTCACGGGGACCAACTCGACGATGTATATTGTTCTGAATAACATAATTGATTTGAATTAACCCGATAAGCCCATGAGCTAATCTAAAGACCGACCCGATCCGTTGGTCGAGACGGTAGTGTAATAAATAAACTGGATCGTGATCCGAATCTACAGTGTACATGCATGCATGTTAACTGTGAGTACACTCACAAACTGCGGCGTAGAAATCCTGAACGGGATCGAATAGAGAGAGGTGGGTAGGTAGTAATCTCCGGATAACCCCAGTCTCAAAACTTGAAGGTGGCGGCGGCACATACGATCTGCAAGCCTTTTATGTGGCAAAGGCTCCTTGGGCAAGTGATCAGGTTGATCGAAGTGAGAGGGAACAATAAGCTGCCCACTTGTGCGAGTGCACGTGTAGATTCTGTGTATTATAATGCGACAAAGCTGGTAGATCGCATCCTATCTCGGTGTGGTGACTTCCACGGCAGATGCAACTCAACGATCATCGTAGACAAATAAAGAGCATTTCCAATATTTCCATGTAAAAAGTCCTAACCCCATGCAAATTAGCCAGAGTGTGTGTTCATTTTTTGTTTGTTTTGGGAGCCTTTTTCTTGAAAAATATATTATTAATTAATTAACATGTATTGCTACCCTATATAGTTTTACATGATTAATCTCATTTGAAACTGTAATTAAATTCATCACACTCTATTTCAAATCAAATTATGACACACTTAGCTAGCTAGCTTCTCCATTACTGTTTTTTTTGGTTAGATTTGGCTTGGAATTAATTAAATGTATGCACGGGATTCGTTAAACAACATAAATAACTCATCACGCATCATGAGGGGAACAACAAGATTTTATGGCTTAAAAAGTGGTGATTTGCTCTTTAATAAACTAAAAACATAGGAGACAAGTGATTGATCAAAGGGGGAGGAGTGAAAAGAACAGAAAAAACAAATTAAAGTGAAAGAGAAAGCTCCATATAAACCTGAAAAACATCGAGCACCTTTTCACCCCCCCACTACTACACAAGCTCAAAAATCTTTAGGCGTGACAAGCCTAAGTGGGGTGCATTATCATGATAGAGCCCAAGTTTTCACCCCTCCTCTTGATGCCTCCACATCCATCCTCTTCCCTCTAGATCATGCATCCTCTCCATCCCCACGTTTATCTATCTTTCTACACAAGCCAAAGGCCACAACCCCTCAATTAACCAATCACATCTCTCCACGTCATCACCCGTCCTAAAAAAATCAACTAAACCCTCCCTCTAAGCCCTAACTCTCTTAATTTTCATCCTCCTTTCCCCAATATGTCTTATCTACGTGCCATGCACCAGCGCCAATGTTTTGGTGGAGCTATTTCCGGCGGGCGGTGAACGTTTGAAACACGATGCTTCCAGCGGCTGGAAACTCATCGGCAGCACAACTCCGGCATTTCAATCCAAGGGGCTCAAGAGCATGGGCGACCCGTGGCCATACCTCGTGACTTGCACAAGTGGTCGACACCGATAGGGTAGCTGGCCGGAAAACTTGGACTGCCTTTCTCAAGGAACCAACAACATGTTCGATATCATCATCAAAGATGGAGCCCACACACTCAAAACTTGCATAGCTAAAGCCATCTTCTGGGGTGACATGAATGGTTGAGTAGCGATCATTGTGAACCCCATTCATGGAGTATCCACAAGGGTCGAATGCAAAATCACAAATCATAGCTCTTGGATTGATATCACCTATTCCAGTAATTTTGGTCATTTCTTTGCCTGCTATGTCACCACTTTTGGTACCACCAGGAGGTTGAAAGAATTTACGAGCCAAAACACGGTCGAGTTCAGTCATACACACCTCTAGAGTGTAAATATCATTGGGTATTAAGTGAGATTGATCACTAGCCGTGAAGACATGCCAGGAATGAGTGGTCGTTTTGGAAGGCATGACCGAGGCTTTTCTGTAGCAAAGATTGGTAGGAAGGGTCTCCTCGAGGTAGATAACTTCTTCTTTGAAGTTGGTGTGAGGGAAGGGCTGTGCCTTGGGGAAGATGAAGCTTCCCCTTGTGTACCTACAAGAGCATAAAGTGAGGCCAAGATTGCAAGCATAGTGTATCAGTGGACGGATAGATTTGAGGAGCTGGGTGGTCCCACATGTCTTGATGATGATCTTGGTAGGGTACACAAAGAGGCTTGATTCTGATAGCACGTAGGCATCAAAATATTGGTTAGCTACAGCAGATACCACTGTGCATTGGACAGCATTTAGCACTTGTTCCAATGACTCAAAACCAAGAAGCCTCAGACCCAGATTGTTGTCCACCGTCACTGGGTCATCACCAAAGAAATGAAGCTCCAACCGCTTCTCAAACCCTTCAAACCCAGACATGGCCATCGATACTATCAGATATTGGATGCAACAGCAGAGATATAGAAGGAGCTAGGGGTTAGATATTGATCAAAGAGGTGTATAGCTAGCAAGTGGAGTAGAAAGAGAGGGTTTTGGTGCTGTGATGAAGGAGAACAGGTGGGAGAGAGAAGAGGGGTTCGTGTGGGATTTATAGGTGGGTGAAAAGGAAGGAAATAGAGAGAGTGGGGTTAGCTAGGGGAAGATAGTGAGTGAAGGAGAGAAGGGGGGCATGCGGGTGAGGCAACCAAGAATCATGATTGCAGGCATAATGAAGTGAATAAGATGATGATATGATTTCCCCTATATATATAAAAATCCAATTAATTTATATTATTCGAAATAAATCTTACACTAATACCAGTAGTAATTTCAAATTTGATTTGATCATCACAGACGACAAGAACAGGAGGACGGATTTTATGCCCACGCGCATGCATTTTTCCTTGCTTCTTTGTCAATGGTTCTGTCACTACTCAACTCTTCAAGACTCTCTCTCTTGTCTCTGTCTAGCTCTCTCTCCGGTATCACCCAGTTTTAGTTCCAGCCCGCAGCCACTATACGTCCATATGCATATATTTTCCATGGCAGCACTCATTATCAGTAGCCCATCTCCCAATATTCAACCTACAAAATAATTCCCTCAACACTCTTTTCCAGTTTTCTACCACAAGCAAGCAAGCAAACTTCTTCTTTTTTACTGTTTTTTTTCCTCCCAGTTAACACCATTATCGAATTGGAACTAGATGATTGATGTGACTAACTAGCCATACTGGATCATTTAATTTGGCCTCATGTATTAATCCAAACCTCCTAATCGGAGCATTAAGATCTTGATGGAAGTTCATAGTTACTGCCCGAATTAATTATGTTTAAAAACATTTCAGCTTTTGATTAGAAACTTAGGCTCCTTTTGTCTGTGGGGTGTTCGTTTTTGCGGTTAAATTAAACCACGTTTCATGATTTTTTAAAATTTACTTTTCTTTAAAAATGTTTTTTTATTGGACCGTGTTGATGTATTAATATTAAATAATAATGATAATAAAATATTATTTTTATGCATTTATGAGTGTGTGTGTGTATAACACAACAAGTGAATTATCTTTACCAAAAAAAAAAAAAGCAAGTGAATTAAAACTCGAAAATAATACTTAAATGAAAGGACGACAATGCAAATGAAAGAAAGGTAGTGCATCCACTACAACTAGTGTAGGAATTAAATTTCTATTAATTGAAAATTGAGGATAATCTGTAATCAATTATTTTCATGTAATTACCTGCAACGCCGAGTCTGAAACTTGTGATTGCAATTCGGATCCGGCCAGCTTAGTAGGGTTATCCAATCGGCAAAAGCTTATTCAAGGATGTTGGGGAAGTCGGTAGCTGGAGAGACGACAGGAGCAGTGCTTATGATCATGCAAACAATCCCCATTCATGTTCATGATTCGTTTCGCAAGCAAGAGGGGCCATTCAATAGTTTTTAGTCCCATTTATTGAACTTTTATAGGACCGAATAATTGATCTCTTTTTGTTAATTTTTATTAATCCTGCTGCTGCTGCTGCTGCTTCAATCTTGACGTGTATTTATCAGCTTAATTCAAATTACTTTATTAAAAATCACTTGAAATATACGAGTAAATGGTGCATCATCAGATCAATAGGCCATGCATTGATCAGAAGAATTGATGGGGCCGGTGGTCAAAATTCAACATTCACCAGGAAAAACCACTGTCTTCAGTCATTCAAGAGCAAGAGTCTTTTATGAAGCATAAATAAGAGACATAATTATAGAGCGGACTCCATGTTTTTCTTCTATGCACGACAACAATTATTAGCATTTTCCAATGGAAAATTATGAGCTCTGTAGTTCCGAGCTCAAGTAATTTGCCGTTTAAGGCCAGTCTCTCTGCTCTGATCACCACTCAAGTAGCACAACACAGCAGCCTAAAAACACACAGCACAACACCCTCCTCATTTTTCTTCTTTTTATGATAATCGCTAGACTTCGAAAAAAGATACTCCATTAAAAAACGCTTGTCAAATCTGTACTTCCAGGATAGAAAAAAAAAAAAACTATACAACTCTTATTTTTAAAAATAAATTAAATGTTGAATAACAAAATATAAAAAATGAGTAAAAATATATATAAAAAAAAATAAAGTTTCTAAACTAGTAACTCGGGTCAGTATACCTGAAACACCTTACTTGAAAAAAAACCATTGTATTCAATTACTAACCAATCAAATATTAAAGGATAAAATTGAAAAAAAAACTATACAAAAAGATTCCTAATAAAAAAAGTAGTCATCAAAAGAATGATGATCAACATTAGGATTAAAATAAATTAGTGAAAAGCTATTTTTTATTTAAAGGTGAAATTGAATCAATCCAATGTTAAATAATTTAATAACAAAAAAGAGCATACAAACAAAAAACAAGGATCAACATAGAAACAAAAATAAATTATATAAGAATTATATTTTTTATTGAAGAGTAAAAAAATAAATTATATTTTTTTATTGAAGAGTAAAATTAAAAAGAATGATCAATATAACAAAAGAACAATTCAAATTATAAGGACCAAAAATATAAATAAATAAATTAGAAGACAATTGCAAATGTTTTATTCAAAAGAATGAGGACCAAATTATAAAAAAATAATAATATAATAAAATTGATATTGAAAGATAAAATTGAAAACAAACTAAAATTTTACAAAATAGCATAGAAAAAAAATAGTAATAAAAAGAATAAAAACTTTGAAATAATAAAATTGAAGTTAAATCATAATAAATAAGGGAAGAACTTTGAAATTGTGCATGATCAACATAACTTTGGAGGGAAGAAGATATAAAATAGAGGGGGGTAATGTGCCTTTAATATCTAATTGTGCATGACCAACAATCACTTTTTTTATATATATTTTATGTTTATTTAAATACTAGTTGCTCTCAAGTCAACCTAATGATAATAATAAAAAACAGTATCCGATAACGCTTGTTTTAATTTTTTTTCTTTGAATGGTATTGAGTCATTCCATTGTATTTTAGAAATATAAAAATACAAAAAAGCTCATGTATACTAGTTTTTGTTTTTGTTTTTTTTTCTTTGAATGGTAGTCGAGTCATTTGATTGTGTTTTATACATTTGAAAAGGATTGAATTATCTCCGATCAATTTAATAATGACTAATAGAATCTATAGAAAAATATTGTATTACTATAAATACCAAAGCTAATGAGTTGTTTTGGTAAGAGAAAAATCATCAATTCATTGTCCAATCCACAATGTACTCAATCTTGTGCTACGTTACTTGTCGTATAGCTTTTAGGTTTTGTTATTAAGTTTTGTTAATAGTTGTAAGAGCCTTAAATTTCCTGTTGGAATTTCAAGAAAGTTTTCTTTATAATAATAGCATCCCAAGTTATCGAGTTGTTATGTTACACAACTATATTTCTCCATGAAACTTAATCCAATCATTTCGGATCAAAATCACATTGAGTATTATTTCATGAACATAGCTATAAAAGCATATTAACATGTCATTTCTCATATGTACAATTAGATATAGATAACAAAATTTAGAGATTAGACAATATAAATCACAATTCTAGATTTATTCAAATTCTTTAAATTAACAATACTTAATTAGTCATTATATAAATATTCATATGGATTGATACACATAAATATCCATGCATATAAGTTTGCATTAACATTCCAAATTGTTCCATACAGCGCAATAATTAACAATTACATTAGCTTTTCATTTAGAGAAAGTTCTACCTCATTTATAGTAAAATAAATATATCATAAACTAAAGAGCTAGTTATGCCTCAGGGGAGGTAAAAATGTAAGTAAACATACACACAATAAAGTTTATATATAAAAGGAAGTTTATTTCATCCTAAAAAAAATATGTAAATCATTGCATCTCAATAATTTGATGCAATAAATCATTTCTTTTCAATACATCTCTGTACATGAATTTAATATTTAACATCAGACATCCTATTATCTTTTATCACCTATAACTTGGGTTAACAAAATCAATATTGATATCGATTCCAAATCAATATCATTACTCATCATCACAAGGATAACTAATTAAAGGTATGTTAACAACATTTTTCATGATATTATTAACATTCATTTTTTGGATAGCTAATCAAATTTCTAGATAATATCGATACCAATATAACTTTATTGGTATTGATAGCCTCGATAACCTGGAATGGTTAGTCAATTTCATGTTAATGCCAATATCAAAATAATTATGTTGATATCATTAACCTTCACAATCTGGAAGACTAATCAAGTTTCCATTCAATATTTTTCTTCACGTTCTTTTAATTTCGTGTCGATGTAATCCCATTAAAAACATTAGTTTTCATGTCCTCAAACAAGTAATCAAGCTCTTACCCAAATAGTTATTGATATTAATGTATCACATCAATATCATTAGCCTGAAAAATGATCTTAGATAACTAATCAAGTTTACAACCTCCTCTTTATTCTTTCTATTGTTATTCATAAATTGTATATAAAAAAAATTATAGTTAACACGATTTTAGAGAAACAACTAAATATATCAAGGTGTAGAACAACTACTTCCATGGGGTGTACATAAACAACTAAATATATCAAGGTGTAGAACAACTATTTCCATGGGGTGTACATAAACAACTAAATAGTTAGCATGAATTTAGAGAAACCAACTAAATATATTATATTTCAATTAATTATTACTTTTTTTTGTTAAATAAACATGCTAGCAATGTCTTTATATATGTTTTATATTTTTTTTAAAGTTATCCAATTCGCAGCATAGTTTGGGCCAATGATTTACCATAATAGCCCTTTTTTGAGTTGATTGTTAGCTAATAAAATTGACCCAATAAATTATTGACTTGTTTGTGTTCTAAATAAAAATAATTTTAAATAAAATAAAATTGAAATAAAAAATTATTTGACCCAAACTAAAAGAAAAAAACTATATCATTCAAAATTTTGTGTGAGATCAAGATATTTATATTTGCCAATTTATTTAATGACTCTTAGTGGATATTCAATTTTGTTTTTTGAAATGTTTTATATCAAACTCTATAAAAAAAACCACCTCTTATATGCCAAAAAATGAGCAACCATTAATGCTTAGAAAATTAAAAATAGATGAAAAACATTATATTTTATTAGTTATTTATAACTTAGAGTTTTTTATCATACATAGACAAATGTCAATTTTCATCGGATTAATTATATTGACTAACATAGACTTGAATAAAAGGACTATTTGGTGATGTTGTATACAATAGAAGGACTTAATCAAACCAAAAGTTAATATAAGAGTGCAAGGCGAAAATGAAACCCTTTTGAATTCATTTATAATCATATGCTATGGCCCTTGTATCCGAAAGTTTATGTCGTTTGTTTTTATTGAAATACAAGCTTTGATGGAAAGGCTAGCCTTTTGACTAGAATAATGCTAATTTTATTAATTATGTTTGACTAAATTCACTTATGAGAAAACCTCTAACCTTGTGCTCGGGGGGATCGACTAAGTCATTCAAAACGTTTAGTTTAGCAGTTAATATACCGTGATTACAAGAAGAGAAAAGGAATTAGGGTTTTGTTTTGCAAGAATTCAGGCGGGGAAACCATGAAAGGATTTTTACAAGAAATTAATTGAAATGGCCATATTGTTTTCATCATGTTGTAGCTTAGTGAATGCTGCACGTTATCGTCACAATATTGTAGCTAGCTTATTTCATAGGGAAGAGAAGCAAGGGGTCATTTTCTTTTCTTATCCAGATAGTTTTGAAATTTGGCATCGCAATATCAAAAGGCTTAATTGGCATATAGAAAAACTGTATATAACGATGGAAGGAGGCTTCATCTAAAACAGGCAGGAGATAAGTGGATGAGCAGTGGATCATATATTAATTTGTGGTATAGCTAGCTGGGAGGTTCATGGCATGAGTTAGGGGGTCGATCCATGTCAACACGAAGGAGTGGGAGATTTTAGATAGCTACTACAGCCAGCTAGTTGTATAAAAGAAAGAATGGAAGGCAATGATGCAGAATGGTGAGTTTAGAATCAAATTTTTTTGGGGAGTTTTAAGAGCATGGAATGATTCGGAGGGTATGCGTCAGGAATAATCTTATGGCTGGCAACCTCCATTATGACCACAATCCCACATCTCGGGCTGCACGCGCACCCACCAAACTCAAACACTATCTCTTCTCAACATCACAGACCACAACTCTTTCCATGCCTATCTCTCTCACAGAGAAAATGGTAAGCCACTTCCAGCTATGATGCCACATGTTGAATCAAATCTTACTTAAAAAGTCTCAACCAAACTCTTCTTCAACAAAATCCCGACTTTTTACATCGAAGTGCGTGGCCCAAATCTTCTTCTTTCTGAGGATGAATTTTGTATTTTGAAAGCTAGCCAAAAGGGTTTGGAGATTTTCTTTTCGAGAGACTTGCAATAATACTAATCCTAAATAAGTTCGGGACCCCATTCATGTCACCTTTTTATCCCTAGCATCCTTCCCACCCAAATCATGGAACCCTAACCCTTGACGGGTCCCACTCATCAGTTCTTTGTGCCCCGACAACCACCGTGGCAGGACCCACACAGCTACACATCATCTATTGTGTGCCCTAACTTCTTGATCACAGGGTCCATTTTCATTCCTTTGAACATGGAGTCCCCACAAGCTCCTACATTGGGCGACATTTCATTTTGTTGGGGATGGAAATAAGCTGCCTTTAGCCGCCATCCATTGCTTGCATGCGCAGAGTTTTAGCACACATGCGGCCATTTGATGCGAGGGATTTTTGGGGTGGTTTCAATGGCTTGTATTTTTTGAGCACCAATGAGCAAACCTGTGAGTGCTACTGTACCATGCGTACAGAAAAAAAAATATTTTTTTTTATATAAAAATGAACCAAGACCCACCACCAGTTCTTAGATGTGCCATCGTGACATCCATTTTCATGGGATTTCAATCTCGAACTAGCAATGTATCGAAGCTTTTTGAGTTGATGGATCGCTAAGGCCATGCCAAGATTGAATGGTGTCATATGATATGTCAGGTCATGTCTTTGATAAATATTTTAAAATCTCATCTAATTATTATCTCTAGTTAAATTAGTATACAAGTCGATTTTTATACTTCAAAAGTAGAGGAAGATTAGGATAGTATTTGCTCTTTAAAGTGTTTTTTTTTTTATTTAATTTGCAATATCTTAAAATAGATTTTTCAGCAACTTCAAAGAGATTGAGATGATTGGCATGGTTTATATATATTCATATATACACGTATACTCTTACATGATTGGATATTGTAACACTACATATATAAGCTGGTATGGTGGTGAATTTTTTTTTAATTGTTTCTGAGTTTGAATCTTAATATTGGTTCTTAGAAAAGTTTATTCATTTGAATAATCCCATATCCATATTAAAGCGGAATTTTAAAATTACTCAAGAAAAAAAATAATCTCGGTTAATATTTAAAATGATATATGAATAATCAATGCACCATCTTAATTTGAATATATAATACATGTTTCCTAGAAAAAATCCATGGTATTTGCACTTGCAAGTGCATACAATTAGGGTTTTTTTGGTTGTGATGTAATTTGAAGAGTGACCGTGCATGTATTATCTCCATTAAAAGAAACGGGAGTAATTCAGAAGGCTGATGGAGCTAGCAAACCCATACGCATTTGTATATACAACAATCATCACCATACATGTATCCAACCCAGCAGCATAGTTTGGTTGGAATTTTATGGCAAGATTGTGGTTGGCTAGGTATTTGGCTCTTCGAATTAATATTTAAATTATATTATTCTAAATATGATCAAGCTTCAAATTAATAGATGATCAATTAACCGGTAAGTTTAATAACTATGAAGAAGATTGAATAATTGACGAATGTGCTTCACTCGATTACAATGTTAGATCGAGAATTGTTCCAAAAATAAACTTTGGAGGGCTCCCACAAGAATCATACCTCGTATGGTGCCAAGATTTTTGAGGCAAACAAGACATGTTATGGGAGGGCAGAAGTCCGACACTCATTGTTAGGGTTTGCCCCCACAAAAAGGTGCCTCGAGCCCTCTGCTAGGAAGAGACCAAAATCTATGTATCAAAGATCGAAGGGAGGGAGAGGCAGTGGCACCAACAAGCCACATCATTCCTCGTGCTTCTCCATGGATCAAAGTGAAAAAAATAAATAAAAAAATTAACCAATTTGATATTTGAGAAGAGAGAATGCACTGTTCTAAGCGAACATAATGCCTCCTGTATGAACCTGTGACAAACTTCTCTCTGACTCACAACTGTCCTATTCACTTCCTTTCCCGTACAACTCAAGTCTGCCCGTAAAAGAAGTCCACCGAATCATTCTTAAGTTTGTATATATTGAATTAGTCATTCTTTTTTTTTTCAATCTTTACCTAATGGTGATGGGTGGGGTTTTAAAATTGTTTTCTAAATATAAACCTTTTATTATTTTATTCTTTTTTTTATTCAAAAAAAATTAAGTTACAAGGGGACAAACCTTAAATAGTAGAAGATCAAGAAGCTAAAAGAATTACTAGATTGAGGATATTTTAACAAGATAGCTGGAAAAAAAAACCCTTAATTTGATATAAAGTTTAAGATTGAGCTCCTATTTTACCAAAATTAAAAGAATTAATTAAGTTTAAGGACTTAGTTAGATTTTTAATAGGTTAAATTGACTTAATTAAGAAGTTAATTGAAGCAAGATTAAGTTCAAAAGTCAAATTGGCCAAGATTGGAAGAATTAATTAAGTTTAAGGACTAATAAAATTCTAATGGGTTTTTAGGGTTCAAATCAAGGATTTAATTAATAAAAAAATTAAGTTTTGGAGCCTAATTCGGGTCAATTCGCAAAGATTGAAATAAAAGGGATACAATGAAACTTTGAGGAACCGAATTGATGCATTTAAGGGTTCAATTAAAAAAATTAAAAAGTTTAAAGATTGTTTGAGGGTTAAAATCAAAGATTTGTCTGATCAATGACCAATTTACAAAAAAAAAATGTAACTTCAAGGACTAAAACTAATCAAAACATGGGTCAATCTAAAAGAAATAAAAAGTTCAACATTTGTTAGAGATCAAATTTGGACAAATTGAAAACTAGGAATCAATTTGAAAAGGGTAGGAGTGAAATTGCATTAAATTAAGAGTTCAGGAGATAATTAAGGGTGGAATTAAAAGAAATTGAAGGAATATAGTCTAAGTTGAAGTTTGCTAAATCCCAAATTTAAAAACCCTATTTTATAGGGTTTAGCCAAAACGGTGTCGCTGGGGTATTATGCATATTTCTTCTTCGATTCTATTTGATCGAATAAACACTTTTAAATGGACAAACATGATAACTCTAATTACCTTATGAGCCCAACCATCATCAATCTATATAGGAATTTCTTTTTTCATAAGTCAAAAATGGGTGAAAACGAGAGTTTTTAGTACAAAAAATCTTAAGCCTTGATTTTCTAGTCACTATAGTGGCTAGAATTTTAGTAAGAACAAATGACATGTTATCTAATGATTTTTTTTTATATAAAAAAAAATAAGGAGGATGACATATGGTTCACCCTAGGTATAATGAAAATAAAACAGGGTCCAACCAAGTGGGCTTACCAAGCATCTAAGTATAACAATATATATAGTTTATCTCTTTTATTTTATATAGAGTTTTATTTTAAATGGTGGTGATTTTTCGGTTATTTATTTAATTTTTGAAGAGTTTTTTTGTATTCATTTGTAATTTTTTTTGTGTGATTTATGTGGATAAACTATATTGCTAAAAAAAATATTGTTTTCAGATAATGTTTCTTAGTAATGCATCATATTTTTATTTTATTTTATTGTGTTAAATGAATGTGTTTTTTTTTTATAATTATTATTGCTTAGCTGGGTAAAAATATAATAAATAAAGAGTGATAAACTGTCTATACTATAAATGACTTCGTGTTTTTTATTGGGGTTATCTTATTTTGACGATTTTACTCCTGAAATCTGATGTATTTTTTTTCTTAAAACAATAAATAATGTTTTTATCGGCGATCCAAGTTGTCTATAAAATCACTCAATTAAACTGATTGATTTATTTTGGGTCAATTCTGAAATAGTTTAATTAGAAATAAAAGTTAGATAAACAGCCGGATTAGCACGTTTCAAGGTTGAATCTTTTGATTGGATTTAATGAACTGCTAAAAATTCTCTTTACTCTTGATATTTTTTTCAAAAAAGGATGAAACCCACAGCAAAATGCAGGCAATTTGCTTGTAAATACCGCTGTATTTCAGTTTTCGCAAATTGTTTCGATGGGTGCGAAAGCCAACAAATCTGGAGCTGTAACAAGCAACAACACAGAGGAAGTAACAGTGCTGACATAAACATGCTGTCATTCCTAGTGTGTAAAATGAGTGGACCCAAGAAACAGAGGAAAATGTTGGTCCTGGGGAGTGAACTTTTCGAGGCCATTGGTGATTCGAGAGAAGGCAGGCATGGAAATGCAGACATGGTGGCCATCATCATTTTGTGATGAGGCCTGAACCTGCAGTGCCGACATCTTGGAACACTTAATTTTTAATCACTGCTCATGGTAACATGCATTCAGATTCTAATCCTTATGATTACCTACCATTTTTTTATACTCCAGCTTTTAGTTTGTGCTTTATCCTTCGCCTGGCTTTTCAATTTGTGTAATTTTAGGGTTTTAGGTTAATATTTCAAGATAAAACTCATGCTTTTTATCTGGAAATACATCGAGATAAAAACGTATAATATAATTTCTGTACAATTTACAGCTACGGCAAGCCTTAGCGATAAATAAGAGGATAAATTAATAGCTTTTCTTCCTCAAAAACTTTTTTTGATCGATCGTAGACGAGATGTCGTTTTCATTCTTCATGGCGTCATGCCCGAAGACTCCACAAGAAGTGTTGAAAGCAATCAAAGATAACCTCATGGCTCTTGATACCAAAACCGTTGTCGGAGTTAAGGCCCTCGAAAAGGTATCCCCTCTCCCTCTATTTTTTATTTATTCATTTCGTATTGTTACTGGCTTGTTATTTGATGATCAAATGCAGATTGATTTTTCCTTGTTTTATTAGATCAAATACAGGCTTAATTACTGTTTTGTTTATTTATGTAATTATTCGTCAATTGTGAGAATATATATATATAAAATAAAAAATAAAAAAACTGCTGTTGGTGGTTAGGGTGTATAGACCAGACGTTATTGTTTGTATGTGCAATGCAATTGGCGAAAATATTTTTTAAGAAACTAAAAATGCAATTCACGAGGCCGAAATTAGGGGTTTTGGTGATGCTGGATGGATCATTGGGATTTAATTGATTGTTCATTGATATTTTGAAAGTTATAACAGGCATTGGAAGAAGCGGAGAAGAATTTTGTGACATTGAGATGTATGATTTGTGGAGATGGGGAGGTTGAACTGAATATGGATCAAGTTTTGCAATTAGCACTTGAAGTTTGCAAAGAGGATGTTCTTGCTCTTATGATTCACAAGTTACCTAATTTGGGATGGGAAGTAAGTGCTGCTGCTACCCCATTCTTCCGTTTAGTCTTTTGTTTTGGTTGTTGCGGCAGAAGAGATTATAATTTCTTTATTTATGTTGAAATGCAGGCCAGAAAGGATTTAGTCCATTGTTGGTCCATATTGTTGAAGCAGGAGGTTGAGTCCAGATATTGCTCTGTAGAATACATGGAGAACCATTTTGAATTTCTTGTTGTGTGGTAAGCACAAGCATAGAATACCTTTTGTTATGCTTTGATTTAAAACTCATACTTTGTCTTGTGGGCCTTTTGGGATACAGGTCTTTGATTTCTTCTGATTATCATATAATTTTTATATAGTCTTCCTGAGTAGCGCCATGTGATAGCATTTTCTGCCCAAGAAGGAAACAAGGTTCTTCCATCTAAAAGAGTTGGGATTTTGTGTGTATTACCAAATTGTCATTCAGAATGACAATGTCACTGGAAAAAAAAATGAAATAAGAGAATAACTAATGCCAAAGATCCATTTAAAATTTTGTAATCAGGGTATGATAAGAAAATAGCACCCCATTCAGCGAAGTGACAAAATTAAAGGAACTATATAATACGTCTTGTTTTTGTGCCCAAAGTTATTTGTTTCAAGATTATTTTCTGTCATAAGGTTTAAATCTGCTTGCTATTGTGTGGCGGTTGGAATAAGGGATTTGAGTTTTTGGAGATTGTAGAAACTATTAGAGACACACTAGCACGGTTTCTTGGAATGACAACTATAGGATAGAAAACTTAGAGTTCATACCTAGGGTTCTTAGGAGTCACTCCTAACCACAAATTGAGTCACGCAATAAATAAATAAAAAATTGCCTGAAATTTTGTTCATAAACTGATTTTCTCACTATAGTGAACAATTACAAAACCTAATAAGTAGTTGTCATTTCTTAAAGTAGAAAAAACCTAATAAACTTAATTACTCTTTAGGACTAATAAAATACCCAATTAAAAAATTAAACCTATACAAATTTTCCAGATTTTCCTGCAAACCTGGATATTGCCGCTGCAAAAATACATTAACTTTTCTTATATTGTTGTATGTGTTACTTTTTCATATGGAGTCTCTGTTTATAAGAAATTTCACTAAGGTAATACTGTATGAGATTTAATGTTTTCTCTTTGAACAGCTATGATGACAAGGAAATTGCCTTGAATTGTGGACTTATGCTAGGAGAATGCATAAAATTCCCAACTTGCAAAGTAATATATTCAAGCTCTTTTTTATTTCTTTTACAGCCACTGTGTGATAGCTAAAACTCTTAAATTTTTGAATTTGATGGTATCAGTGGAAGGAGCTTTATTGTTATCCTTGCATAGTTGATTAGTGTACAAAAGTAGTAGTGTTGAAATATGGATATGGTGACTCTTATGCTCTTGTTATTTGGCCTATATGTAAGCTTCATCTTCATAAAACTTTTGTGTACTTTGGCATTCTCATGCGCTGGTATTTATGATCATCAGTCATCATTACCATCATTGTGATGACCTTTGACTCCATTGGATTACAATCACACTCATAGGAGGCCTTCTTGAGATGAGATTTCAGATGGTCAGGGCTTTGAATACATAGCTTTTATCTCACCCATAAGTGCGAGACAGCAAGAGGCTTGAGTTCTCATTAACAGCTCAGCACAGTAACTGTTTCTCATGACAGCGAGAAATTATGACCTTAGGGGAGAGAGAAGTTGTATAATGCGTTTGTAAGCATGTGGAGTTGTATATCCTTTTTATCCTGAATAAAAACACTTGGAGATTTATGCCAGTGGAATTGTGAATTTTCAATGCATTATTTGGTAGAACTCCTTCCTGTATTATTTTTTTCTGTATTCATTACTTGATGTTTATATTCCTAGAAACTTTTCATAGTTAATGGCTCGTGTTAGAGCTTACCTGGAAAATAGGAGAATAATAACTCTAAGTCTGAGTACCTGCGACCAGGGGCTGGTTAGAACCTAGTTTTATTTGGTATCTTGACATGGGGTTTGGGGTTTCCCCTTCTGTGCATTTTTGTGCATGTAGGGGTGATCCTCTTCTCTTAGGTCCTTTTAATTTAGATCAGTTACCCATTGAAAAATTTTAAGCCTTTCTACAATCTCCATGCATGCCCTTAAATGTTTTTTTCCCTGTATTTTGGCTTCAAGCTTTTTTCACAGGGATCTGTTTTGTCATTTTATTATTTTTGTAAAATTCCTTTTGTGATATCATCTCCATCAATGGAAAGGACTGCTTGACCTTGGTTTCATTATGATTTTTTTATGTGCTCGTTGGTTGTTGCTTCTACCCTGGCCTTTGGGATCTTTCACTGATTATGGGTATTTGAACTGTGCTCACTGCTGCTAAATTTATTTAATTCCAAAATTTTAATGCTATAATATGATTAATACATTGACCAACTTATTTTCTGTAGAGATTAATGGCCCCACTTCCACTGATTGTTTGATTCATGGCAAGCCATGAAATGGACTGGCTGGACCAGGTTAACAGAATTTGATGATTGCTAACCTATTGCTTTTTTGAGATTTTAAATTTCAGTCAGTTTTAATTTTAGCACTTACTCGAAGTTTGAAATGGCTGTTACTGTCAATGCTGATTTTGACATCTGCTTCTGATGATTTATTTCCTTATTGTGACTAGCAAGTTTTAAGTTTTCATACAGATAATTTTTGTAGTGATGTTCCAGATATATATTAGTGTCTTCAAGCTTTGAGTTATCCTTCAAATTTGTGGAATTGCCTAGCTTTGATGTTGCTTCTGATGCTTTCTCTACTTTCAAGGTCAGAGTTGCCAGTTTGTAAGTTCTTGTGTTTCCCTTTTCTTTTCTGTTCAAATTTGTGCTTCCAGTTATTCCTACCTATACGTTTTGATATTCTTGCCAGGATTTACTGACAAAACACGGCACTGTAGTTGCTGAGTATCTTACTGCACATTGTGATGAGGTAAACTTTCTTGTCATTTTTATGATTCTAAATAGATATAGGCAGATCAATCTTGGCTGAAATGTTAATTAAATTTTGTTGATCTACTTATGTTAGTAAAACAATACTCAGAATATGCTTTGAACAAGAACCTCCTTTTGTGATGATTAATGAATTATACGACCTCGTGTAAGTTGCTGAAAGCATGTCAACTCATTGGATTTTGGGCTCTTAATATTTGTCTAGACTATAGAGCACATCTACTACCATAATAGCTCCTTTTCACAATTATCCTTATCTTTTCTCTTGCTTGTGTAAGAAGTTTCTCTTAGCTAATTTAGAGCACTACTGTCCCAATTCTTTGATCTATATGAAAAACTCTTGACATCTTCTAATTATGTGACAAGAAGACAATCTTTGAAGGTTACTTTCCTATGTACCTTTTCAGATGTCACTCTTCTGTTGCTTTGATAAGTAAGTTCAAAGTATTATGTTGATTTACCTTCTCTCAGAATTCCTTTTGGAACGTCCGAGCTCACACATAATGAAGCTCTACATTCTAGAAGTTCAGTACCTGAAAATCTTGATGAGTTTGATGAAGGTATTAAGTCGTTTGTCTTCCACTTTTTATTTCTTGTATCTCAATTTTGATGTTATTTTGTTTGTACAACTAGTTTAATATACTGTGCAATCAGAAGAAACCATGATTTTAATTGGCAATGCTATCTTTATCAAACCAAAAGTGATTAAGCAAGAAACCTCTGAATGATAGAAAAGCCATAAAAGATAAGTTATTACTGACCAATAAATCCTGGCAATAGGAGACCACTTTGGTATCAAAGCTTTGAATTTTTTTTATCACTTTTAGTGAGAACATAATTCATTTTATGCAACTGCGATATAACTCGAATGAGTTTTTGGATCATTTTGTTTCACCATGCTTTTCTGTTCACTGGAAATCTGAACGCTTCTCTCATTGAAATCATTACAATGATGCCAATCTAGCCCAAAGCCAATGAATGGTTTAACTGTCTTGCTTTGCCTATCCTCAGGGGCACAGTCAAGAAGGACTTGCTCTGTTTCTAAGAACTGGACCATTTTTTTAATTCCAAGGTTATCGGATTGCCTTTCTCTTCTTCTTTTTTGGTTTGGGGGGTGGGGGTGGGGGTGGGGGAGATATGTTCAACCTGAATATAGGATATGCAATGTAGCCATCACAGATTAGAGCTCTAATGTGTGTCTGATAAGTGGTAATAGTGGTTCTGGTTTATTCAGGCATGTCCTATTTTATATATGGCCCTTCTGTGTTAGATCTATTTCAATACATTGTCTTCTTTGGAGTTTTGTTTTCTTTGACCATCCTCTGTTTATTTGCTCTTTAATTTGTCTGGGCAGGACTCGAGCAAAAATATTCAGATCGCTGCTTTCCACATTTTCAAGGTTTTAGAATTTTCCTCACCTTGTCTTTTTCTCTAGTGTATGTATTTCTTTTTCTAGTTGTGCTCTAGGCTTGGCAACATGCTAGGACATCGGTTTTTCCATGCTATCATGTCAAATTATGATTCCACCATTAGAACCAAGGAGATTGCTTATCTAGTACATGTACAACATTGGCTAATTTTTGTACCCTCATCCAAAGCATAAATCGGTCAAGTTATAGAGCAGACAATCAACTGCAATTACTGTCTGATATGCATCATGTTTGGTGGTTGTGTGTTTAATTGTTTTTAGGGTATTTGATAAATTCAGTGCATTTAATTTGTCTAGGCTGTTTTCTTGTGGTAGTTGTATTTTTATCAGCACCCCGGGAAGATATGCATCTAAGGTTATTTCATAATGGTCCTTTTTGGTGTCTTTATCTTATGATAAACACAAATAGCCATATACCTACTACAGCTTTTTAGTGAAGGTAAACTTTAAGTGGAACTTCCAATGGCTGTTCATGTCTTTGTGATATGCAATCTATTTAATTTCCATGGGAAACAAAGACACCATCTTGATTTAAGGTTTCACTACAGTAGCAGAGAGTCCTAGTTGATGCAAGAAACTTGTACAAGGTGTTAGGATATCTATCTGAATGTCTTTTGCATGCATTCCCTGTCCAAATTTATGTTTGATCAAGATGATGGACGCAGCTGTTCTTGTTTTTGCTGTGCCTCCTTTGCAAAGAAGCAGTGTCCTAGACGTCAAAGATAACAATTGAATTGTATAAAAAGAAAAATAAGGTTTGCTGTTGAGTAGACATGAGTGATAAATAGAGGTCAGCATGGCATTGGCTGCTCCATTTAGATGAAAATATTTTGGTTTCTCTAAATTGGCTTGGTCGATTTGCAACTTACAAGTACAGATTTTTTCCATACCTTCTTGATTGAAAGGGTTACGATGCTGTCAAAATTGTTGCACTTTACTATCATTTCTGCGCCTCTGCGGATTAACCAGATTTTGTAACAATGGCTCTCATGCACAGTGTCAATCGTTGACTTTTTGTTAGATGCTCATCAAATAAGAGTCCTTTATTTTTCTATGATAGTGAGATATTTTGCAGCATAAATGGTGATTTATGGTTCCAAGTGTTAAACCCTGTCTTTGTTCTCACGTCAGGTCTTTGTTGCTAATCCGAGCAAGCCAAGAGAAGTAAAAATGATTTTGGCAAAAAAATAAATAAATAAATAAAATTGTTGGAGTTGCTTCATAACCTCTCAGCTGGAAAAGGTAATTATGCTTTCGAATTGCAGCCGGGTGCTATGGCACCTAGATACACAAACAGGTGAAGAAATTTCCTTTGGAATTATGTTTATAGAAACACTTAATCATTTTTGAAATTCCGTCTGCAGATTGATGACACACTGTCCTCTTCAGGAGCTGAGGATGAACAGTTTGAAGAGGAAAAGGAATTGATCATCAAAGAAATTGATAAACTATCTCGCCTGTCAAATCTTGATCCTCAGACCTTCATCTTAAATGCCAGCATTTCCTTTTTCTACTCTGATTCTGTTTCAGGTTCATGCTAGTCCCGTGATGATTGATTGATTCCGAAAGCTGATATTTGCGCAAAATAAACACGGTAGGAAACAAAATATTTACTGAAGTACATCCTGCCGGTTTGTCTTATTTGGACGTCTTGAGCATAGTTGTAAAATCCGTTCCGGGTACCGTTCTGGTTTTTTATTTGGAACGAAACGTTCCGGTTTCGGTGCATTCCGACGTTCCGTTCCGGTTTTGTACTGTTCATATTTATTTAATTATATATATGAAAAAAATAAAATATTAATTTAACAATTATAATTTAAATTCAAGATAAATAAAATTTAAATTATATAATACAAATATAATCTCAAAATTAGAAACATTATAAAATTCCAAAATATTATGAAAGTAAAATGTTCTAAAATAAAACAAATATAAATCAAACATCTTCTACATTATTAATATAAAAATATTAGAATTTCTTATTATGCATCCCAAAAAAATAGTAAATACCATAGTAAGATAATTACAAAGAGAATAGTACTGAAAATCATATGTTCAAAAAGAAAAGAAAAAAATAGATTTTGAAAAAAATAAATAAGTAAAATTCGGACATAATATGATATAAATAAAAAATCGTAAATAGTAAGTAAAATATTTCTGAATACAATACAACATAATTATGGCTATAAAACTTTATTAGTTAAGGTTCATATATAATTAAAAATAATTTAAAAATACATTACAAAACAATTATGTTCATAGAATTTCATTAGGTAAAAACTAACAAATTTAAAATAAATATTTTGATGATATGCTATATAAATTAAAATCAGTCCCATGCCCGTCATTTTCCTCGTTATTTTTAATATATTTATCAAAAGTATTATTATTAAAAGGATTATCAATACTAATACTGGTGTCAACACTCAACATCGATATTACTAGTACTAGCTCCAACTCCAACAAATTATTTCGACACCAGGATATGAAAATAATTTAAAAACATCAAAAAATTTTAATTTAAAGTAAAAAAAAATTAAATATAAATTTTAAAGTTAATATTATTGATTTTCAAGAGTGATTCCATGATATATATATATAGAATTTGTCCGATGTGGGACAATGTCCCACATCGGTTGGACAAATTCATTGTGGGACAATGTCCCACATCGGACAAACAAAATTGTTTGTCAATTCTTCTCCTTTAAATATTTTCTCTCCAATCTGCATTCTCCTTGTCCCACATCGGTGAAATACATTCTTTTCTCAACTTTTCTTCATTAAATACTCTTCAGTCTCCACGCCAATCTCCACTCTTCAGACTTTAGAGTCCAGTCTCCGGAACGGAACGTCCGGAATGGAACCGGGGCGTTCCTGCCGGAATTGGGCTGAAATTTCCGGATCGGACCGGAATTAAAACCGGGATAAAAATATCACCGTTTTGTTCTGTTTTTATGAACGGAACGATATGTTCTGTCCGTTCTGGCCGGAACGGAACGGATTTAATAACTTTGATCTAGAGTATTGGTTGAGTGATCAAAGGAACTGGATTATGAACTTACTACTCCTGTTGCGTTGTGCATAGTGTTTCAAGGTTAAGGCTTGTTTTAACATTGAGCAAAAGATTTAAGTTTGCTATAATTTTGTGATCCAACCATTGGTGCCTGTAGTGTATGTCAAGTATTTCCTCCACCTTCCGGGTTGAGTTAAGTGATGTCTAGTTAGTAGAATTCGAAAGCACCGGAGATGATTTTTTGATGCTCGTTGATATATTCAGTGATATGAAAATGCAAAGTGCATTATATATTTTAGCTATTCTGGTTCTTGGTTTCTAATATTTGGCCTCGGCATTGCCAACCAAGGCATGTGCATATGAAATGCATGCTTAGTTTTTTGCTCATTGTTTCAGATAAAGGATTGCATGTATAATTAGATTAACAAAGCTACAATGTCCAACAAAACTAAATCATTGAAGGGTTTTGTGCATTTGAAATGGATGAGCTTCAAGCACAACAAAATAATGATCTCCCACAACTGGTTTACAGAACTTTAGCAGCGTCATATACTCAAAAGCAAGGTCAGTTCTTGCTAGACATTCCGACTTCTTATTTACAAGTTACTTCCGCATGAAGAAATGTAACCAGACATGCATATATAGACACCGACTCTTTTAGAAAACCAGCATATATATATATAGATATAGATATAGATATAGATATATTGCTCAGCAGCCATTTTAAACCCTATGGCATACTCTAGGAGACAGGATCCATTCCAATTTTCAAACATGGCAGCAGAAGACAGCAAAGTTTGTGTGTTGACTGCCACAAGAAATAAATATCACCTCTGCATGCAAGCAATTCCAATAAGATGTATATGCATCCGCATTTATGAAATCTGATAGAACTGTGACATCCAATTTAGATGAGCCTCCCAAAGGAAGATGCAAAGACAATACCTACAAGTTGCGGTATAATGGAAAACTAAATGATAATTACCACATAGAGATGATTAATTACTTTACAGGCAAATCAACTTCATCTTCAACATCCCAACTCAAGTCCTCTTCTTCTGCACTTCCAAACCGATTATGCAATTCCACTCCACTTGTACCAGCACTTGTGGTGTTCTCAACAGCTTCCACTTTGCTCTCATCATCACTCCCAATATCTTCAATCTCATCCCAGCCAAGATCTTCCTCTTGCAATGACTGGTTTGAAACGATCGACACGTCACTGTCTTTACACGATCCACCCTTCTCCCCCGACGTATCCATGCTTTTGTAAGGCGATTGGAGAGAGGGCAAATCACTATCGTCCCTCTCAGTTTCCTTAATTACACTCTCCTTATTTGATTCACCTTTCGACAAAAACCCATTACCCTCCTCCTCGTTATCATCACCATCAAAATCCCAGCTTAAATCCTCCTCTTCATCACCGGAAATCGCTCTTTTAACAAGCAAAGCCCTTGCTTCCTCTGCTTGTTTCAACTTGAACAGTCTATAAAAGTACCGGCTCCAAAAACTTAGATCATCAACCTTAACAGGCACAACCTTATAATAAATTTGATTAACAAACTCATTGTCGCTGATTAATCTCTTAATCTCTTCATTTTTCTCTTCAAAGACAAAACTCTCCGACACCCATTTCTCATAATCCTCCTTATCCCCCGGTTCAGAACAATAAGTGTCCAAATCACATTGCACCGCACGAACTTGAGCATCGAAACGACTGTACTTCACACCCAAATGGTGTCGTTTAGTCGAACTGCTTGCATCACTATCATCATTCAAATCACGATGATGATCAACGGCTGAGAAGACGGAGTCCTTACCGTGAGAGATGATCTGGGCAGTTGAATTCCAAACGGTGGATCCGATATCATCAATGACTTGGCCGACGGACTCGAGGGAGTGTTGAGCGACGGCGGCGCCGGATTCAAAAGAAGCGGGGAGGTCGTGGACAGCGCGTGAAGCGACGTGGCGTATGACGGCGGTTTCTTTGTTAAAACCTGATCGTAATTCTTGGAGGTCGTTTTTATAGGTCTGGATGATGGATTCTGATTTGGTTGATATGGTTTTGACTAAGGAGCCAAAGGACCACGTGAGGTTTAAGGTTGAAGGTTCCGGGTCAGGGTTGTTGGATGGTGTGGGATCGTCGTCGAAGACGGATTTGAAGAAATTCATGGGAAGAATTTAGGGTTTTTTTTGTCCCAGAGTGTGATGGAAATCGAAGAGGTATTCAATGATGAAATTCAAAACAAATTTTAAAAAATAAACATCAAATATAAAAGAAAAGAAAAGAAATCCAAACACCTTCTTAAAAGAAAAAACAAAAATCAAAATAATAGTGATAAAATCTAACAGGCTAAAAAGTGATAAAATTAAAACAGAGCCAAATTTGAAAAATTAAACAAAAAGTAAAGACTGCTAGCTTGAAAGGTTGATTTACAGATTTGAAGGTTTAAACATGGATTTTTACGAGAAAAGTGAAAGGAAGGCTCAGCAAAAGGTCATCAGCGTCGCGCTAGAGATCCATTGACCAGATGCACTGCATGAGGAGGAAGAGAAGGCCGGAACGAATCGCATGATGTGACGGGAAAATGGTTATGATCACCAGAACCAGCTGCTTGGACCGCCGAAAGGTTGCAAAGCGGCTAGCACGTGCAACGCACGTTTCATCAACTTCCTTGTTACTTATTTTTCGCATTTGAAAATACCGTATTGCACCTACATCTCAGAAATATTTACAAAATACCCAAGTAGTCGGTCAAACTTCTGAGAACTTGATTCCAAAGGCAACAGAGTCAGCACATTGTAATATAGAGAGAAAAGCACGAAAAGATGAAGATGCTTCGTCTCTCATTGTACTATTTTTGAAGGATAAATGATCAAATCACTATTATTTGCAGTCCATGATCAATCGAGATACATGTACAATATTTTCCCCACCATAAAAGAATTTTAAGGCAACATAAACACTTCTAAAAACACATCATTAACTCAATTAATAAGTTTAACTAATTCAATTTATACGAAGAAAATATTGACAGCATAAAAAGGCTAAAAAAACTAATTATAGCTCATCCAAGTTAACATGTTAAATTTATGATCTCGTATAATTAACCTATTAAAAATAAACTCCATATATTCAATCCCCGACCATGGACACAAGATTGGAATAATCCCGTCAAAAGAAGATTGAAAAAAAACACCAATACAAATTTCTAAAAAATCAAATGATGATAGATGAAATTAAATGAAAAAAAAGGACCCAAAACAATATCAAAGTCAATTCACGTTAAGCTTCAAAACATAATGACCTTTCTTATGAGCGCGCAACTAACTCCATAGAAAGACCCTAAAACATCACAACGCAAATTCCAAATCATCAAAATGCTAAGATATGAATTTGGAGAAATAATGCAATAAGAGAAATCCATAAGAAAACAAAAAAAAATATCAATTAAACAATATGGACTAAATTTGAAATCAAATGTTGATAAGATGAAATCAAGAACAAAATTTACTTAAAAAATATCAAAAATAAACAAATAACAAACAAAATAAAAAAGACCAAATTTGATATAATAAAATTAGATTAAGAGGGGCAAGATTGAAGAAAAAATGAAACAAACAGCAATAACGAAGAATCAAATTAGATATAAAAAGAATTCAAATGACATCCTTATATTTTGACGGTAGGAAGAGAGAGAGAACAAAAAAAGAGAACAAAAAAAATTCAATTTAAACTAAAACCACCACAGTGATGTGCACACACATGACACCATTGGAAAAGGGATGACGAGTCAATTAACAAAGAACTTAAAAGAGAATTGTTTATCACTGTAGATTCACTGTTCATATACACTCATGCGCACTGTTCACTCGCATTTTGATCCGGTGTGTCACGAGAGTTCGTCCACTTTTTTTTCTTTTCTTATCGGGATGTGAACAGTGCATTAACAAAAAAACCCCTCGAAAATGACAAAAAATGCCACCAAAATCAGGGGCTCCTTCGTCATTGCACAGATCGGACTGGACCAGACTGGATTGATCCAACCCGCCAATCTTCTTCTTAATTTATTATTTTTCAAAATTGGCTAAATACGGTTTTAGCCCCTAATAAGACAAAAACGTTGACTTAAGTTCAGGGGCAAGACGGTAACTGACCCTATTTTTTTATTATTTCTTTCCATGTCTGTCAGTGTGTGCCACACACACACCACACAGTTTTCTGCCCCACGCCCTCTTTAGGTGGCGCGTGCAGTGTCATACAGTGTCCGGAGACGAGATTCCAGCGCACAGAGTGATGCGTCTCCGCCTGTTCTTCCTCCCGCGGTGGCGTGTTTGGCTATCAGATGTACGTGGAGACGGCGGTGGCCGGTTGAATCCGCTGGAGACGTTTCTCTCTCTCCTGCATGTACAAGTGCAGGAGAGTCCCCGGAGTTTGCTTCTTTTACACTTTGGTCCCTTCAGTTTTAATTTCATTTTTTTCCCTGATTTCTGGTAAATAAGTTTTGCTTTTGTTCAATTGGGTCCTCCGATTTTAATTGATTCAATGTCCATTTTGCAATGCGGTCCTCATTCTTTCAATTTCTGGATTGGATTAAAAAATATGAATTTATTCGGTACAGTAGTTTTAATTTCTTCAGTTTTGTCCTTGGATTAAAATTGATAATATATTTAATTTTTATTTTGGCACTTATACTTTTAATTTTAGAATTTAATCCCTTTATATTTAAGCCCTGTGACTTTTAATTTTTTTTATTTTAATCTCTTTTGTTATTTTTATTTCTAGAATATTCCATACTTTTAATTTTTATTATTTTTTTAGTATTTTATTTTTTTAACATTATTAACATAATAATAATAATAATAATAATAATTTAATGTTTTTTTCTTACTTATTCTTTCGTTAATGTTTTTTAGATTTTTTCCCTTTCGGGACAATTTGATAATTTTTATTCTTTGAATAGTGATAACAATAACTATTTTTATTTTCATTTTATTTTTTTTGTTTGATGTTTTGTTGAAGTTTTTAGGATTTTTTCACTCTTTTATTTTTTTCCTTTCATTATTAACACCCACAATAATAATAATAATAATAATAATAATAATAATAATAATTTTTTTAGATTTTTTTTCTTCTTATAATTTGATAATTTTTATTATATTGACAGTAATTATAATGATAATTTTTAATTTTTTTTTTGTTTCATCTTTTGTTGAAGTTTTTATAATTTTTTCATTATTACCTATTTCCGTATCTTTGATGTTAAATCTTCAATATTGTTGTTTCAGTACTGTGTATTGATGTGATATATGATATCAAACTTTACATCTATAAATATTATATTTTACTTTTAAATTTATAAAATCTATAAATTACTTCAAATTCAATAATTATCAAAATTGTTTTCTTGGCCCATAACGTAGTGCAATCGATTTTTTAATTTTCAAATCAAATAATATTTTTTCCAGTTAATAATATTTCTTTTTTGTTTTGTCATTTATTTTATTTATTATTTTTGTTAGTTATTTTATTATTTTATTATTTTTATTTTCAAGTCAAATGACTTTTTCTTACCTCATAAATTTTATTTTATTTTATTATTATAATTTTTTTAGTCTTTCTTTTTTTTTTATTATTAACACAATAATATTAATAGTGATAATAATAATAATAATAATAATAATAAGAAGAAGAAGAAGAAGAAGAAGATTAGGAGGAGCTTCAGTTATTTTTATTACTTACACTTTTGTTAATGTTTTTCAGTTTTTTCCTCCAGGGATAATTTTTTATTTTTTATTATTTTACCAGTGATTACAATGATAATTTTAGATGTTAAAACTTCATTATTGCTATTTTTAAAATAGAGTGTAGTGATTTGTGTTATTATATTAAATTTTACAAATATAAATATTATATTTTAATTATGGACCAACATATCCTGTTAATTTCTTTCATCCTAACAATTATAAAAACTTTTTACTCGGCCCACAATGTAGTGTAATATTTTTTTTTCAGGTCAAATAATTTTTTGTGCAATCAATAATTTTTATTGTTTTTTCATTTATTATAAGTTTTTTCATTTGCTCTTTTATTAATGTTTTTAAGCTTTTTTTAAGCCTTTAATCTAATCGGAATTAATTCAATGTCCAATTTCCAATTCGATCATCCTTCCTTTAATTCCCGTATTAGATTAAAAAATATTAATTTATTCGGTACAATAGTTTTAATTTCTTCAGTTTTATCCTTTAATTAAAATTGATAATAAATTTGATTTTCATTTCGGTTCTTATACTTTTAATTTTAGATTTTCAACACTTTTTATTTAATGTTAATTTCAGCCCTATTACTTTTTATTTTTAATTTTAATCCCTTTATTTCTTTTTATTCCTAGAATAATCCTTAGTTTTATCCAAGTACATATAAGTGTAGTTAGCTTTGATTTTTTTTTTCTCATTTGTTAAGATGGTATTTTTTCCCAAAAAATTAATTCTTAAATTTTATTTTATATCTATTACCATTTGAAAATTGATATCTGTAATTTTTTTCTCTATTTGTTCTTTATTTTATTTTTTTTATTTTTTTTATTTATTTTTACGCCATGTGACTTTTTTTACCTCATAACTTTCATTTTAGTTTTTTTTTAAATCTTTTTTTTTCATTATTCACATAATAATAATAATAATAATAATAATAATAATAATAATAATAATTAATAATAATAATAATTATTATTATTATTATTATTATTATTATTATTATTATTATTTTATTACTACTATTTAATATATTTTTCTTGCTTATTTTTTTGTTAATATTTTTTGTGTTTTTTTTCTCTAAGAACGATTTGATAATTTTTATTCTTTTAATAGTTATAACAATGACTATTTTTATTTTTATTTTATTTTTTTATTTGATATTTTGTTGAAATTTTTAGGACTTTTTAAGTTTTTTTTCTTTTATTATTAACGCACAAATAATAATAATAATAATAATAATAATAATAATAATAATTTAATTGTTTCTCTATCTTACTCCTTTATCAATGTTTTTTATATTTTTTCCCTCCTAATAATTTGATAATATTTTTTTTGGAAATAATAATAAGGATAATTTTTATTTTTATTTTATTTTTTGTTTAATCTTTTTTTGAAGTTCTTGAAATAATTTTTTTTCTCCGTATGTTTTTTGTTTTAGTTCTTTATTGGGGTTTTTTTTTTATTTTCAAACCAAGTTAATTTTTTTTTGCATAATATTTGTTTTTTTTTAATTTTTTATTAAAGGTTGAAAAAAAAAATTAGCCTTTTATTTTTAGTTATTTTTCTTGCTTACGCTTTTTTTAATGTATTTATTTTTCTTTCTCTAAAGATAATTGAATAAATAATATTGTTTTGGCAGTGATAGCAATAATAATTTTAGATATTAAGACTTCAATGTGTTGTTTTTATAATAGGTCATGATAAGCTGTTTTATCATATTAAATTTTGCATAAAAAATATTATATTTTAATTTAAAACCAGCAAATCTTATTAACTTCTGTAATCTCGACAATTATATAAATTCTTTACTTAACTCGCAACATAATGTGATAATTTTTTCTAATTTTCAAATCAAATAATTTTGTTACATTTAATAATTTTTTTTACATTTAATAATTTTTTTAATTTTCATGTCAATTTTTTTAATTTTTAATTTTGATTTTATTTTTAATTTTATCTTTCTATTATTTTTTATTAGTTCTTTTTTCCCATTCAAATGAATTTTTTTTACCTTATTTTTTTTTCTTTTGTTAAAGTTATTTAGATTTTTGTAATCTTTAATTTTTTTTCATTATTAACACACCTATAATAATAATAATAATAATAATAATAATAATAGTAGTAGTAGTAGTAGTAGTAGTAATAATAATAAGAAGAAGAAGAAGAAGAAGAAGAAGAACAAGAAGAAGAACAAGATGAAAAAGAGGAATTATTTTGATTATTTTTCTTTCTTACTTTTTTTAGTTGTTTTTTCAGCTTTTATCCTCAAGATAATTTGATAATTTTATTATTTTAACAGTAATAACAATTACAGTTTTAGATGATAAATTTTAGATATTACTATTTTTATAATACGGTATAATAATATGTTTTATTATATTTAATTTTGTATATATAAATATTATATTTTAATTTTGAATTGGCAAATCCTTTTGATTTCTTTAATCCAAACAATTATAAAAATAATTTACTCAACCCACAGCATAATACAATATATTTTTTAAATTTTACATGAATGCTTTCCCCTTGCATTTTTTTTTCATGACCAGCTTCCTTTTTTTATTTTATGAACAAATTTTTTTTTTTCATATTTTTAAAAATTTTTACTAACCTAGATGTCCAATTCAGCTTTTTTTCTTTACCATGTTTCTTTTTCTGTGTTTTTTTTAACTAGGATATCCATAGTAGCAAATTTATAATAAATCACGACATCTTGTTTACAAATTTTCTAACAAATTTTATCAAAAATATTTTAACGATAGCAACATTCAATCACTTTTTAATTGAAATTTTTTTTTTAATAGATTTGAGCAATTATTATTTTACTATTTAAATATTAAATAAATTAAATACAACATGTATAAAATCAATCAATTTTCTACATAGATAAAAAAGCCCAGTGCATCGCGCAGGCAATAACGCTCGTACTTCCCTAAAAGACTATGTTTGATGATGGGGCGATGTCATACGTTAATAACTTTTTTAAGTAAATATTATTAAAAGGATCAATTTTCCATTAGCAATTTGTTTATTAAAAAACAATATGAAAGGATTGAAAAGCCTATTTGTGGATGTTCATAATTTTTTTATGCAAGGATAATATAGTCTTTACAATATACTTTTAGAACATAAAAAAATTGAATTGCCCCCTTTAACCTCTTAAGAAATTGCTTTTTAGGGCAATATAATTACTACATTGTGCATCTAAATGGTAAGAAAACTTAATTATCCTGAATAAAATTCAGGATGTCTAATGACTCTTTCTGAAAAAGATCATTATACCTTTAACTCCAAGGCAATTGATATTTTTAAAGTAAAAAAATGATAATGCTTTTTTTTCTTATGAAAAGTGATGTATATATATATATTGAGTTCCAATGCCTATAAAGTTTAACTATTATATAATAAAAAAAATTATTTCTCACAAGATATAAATTAAAAAATTTAAGGTATGTGCAAGAGAAAAGGAGAGTACAAACAGAAAAAGTTTAAATGGTTTTTGTCCTACTACATTTGTTTTTATTTTCTACTCTATTTAGATATTGTTTAGTATTGTAGTTGTGATTATTTTATAAAATATTTTTTACTCGGAAATGAATTTAAATAGTATTTTTATTATTTTTTAAATTTATTTATGATATTAGGATATGAAAATATAAAAAAATAATAATTTAAAGCATAGCAAAGCATATTTTTTTTCTAAACACTTTTAAAACATAAAAATAATTTAATTGGGTAAGGAGCGCACCATATTTTTATCATCCACAGTTGAAACAGGGCCTCTATATAACGTAAAAGCTATGAGTGGCTTCTCCATATTTAGCTTTGCTAGTTGCAAACTTTTATATGAATATATGAATTGCCTTGTTTTTTAAAATTTATATCAAAAATTATATAATCGTAGGAAAAACAATATATATATTAACTAACAAATAATAGGCGTGTCTTTTTTACTGTGCGGACACTGTTCACATAGACTCATTGCACCATGGACTGGATATCCACTCCGGTGCATCGCGCACGTACGTCCATTTTTCCCGTTTATGAACAGTGTATTAACGGTTCTACCCTCAGAAAATGACAAAAAAAGTCGTCTGAACTGAGGGGCTCCATGGTCATTTCGCCCCTTGGTCTGACACGGTCCGGTCCGGTTCGCCGCACTTCTGATTTTTTTATTATTTTTCATAATTGGCTAAATACGGATATAGCCTCTAATAAGACAAAAATCTTGCATTCGGAACAGGGGCAGACCAGTAATTATCCATATCTTTTTATTATTTTTCTCGGTGTACTGTCAGTGCATGCGTAGCACGCGACGCACGGTTTTCCGCCTCACACCCTATTTAGGCCGCGCGTGAGGGATCATACGGTGACCTGAGATGGGCTACCAGAGTCTCTCCCGATGCGTCTCCGCGTGGTCTTCCTCCCGGTGCGGCGTGTTTGGGAAAAGACGGTCGTGGACGCGGCGGTGGCCGGTTAAAGCCGTTGGCCACCTTTCTCTCTCTCCCGCATGTAAAAGTGCAGGAGAGTTCCTAGGTTTTTTGGATTTTTCACTTTGGTCCCTGTACTTTGAATTTTATATATGGTCCTGATTTTTGTTATATAAGTTTTAATTTAGTTTAATTGGGTCCTTCGATTGAAATTATTTCAATGTAAATATTTTATTTTTTTCCTCCCTCTTTAAATTTCTGGATTGGATTGAAAAATATTAATTTATTCGGTATAACAGTTTCAATTTTTTCAATTTTGTCCTTTGATTGAAATTGATAATATATTTTATTTTCATTTCGGCCCTTATACTTTTAATTTTGGATTTTAATCCCTTTATATTTGATTTTCTTTTCGGCCCTTATATTTTTTTAATCCCTTGATTTCTTTTTATGATTTTAATTTTGTTAAATTTTTTATGATTTTTTTAGTCTTTCATTTATTTTATTTTTTTCATTATTAACACAATAATAATAATAATAATAATAATAATAATAATAATAATAATAATAATAATAATAATAATAATTTCATTGTTTTTCTTACTTACTCTTTTGTTAATGTTTTTTAGTTTGTTTTTTTTCTCAGAATAATTTGATAACTTTTATTGTTTTGACAGTGATAACAATGATAGTTTTTGTTTTTGTTTTATTCTTTTGTTTGATCTCTTGTTGAAGTTTTTAGGATTTTTTTACTCTTTCAATTTTTTTTCTTTCATTATTAACACAAAAATAAAATAAATAATAATAATAATAATAATAATAATAATAATAATAATAATAATTGTCGAGACGACGATTTTTCGCGTTTCGCACCTCGCATCCCCCCGAGAGTTTAGGGAGACAACGACGTGCGATGAAAATGAGGGGTTTTGTTTTATAGTCATAAAAAATACTACTATAATTATTAGGAGTGGCCACATAGTATTAAGGTCACTAGGAACCTAATGGTATGCGAGAGTCTTGGGTAAGGGGACTTGTTGTGCATGGGGAAGACGTATCACCCCAGTGCACCCTACCTAAGGTACGTTGCATTGTTGTTTGATTGTTTTTCCTAAGTTTGATTCTTATTAGTCTTCCTAAAATTCGACGTAGATTTCTCTCCGTGAGAGAATCTCTACCTCATAGCAGGTTTGAAAGACTAACAAAAAAGGGAATAATTTTTACACTACATTTTGAAAGTCACATTTTTAACTATCTACGAGTGTACTTTACAATGTAATTTTACACTGCAGTAAAAAACCTCTTTTTTTTATCTATGGATGTACTTTACAATGTAATTTTACACCGTAGTTAAAAATTCTTTTTATCTGCGAGTGTACTTGACAATGTAAATTTATACCGCAAAAGTTAAAACAAAATAATTGTTAAATTATTTTTAACATTTTGGCTGAATACCAACGGATAATCGTAAACAGGTTACGATACCCAATTTTGTTTTAAAATATGAAAAAGATGCAATATTTTTTTTACGAAAAATATGATGAAAAATTATGGAATTCAGCCGTATGCACGAAAACAACACATTTTTTTTTTTGAAATGTAGTTTTTATGTTTTTTTTATATGTTTTTTTTTTGCTTTTTCTCTCTTTTTTTTAAAAAAAGAAAGAAAAGGGAAAATAAATAAATAAATAAATAGATAAAACTATGGGCTGGACTATCCAAGCTTGATGGGCCGAGAGGCCCATCACTCTGGCTGGCTGGGCTATCCAGCCCTGATGGGCCGAGAGGCCCATCACATGGCAGGCTCGTCTACTTGGCTGGGTCGGGCAGCCCAGCCCAAACTTAATATTAAAAAAATAATAAATAAATATTTCGAAGGAGAAGAACGTGAACAGTGCAGAATTAACATTGTTCACGTTCATGAATAGTAAATGGTCGACTTTGACGAAAGGGTTACTTGATGATGTAGCCGTGTAGAGGGGATCAAGGTCGTCCTTCCTATCGTGGTGGCGTCGAAAACAGAGGTCTGTGGTGGCCGAAATGAGGGCTGGAAGCTTGCTGGTGGTCGCCTCTACACTTCGTCGTTGCTGCTCTTTCTTTACCGGAGGACACTTATGGGTGGCTTACGAGGTGGAGCAGCGAGTTACGAAGAGGGTGGTGGTGCTAAGTGTGTGGTTGATTTCCGTGGAGATGAGGAAGAGCTGCCGTGGGTGGTTTTATTTTAGAGAGAGAGAGACACTTTTGGAGGGGAGAGAGAGATGTGGGGAAGAGAACGGTTGCTAACAGAAACTGGCTGGGATAAAGGGTGGCTGTGACGGGAAAGAGTAGTGAGCTGGTGAGGCAGCCTCGCCGACGACCAGAAAGGGAGAAGGTGGTTGTTGCACCGGTTGGACTATGATTTTACTGTAATTTTCCCGTTTGTTCAACGTTTTCCCCCCATGGTTTTTTCTTGTCCATTTCTTCTACAATTTTCCTCTATTTATAGGCTAATCTTTGCAACTTGCAGTATGGGATTGATGTCCACAACATGACATTTTCAGGGGGTGGTTGGCAAGGCATGGCTGCTGACATGCCACAGGTATGGCTGCCGGCAATGCCATTTTCCAGTCAGCTCGGAACTGATTTGACCTTCTTCTTTTTTTAATTTAATATAAAATATACTGAAGAAAAAAAATGGGTTATCAAAAAGAGTTTTTCAACGGGAAGAATTATGTTTTTACTTTCAATTTTAGCTTCTAATTTGATCCAAAAAGTTTCGTCACTGAAAATTTTGATTTTTTCAATTTAAACTAGATTAGGCTTCCGAATTTAATTTCTTAGCAATCAAACCCTCAATTAGATTAATTCAACCCATTTTAAGTGTAATTAAGCCCTTGCGCTTAATTAAATCTTTCAATTGGGCTCTCAGTTAATCCTGAATAGTTTCGTTACCGAAAATCTTGATTTCCTCAATTTAACCCAGATTAAGCTTCCAAATTTAATTTCTCAGCAATCAAACCCTCAATTAGATTAATTCGATCTATTTTAAGTGTAATTAAGCCCTTGCGCTTAATTAAATCCTTCAATTGGGATCTCAATTAATCCTGAAGAGTTTCGTCATTGAAAATCTCGATTTTCTCAATCTAACCCAGATTAAGCTTCCAAGCTTAATTGCTTAGCAATTAAACCCTCAATTAGATTAATTCGACCCATTTTAAGTGTAACTAAGCCTTTGCGCTTAATTAAATCCTTCAATTAGGATCTCAATTAATAATGAAGAGTTTCATCACCGAAAATCTCGATTTTCTCAATTTAACCCAGATTAAGCTTCCAAATTTAATTTTTCAGCAATCAAACGTTCAATTAGATTAATTCGACCCATTTTAAATGTAATTAAGCCCTTGCATTTAATTAAATCCTTCAATTGGGCTTTCAATTAATTCTGAAGCATAATTACACTTTAAAGTTGGCCGACGATTAAATCGAATTGGCCCTTAAAAATATAGTTATGTCTTACGACTTAACTTTTATGCAGATTTATCCGATAATAAATTATTTTGGCCTTAGATCTGTATTTTTCTTCATTTCTAGGCAAAAAGAGGTATGGTCGAGCCTTCAAAAAAATCCAAAAATTTTACCTTGATTTTTCTGCAAACACCATCCTGTTTTATTTTATTTTTGGGTAAGTTTTGGGGAATAACCCAAAATTTGGGTTATGACAATAATAATAATAATAATAATAATAATAATAATTTAATTGTTTTTCTTGCTTACTATTTTGTTTATGCTTTTTATTTTTTTTCTCAGTATAATTTGTTGATTTTTATTATTTTGATATTAACAGTAATAATAATTTTAGATGTTAAGACTTCAATGTTGCTATTGTTATAATATTTTAAATTAATATTTTTTCCTTTTTCCCTTTATTTTTTTTCTCCTATTTTTATTTGCTCTTTAGATTAGATGATTTTTATGATTTTACTATTAGCGCAATATTAACGATAATTTTAGTGATTAATTTTTTATTGTTTTCTTATAAAAATATTTTGTTTTTTTTTTTAATGATTGTTCAGGTCAATTTAATTGTTTTGATTGTTTGGACAGTAATGTTGATAATAATTTTAATTGTTATAACAATGATAATGACAATAACACGAGGATGAATTTTCAATTTTTATTTTTATTTTTTCATCGATAGAAAATTAACTATTTATATTTTTTATTTAATTATTGCAAATTTTTATTTGGTATTGATTCATTCATTTTTTTTAATTCTTGGATAATGTTTATTCTTTATTCGTCTCTATGCATCTATGCTTTTAGTTTTTGTTTTTTTATTGGGGTTTTATTTTTAATCAGTTCAGGCCTGAAATTTTAATTTATATTTATAATCATTTTAAAATTAATATTACTCCCTTTTTCCCTATATTCTTTTTTTTTCTGTTTTATCTTATTTTTATTTATTAATTGGATTAGATGATTTTTTTTATTTTACTATTTGCGCAATGATAATGATAATTTTTGCGATTTTTTTAATTGTTTTTTTATAAAATCTTTTGTTTATTTTTTTAATGTTTTTCTAGGGAATTTATTTATTTTAATTGTTTTGATAATAATTTTAACTGTTATAGCAATGATAATGAAAATAACATGGAGATGAATTTTCAATTTATATTTTTGACTTTTTATCGATAAAAAATTAACTATTTATTTTTTGTTATTTGATTATTATAATTATTTTCACAATTTATATTTTATTTTTGTTTGGTTTAAATTGAATTATAAAATGAACTAATCTTTATACAGTGAATTTAATAATTTAAATATCCGAATCTTCTTGTTTTTTTTATGATAATAATAAATTAATGCTGGTTATTTCGTTGAAAACTGCTAAACAAATAAATTTATATCAATTTAAAATTCATATAGTTTATAGAAAACTTGCATTTCGTAGGATTTCTACACAAATTTATTATTTTCTCTAAATTTATAATACAATGAAAAAATTCACATAATTAATATTTTTTACAATGAAAAAAATATAGTGCCGCCCGCAACGAGAGGCGGGGCATATGGCTAGTATATATATATATTTCACGTTCTCTCTTCTTATCTCAAACTCAAATATGAACAATCATAAAGTCTTGAATCAAAACATAAAAGTTTCAACGAGAGATCAAATTTAAATTATAAAATCCCTACATGGACAATATAAAAAAAAAAAAAAAGGAAAAAAACACTACTCAAGTTCATAACTTCATATTATTAGTGTTTTGTGAGTAAGGTGGTGACGGGTGGAATCACCCCCTCTTTTAGATTTTTTTTTTTTTTTTTTTGTAATTGTAATACTCGTGTATTTTTTCTGAATAATCCGAAAATGGAGGAGATTTTTTTTTGTGTATGTGCTACTGGTGACCCTTGCTGGGCACTATTTTCGCAATGCAGAATCCAGAATCTTGCAGTGCACAGCTTGCATCTGCAACAGTAGTGACTGGGTTAATGATATCTCTGCTAGATAATTCAAAAAATTAATTCTTGGAAGCAAGTCTGTACAATCAAAGGTGGATGACCCCGGCACAGGAGCCAAATGAACTCTCACCACAGGTTTACAAAACAAACTCTTGCAGCATGCTAATTGCTACTAGCAAGCTCAATTCTTGCTGGAAAAAAATTCTGATGAGGTGAAGGATCATGCAAACATAGATCAAGCAGAGCAGCGTCTATAAATAACATAGTTCAAGCAGAGCAGCATCCATAAATCTCACCAGCCATTTTAAATGGCATGGTACGGAAAAACAAAATTTTGGTCAAAGCAACAGAAGAAAGAGTGAAGAAAATACAAATAGCTAATATTGTGATTTTATTGCACAAGAATATGGGGCAAGCACTTCCATTCAGATCAATTTGTATTTATATTTATGAAATCTCGTAGAAGTGTGACAATAGCATGAATTCAATCACTTGAACATCTAAAAGGGAAGACATATATATCACAATGCAGTGCAATGACAAACTAAATGATACTTGCACATATGAATAATCACTTAACTCGCACATCATCTTCATCTTCAATATCCCAACTAAAATCCTCTTCTTCCTCTGCGGCACTCAGCTGCTTGTGCAAATCAACTCTACTTGTACCGGCACTCATCTTGGTCCCCACAGCTTCCCCTTTGCTCTCATCATTACTCTCAATATCTTCAATCTCATCCCACTCAAGATCCTCCTCAGCCAGAGACTTGCTTGAAACCACCGAAACATCACTGTCCTTGCATGATTCTCCACTATCCCCCTTTCCCTCCACCACCTTCTCCTCCAACTTATCACTATCCTCGCATGATTTGCGATCCCCCTCTCCCTTCCCCACCACGGCCTTCTCCTCCAACTTGACATTATCCTTACATGATGATTCAACAGTATCGCCCTCTCCCTCTCCCTCTCCCTCCACCACCAAAACCTTCTCCTCCAACTTATCCTCACTTGTATCCAGCCCAACTATTGCCTTCTCCTCCAATGTATCCTCACTTGTATCCAGCCCAACTACTGCCTTCTCCTCCAATGTATCCTCACTTGTATCCAGCCCAACTATTACCTTCTCCTCCAACTTATCCTCGCTTCCATCAACCCCAACCCTTTCCCTCTCCGCCACATTCTCAACAATCATATCATCAACACTCCGCCTCTCTGCCCCTACTACATTCACAGTTGATTCACCACCTTTCGACAACAACCCATCACCCTCCTCCTTATCATCATCAAAATCCCAACTTAAATCCTCCTCTTCATCGCCAGAAATCGCTCGTTTAACAAGCAAAGCCCTGGCCTCCTCTGCTTGGTTTAATTTAAACATCCTATAAAAAAACCTGCTCCAAAAACTCTCACTATCAACTCTATTAGGCACAACCTCACCGTAAATCTCCTTAATCACCCCATTTTCACTTATAAGCCTTTCAATCTCCTCCTTTTCGTCATCAATCACAAAACCCCTTGATTTCCATTTCTCATAATCCTCCTTATCCTCAGGTTCACTGCAGTAAGTATCGAAATCACATTGCAATGCACGCACTTGAACATCAAAACGACTGTACTGTTTACCCAAACTGCTTCTATTGGTATCAGTATTAGATAAGAGTAAATCACGATCGTGATCGGAGGCTAAAATGGAGTCTCTACCTTGAGAAATGATCTGGGCCGTTGATTTCCACATGGTGGATCCAATACCGCCGATGGCTTGTCCAAAGGACTCCTGAGCAACGGCAGCGCTGGCCTCGAAGGAAGCGGGGAGATCATGGACGGCTCGTGAAGCGACATCGCGGATGATGGCGGATTCATTTTTCACGCCAAATCCGAACTCTTCAAGGTCTTTCTTGTAGATTTCGATGACGGATTCAGATTTGGTTGCTAAGGTTTGGATGAGAGAGCCAAAGGACCAGGTGGGGTTTTGGGTTGGCGGGTCAGGGCTGGAGTTCTCTGAGCTGGGAGGAGGGGATTTGGGGGAGTCCGGTGGCGTTGGGTCATCAGCGAAGACTGCTTTGAAGAAATTCATCGTGATTTTTTTTTGGGGGAAGAATTATCGTTGTGATTTGATATTATGTAAAGGATTTCGTGGAGAGGCTACCCCATGCACCTGCAACTTGTCTCCATTAAATTAAATACACTAATTTAATTTCTTTTACTTTAATTTAAATACATATTTCAGTAATGCTTTTTATTGTTTTTGACGAATCGTGTTTTTGAAATTAAATTAATTTTTATATTTTTACAATTAGTTTTACATTATTTTAATATATTTTAAAATAAATAATATTTCAGAGATTGCATTGAGTGGATAAGGATTTAATTGTTGGATCTTGTGGATTTGTCGTGGATGATGAGAAGGAATTTCAGAAATAATTATAACCCAATTATTTGGGCCCCCAATCTTTAGCATTCACACATTTGCATCTGATTTTCAATAATTAAAACTATATGATTTAATATTTTTTTAAAGTAGAAAATCATTTGAATCACATTGCTAAACCAACAAAAAAGTATTGGTATTTACGTGCGGGCCTGCAGAACTAAATTAATTACAGGGGCTTCAATGAACATGTGTTCAGTAAAGGACGAACAAGCCTCATTGTTGCTGCGGCCACACAGTTCACAGTGAATCGGGGCACTCTAATTACTATTATACTCTTTCTTATTATACTCCGGTTCATCAAATTTAATTCTTTGGTCTCAGAGTGCCAGTGTCCTTTTCATTTTATTTTAAATAGTTAAATTACAGTTTTACCCCAAGATTCAATTGAACAACTGTTTGCAAGTCAAGGGTATTCTAGACCTTGTATTTTTTATGAGCAATGAAACAGCTCCCTTTCCCTTGAATGGGATCAAGGGTATTCTCCACATTTTGTTTTTAATGAGCGGTGAAATAACTCTTTTTTTTTTTAATGAGATAGAAATTAAGAGTTGATGTAAAAGGTATTATTGGGTTTTTTATTTTTATGAACGGTGATTTTCCTGTAAAAAGACAAAAATAAAGAGTTGGGCCATGGGTATTTTGATATGTGAGTGTTTTTTTTTTTTTTGTTATTATAACGGTGATTTTCCTGACGCACCACCTGTTTCCTTTCGTCCACAACATAAAGGCAGCGTGTGAAGTGTCATGTGGTGGTTAAAAATATCTGATCGTAGTTTCGTTCGGTGTGCCGTTATGGTCTCTTCACCATGGCAGTCCGAGACTTACCGATGATCGAGTGTTTTTCTTCCCTTTTCTCTCTCTTAGAAACCGAAAATGCATGCAAGTGTCTTTGTTTATAATTTGTACATTTCAATCCTTGTTTTTTTTATTTCTTTTTTCAACCTGACTTCTTCTATAGAAGTTTAGATTTGTTTTAATCATATCCTTCAATTGAAATTAATCTTATATTTTATTTTTTGTTTTGGCCCTTATTCTTTTAATTTTTGTCTGGTTTTAATTCCTTTAATTTTTTTAATCATTTTGATGCAGTCCTTGTTTTTTTGTTCTATGCTCTTAGTTTTTTTTTTTTTTTTTTTTTATCATTTTCTCTTTAGTTCTTTAGTTCAAGTTGTTGTTATTCAATTTAATTATTAAATTTTAATTTGTGTTGATGACCATTTAAAATTGACATTTCTTATTCTCCCCTTGTTCTTTTTTTTTTTTCAAATAAAATGATTTTTTTATGTTGATAATAATTTTTTTGGTTTTGTCATTTTTTTAATTTTTTTTACTTGCTCTTTTGTTAAAGTTTTTGGATTTTTTTATTTTATTCTTCAAAATAATTTTATATTTTTCATTGTTTAAATAACGATGACGACGACGACTTTAGTCATTTTTTGTCTTGCTTGCTTTTATGTTAAAGTTTTTGGGTTTTATTTTATTTTAGTTTTTCGGTGATTTAATAATTTTTACTGTTTAGGCAATAATAATAGTAGTAGTAATTTTAGTTATAATCATGATAATAATGGTGATATTACTAATGATAATGATAACGATAATAATAATTTATTGTAATAGTTATAGTGCTTGTGATATTAATGATTATGGATGAGATGATGATGATGATAACAACAACTCATAAAATAATATTAAGAATGACAATAATAATAAAAAATAATGATAATAATACTAATGATAATTTTAATGATATTAACAACAATAGTAGTTTTAGTAATCATAATAGTGATTGTAATCGTGATGACAATAGTGGTGATAGCAATAATACTAATAATTAAATAATTACAACAACAATGATGATGATAAAATAAAAATAAAATAGTTTTAGTTATAGTTGTGGTGATAGTTTAACTAGTGATAATTATCATGATGATGATGACAATGATAATAACAATAATGATAATAGCAACAATCGTAATGACAATAATAATTAAAACATTAATTTTTTACGGTAATGGTAATACCGGTGGTTATAATGATAGTGACAATCTAACAATCATGATAATAGCAATGACACTAATAATAGAAATAATTAATCATTTGATGTTGTATTTGTTAGAATTGATTTTTGGACCTTCTTTACGCATGGTATTTCAGTTCTAATATCCTGAATTAATGGTTTGAAAAATTTTAGAGCAAAATATTGTCTTTTATTTTTCTTTTACATTGTATTGCTTAACGTAAGTTTTTTCTTAAAAAACTATATATTTAATTTGTAAGTTTTTTCTTAAAAAACTATATATTGTAAGTTTTTTCTTAAAAAACTATATATTTAATTTTTATTTAAACCTATTAAGGAAATAAATTCAAATCAATTTAAATTTTATATATTTTATAAAAAAAAAACCCGAGCTCAACAATATTAAGAAATATAATAGCCTCGTTGATTTATAATTAAGCTAATAAGGAATTAGGTGCCAGAATATTTAAGGCAACGCGGGGCAGAATTTGTTGGAGTATTTTTATGTGCAAAAGTTTTCATGGGGATGCCCTTGTCTCTCTTGCCAAGGAGGAGGAAGTACCAGGGGTGAAACCAAAGAAAAGCCTATTTGCTTTTTGCGTCTCCTTTTCTTTTCTTGCCGGTGGATAGTGAGACCCAGAAATCTCAGGTTCTTTGACATACCAGGGGTGAGAATTTTTAGTTCAGTTTGATTTTTATTAAAAAAAAATAATTATATCAAAAATTATATTTAAAAAAAAAACCAAAATTAAATTGAATCTATTAAAAACCGACCATTTTCGATTCCATTCGGTTTTTATGATTAAAAAATTAAAACAATTGAAATTAGATTTTGGGCCGTTTGATAGGCTTTCTGATGGGCTTTCAATTAATATAAAGCAAAACAGATTTTTTTATAAGATCCCAAAGTATTTTTAATTTTTTTGCAACTAATACAAATATTAATATATTAAATTGTTAATATAGCGTTTATTAAAAAAAACTATCTTTCTAATACTTTTGTTTTGTTTAATTTAGCATGAGGTGAAATAATTAAAACTACACAAGTAAACAAATTTAAATTTAAATTGCAGAAAATACCTTCAAAGAGCTTCAAAATAAAAACAAGCAACATTAACATAAAAAAACTTCAAGAAATACACCCGATTTTGAACTAATTATCATCCGTTGCTAGATTTAACTTTCCACCAAATTCTACAAAAAAAATATATAGAAATGTTAGATTGACAATAAGTTAATTAATAAATAATAAAATAAAAATACAAGTGTATAAGAAAAATAACCTGATTCAAGATTTTCATATTTTTCATAATCATTCATCAAGGTTGTAATGTCGATCGGGATTGATCCATGATGCAACTAATTTTGACAACAAATAAGTTCTTGAATAGTTGTTGGAGATAAAGAACTTCGGAATTAGTCAAATATACGACCGTTTGTGCTAAAAGGTGATTTAGAAGCCACTGTAGATATAGGGATAGCTAAAACATATTGTGCAACCTTCGAAAATATTTTATATTTCGAAACATTACCCTTCCACCAACCTAAAATATCTAATTTATCATCATCAGGACCTCACAACCATCAATCACATACCTCACAACCATCAATCAGTTAATAATATATATTCATAATAATTTCACAATATATTTGTAGCATATATGCATAATAAATTTACACTATATTTTCTATATTCCTAATCCTAATTTTATACTAATTTTTCAGTATGTTTACACTAAATTCACACCATGTTTTTATATTGATTTTTCACCTAATATTCCTAATCCTAATTTCCTATCCTCACTTTCACGATGATCAGAGCAACAAGGCAGCAACATGTTTAAATACATTATATTGATTTTTCACCTAATATTCCCAATTTCCTATCTACACTTTCAGTCTTTCACGATGACAGAGCAGCAAGGCAGCAATATATTTAAATACAATGGAAAAGTTTCAACATTATCAACTTGTGATTAATTACCAGCAAGGCAGCAACATCAATCTTTAATACTAACAGCATGATATAAACATATAATCTCAAATACCAGCAACATCAATTAATTACTACTTAAATACATCAATCAATTAATTGTCACTTAATTTTAGTGCATAGCCAGAGGTAACAGTAGGGCTTCCTCGAATATTATGTCCAAATTGGGTTTCGAAATGATGCCCAGCAATTATCAAACTGGAGTTATATGATTTATCAAATAGCTCTGATTTATCTACTCCACAAGACTATGACTACTCTACGACGGATGATCTATAAAATATAACAAGAAATAAAAAAGAGGTTCAATTTACTTACCTTTTGTGAATTGCAACCGTGTTAGTAGGATGGGGACGATGATAAAGAGAAACTGTCAAACTGAGGTAACGATGTGTTCAGATGCAGAGGGAGAGGGTAATGGTTGGTTTATCAAATAGCTATGATTTATCTACTCCACAAGACCATGACTACTCTACGACGGATGATCTATAAAATATAACAAGAAATAAAACAGAGGTTCAATTTACTTACCTTTTGAATTGCAACCGTGTCAGTAGGATGGGGACGATGATAAAGAGAAACTGTCAAATTGGGGTAACGATGTGTTCAGATGCAGTGGGAGAGGGTAATGGTTGGTTTGGTTGGTTGCAGAGGGAGGGACAGGCTGAGAAGCGAGAGGTGAGAGGTGAGAGGTGAGAGGGACGAAGATTTAAGATGCAAAGTGTTTTAAACCAAACCGAGAGGCTTTGATGCTTAGTTTTGTAACTTTTTTCGCAAAGGGAGGCAAGAGGCAGAAGGAAGGGGACGGATGAATCTAGGGTTTCTTCTCTTAAGTTGCTATTTATATTAATATTTTTAACCGAACAGAACCGGTTTAGTTTGGGTTAATCGGTTTTGTCCGTACAAAACAGATATCAAATTGAACTAGACATTTTTCATAATTTTACAATTAATTTAATCATATTTTTTTATCGGTTCAGTTTTCTCAGTTATTTTTTTTTATTTTCTCGATTTAATTTTGAATTTTTTACTCACCCCCATTAACAGCATGACACACAAATCTGCCACAAGCTAAGCACCCAAATGCTGCTGCAACTAACGAGCATGGAGAAAACATGATAATGTTCTCTCTAATCAGTAAGGCAACGTGTCAAAATGTTTTTTATATATATATAAAAGTGAAAGCATTGCGAGAAAATATTTATAAAAGTGAAAGCATTGCGAGAAATTTTCTCCCAGCAAAATGCATTCCAACTCAAGTGTGATGGTAGGGCTAGGCCGGTGGCTAAAGCCTAGGTTTTGAAGTTCCACAAAGCAGAACAGGACCTGCACTTTGTGTTGGGAAGTAGGCAATCCCAGCATCCATAACTTGTTAACAGGGATATAGAAAGGGATTCAGCCGAAATCCTCCCAGCTCAAGTTAGGAGAAAATCATTCAGCACATTCACATGATCATCAAGGACAGCTTATCATGAAAGATATCCTGCCACTTCATGCAAGACTGAGGTGATTAGTTTCCACAGATTATGAGATATCCAATTTTCGACAAGTTTCAGACAGCCATTGATTGTTTTACTCTCCAAAACAACCGACGGTAATAACAGCACCCTAGAATTCATGCTATAAAACAATTTAGTGTGCGAAGGAAATCAGAGAAAAGGCAATCCACACATGCAGAAGAAACCATGAAGTTGAAAACAATTAACATAGAATATACATTTACCATGGTCAATTAGGAAAATGGAACACCAAGGACTCTGCAAAATGGAACAGCCCACTTAGGCACGACTAGAGTGCATCAATAACGTAAAACATTCACAATCTTATACTGAGAATCAGTTATCATCAAAGATATAATCGCATGCTGAAGAGAGTATGCAGCACGACTAATTGTTTCTCTGACTCAGCACCCGCAGAATGGAAAGAAACAGGTTCAGAATGTCCAAATAGAGAGCAGCTGAGGCCAAAATATACTGATCATATGAGAAGCGCTTGATCAGTTGGTCAGTGTCGTAGACTATGTATCCACAGAAAATCAAAGCACTAATTCCACCATAAACTGCAGTAGATGTTGAACCAAGTGGGAAGAACACCTGCAATATACCAGAAGATCCATAAAATCAGATCATTATACTGGGTGAACAAGGAATATCTTTGTGTTGTGAATTGAAGAAAAAGAGGTATCTAACCTGGATAAAACTAGTCAGGATGAGGATAATGAGGGAAGTGAAGAGAATTGGTCCAAGAAAGCTAAAGTCCTTGCCCTTCTTAGAAGCCCAGAAAGTGTATCCAGTTAGAGAGCAAACCACAGCGGAGGTCAGAATTAATGCCTCAAGCACAATTTTCCCTAATGCGACACAATATTCATATCATAATTACAAAAACTGCTCATAAAGTCACCAACAAGACATGGGTTAAAAGATTTCCAAACAGGATACAAGATACCGACCTTCTATATTAGCACAGCTTGCTCCAACCAAGAGGCTCAATGAAACAGTGAAGAGGCCAAGAATGATTAGATTCACAGGGTGTTTCTGGTGATACACGTGCAAGGGCCACAACACTGCATTTTCCAACACTCATGATTTAAATTAAAAGCACAAAATTTCAGGAAACAAGTAATTTCATAATACTCTTCCGCGTGAATTGACTTCAGTCAGTGATATATTAGAGCATTAAGGGGTCTTACTTCCTGTTATATGCAAACAACAAAGATAAAAAGAAACCCAGAGGCTCTAACCCGGTTCAAGCTTCAATTTTACCGCTAAATCAAGACAAAAACACGCATACTATCCAAAAAAACACAGACATGAATCAAGGAAACAAAAGACAAAGGAAAGACATTTCGCTTTAATCTCCAACCCAATTCAAGTTTCAATCTTAAACCCTAATCAAGATTCAAACTTTAACCCCAAAAGACATCCTGAAACAAGAAACTTAAAGAACATAAAATCAGCATATTGTCAGTAAATGAATTCAATCTGTACAAAAGTAAATCAGAGGTCAGTTGAAGCTAAATAGGAGAAATTAATGTTAAAACTATACATCTAACCTTCTCTATTTTTTTATAGACATTTGAAAGAATAAGATAAACGTGATGAAGATAATATATAAAAGTGACGAAGGTAAAACAATAAACAAAATATTTGAATACTTTTTCCGAATATTTGAATTCAGCTTGTTTATCAATTGAATTCAAATTGAAATTGAATTAAAATAGACAACTGGAAACCTGTAAGCAAATCATAAAACATTTCGTGAGAAAAACAGAGAGGAGAAAGGAGAGATCTTGAATTTTGAGTGCTTACAGATGAAGGGGACAATTGATAGAAGCATAACGAACCCAAAACTGCCCCTGAGGAGATCAGTGATAGGAGTATATAGAACAGTAGCAGCAGAGACGATGGTGGTGAGGACAAGCTGAGCAGCCAAGATGCCATAAACTTTGCGAATCAAGCCCCATCGTAACTGGTTCTCTCCAAAACTCAAACCTGGGTACAATGTCTCTCCGTTTCCTGCCTCCAAATCAACCTCCTTGCCCGCATCCTTGTTGCTAACGCTCGAGTATCCGAACATCTCTGCTGACATCTAGTTCTCTTGTTCTTTCCTTGAAGAGAAGGGGAAGGGGAGGAGACTTTTTGTTGTTTTTCTCTTGCAGGTGAGGTTTTTTATTTTATTGAGATAGGAGAGCTGGTGGTTTGTTTCTTAAAATGACCGGTTGCGGCATGAGAAGTGTGACAGACGAATGGAGTGGTAGGAAATGAGATGGGGTCCACAGAAAACGAGGGATGGATTGGAAGAGGAAGGCAGTAGACGGTGGTGATACGGTTTAGGGCTATCTCATCTAGATTTATTGTGGGTGTGATCTGACCAGGAATGCAATGAAGGCATTTCCTTGGAAAATGAGCTGTTACCAAGAAGTTTCTCATCACCTCAATTCTCGTTGGAGAGAGAAATAATTGACTACGATCGTTTTATATATATACTACGATCGTTTTATATATATATATATATATATATATATATATATATATATATATATATATATATATATATATTTTTTTTTTTTTTATGAACAGTGAATTAACGATTCTGCCCCAAAAAATGACAAAAAACACCACTGGACTGAGGGGATCCGTGGTCATTTCGCGCCTCGATCCGGCTAGATTCGGTCCAATTCGCCGCTTTTCTGATTTTTTTATTATTTTTCAGAATTGGTTAAATACGGATATAGCTCCTAATAAGACAAAAATCATGCATTCGGGCCAGGGGCAGACCAGTAATTGACCATATTTTTTTTATTATTTCTTTCGGTAACAGCCAGCGCATGCACAGCAAGCAACCGCTGGTTTCCCGCCTCAAGCCCTGTTGAGGCGGCGCGTTAGGGGTCATACGGTGACCGGAAATGCGCTACTGGTGCGCCTCCGCGTGGTCTTCCTCTCGGTGCGGCATGTTTTGGGCAAATACGGTTGTGGACGCGGCGGTGGCCGGTTAAAGCCGCTAGTCACCTTTCTCTCTCTCCTGCACGTAAAAGTGCAGGAGAGTCCCCCGTATTTTATGTATTTTTCATTTTGGTCCCTGTACTTTCGATTTTTTGTATGGTCATTATTTTTGTTATAGAAGTTTTGATTTAATTCGATTGGGTCCTTCGATTGAAATTAATTCAATATGGAATTTTCACTTCGATCCTCCTTCTTTTAATTTCCTGATTTGGTTTAAATAACTCAATAAATTCGGTACAGCAGTTTCAATTTTTTCAATTTTATCATTTAATTGAAATTGATAATATATTTTATTTTCATTTCAGCCTTTATACTTTAAATTTTGGATTTTAATCCTTTTGTATTTGATTTTCATTTTGGTCCTTATACTTTTAATTTTTTTTCTTTAATCCCTTTATTTCTTTTTATTTCTAGAATAATCCATACTTTTGTTCATGTATATATAAGTGTGCTCTTAGTTTTGATTTTGAATTTTTTTCTCTTATTGGTTGAGGTGATATTTTATTAAAAAAAAGTAGCTCTTAAATTTTATTTTATATCTATGATCATTTAAAAATTGATATTTGTGTTTTTTTCTCTCTTTATTCTTTCTTTTAATTTTTTATTCGTTTTTTTATGTCATATGACTTTTTTTCACTTGATAATTTTTATTTTATATTTTTTATTTGATCTTTTGTTAAAGTTTTTATGATCTTTTTAGTCTTTCATTTATTTTATTTTTTTCGTTATTAACACAATAATGATAATAACAATAATAATAATTTAATTGTTTCTCTTACTCACTCTTTTGTTAATGTTTTTTAGATTTTTTCTCTCGGGATAATTTGATGATTTTTATTGTTTTCACGGTAATAACAATGATAATTTTGATTTTATTTTTATTTTTTTATTTGATCTTTTGTTGAAGTTTTTAGGATTTTTTTGGTCTTTCATTTTTTTCCTTTCATTATTAACACAAAAATAACAACAACAACAACAACAAGAACAACAACAATAATAATAATTTAATTGTTTCTCTTCCTTACCTCTTTTGTTAATGCTTTTTAGGTTTTTTCCCCTCAGTATAATTTGATAATTTTTATTATTTTGACAGTAATAACAATGATAAGTTTTTATTATTTAATTTTTTTTATCTTTTGTTGTTTATTTATTCTTTCATAATAATAATAATAATAATAATAATAATATTGTAATTTTCTTGCATACTATTTTGTTTTTGTTTTTTTTCTCAGTACAATTTGATAATTTTTATTGTTTTGATAATAATAACAATAATAAATATTGCTCGTTTTTTCCCTTTATTTTTTTTGTTGTTTTCTATTCTTTTTATTTGCTCTTTGGATTAGATGATTTTATGATTTTACTATTTACGCAATAATAACGATAATTTTAGTTATTAATTTTTTATTGTTTTCTTATAAATATATTTTGCTTTTTTTAATGATTTTTCAGGTCAATTTAATTATTTTAAGTATTTTGAAAATAATGTTAATAATAATTTTAACTATTATAGCAATGATAATGACAATAATATAAGGATGGATTTTCAATTTATATTTTCATTTTTTTATCGATAAAAGATTAACTATTTATATTTGTTATTTGATTATTGCAGATTTTTATTTGATATTAACTCTTTTAGTTTTTTTTTAATTATGGGATAATATTTATTTTTTATTAGTATCTATGCATCTATACTTTTAGTTTTTATTTTTTTATTGGGGTTTTGTTTTTAATTGGTTCAGTTCTTAAATTTTAATTTATGTTGGTAATCATGTTAAAATTAATATTGCTCTTTTTTTCCCTTTATTCATTTGTTTTTTTTTTTGTGTTCTCTTATTTTTATTTGTTATTTTGATCATATAATTTTTATGATTTTACTATTTGCGCAATGATAATGATAAAATCTGTGATTTTTTAACTTTTTTTTTTATAAAAATATTTTGTTTATTTTTTTAATGATTTTTCAGGGAATTTATGTATTTTGATTGTTTTAATAATAATATTGATAATAATTTTAACTGTTATAACAATGATAATGAAAATAACATAAGGATGACTTTTCAATTTATGTTTTGACTTTTTGTTAATAGAAAATTAACTATTTTTTTTAGTATTATTGCAAGTATTTTCACAATTTTTTATTTTTTATTTTATTTAAATTGAATTATAAAATGAACTAATCTGAATGCAGTGAATTTATTAGTTCAAATATCCAAATCTTCTTGCTTTTTTAATGATGATGATCAATTAATACTGGTTATTTCATTAGAAACTGCTAAACAAATAAATTTATAGTGATTTAAAATTCATAAATTTTATAAAAAACTTGAACTTCACAGGTTTTGTGCATAAATTTATTATTTTGACTAAATTTATAATACAATAAAAAATATATATAATTAAAAAAATTATATTTTAAAAAATATGGTATCGCCCGCAGCGAAATGCGGGGGATATAGCTAGTATATATATAAAAAAGTTGACTCTAATTCGAGTCTTACTTCCATATATAGAGGTGTTATAAAAACTAACAAAATAATAAAATATTTAAAAAATCAAAATTATAAACATAAATTAACTCATAGAATATTATGAAATTCAATTTTATTTTTATGAATTTTAATATCAAATTGACTCGGGGTTTTTTTTTCATTAAATGTCTAATTAATACTGTATTTTAAAAATATTTTTTTAAAAAATAAATTTTTAATATTTTTAAACTATTTTGATATGTTAATGTCAAAAATATTTTTTAAAAAATAAAAATATTATTCAAATATATTTCATAATATATATTTTTTTAGGGTGAATAAACAGATATATATATATGACGTTGTGTGAAGGAACCATTTTGAACTTTAGAGGAACCTCCTGGTTCCGCCCTGAATGGTCGCAAGGAAAAACCATGGAACAATGAATTGTGTCCTAAGGAAGAGTCAGTTCTTATCGCTGCCAATGGAAGAACTGGGAGGGGCGTCAATGGCGTGATCCTGTAATCTGATTTCTACAGGGCATATTATATGCATCAGCATATCGGCTTAGAGGTGCGGTGGTTCTTGCCTGAACCTCCTAGTTCCGCCGTTGCTCGCAGCTTTTGATCATCACAGTTATCTACAAGGAAGGAAAATCAGCGGATTGGGTTACGAACGAAACCACTAGAATCCTGATGGTCCATTGATGATGTCGGGCAAGAGCTTCATATAAACTTTGGGCCTTTTCATCTTCGCCCTAGAAAGCAAGTTTTCCATTGGAATGGGGACTCATGAAGGTGCTGGGAGCGTATACGTGACTCATCATGACCTAGAATTTACCCAAAAATATACATGGTGGAGGTGATGGTGATTGCAGATGACATTTGGCATATAAAATAATATCTACCCAACATGCCTTCTCAACATAAAAAAAAAAAAAAAGTTGTGAAAGTGAAAATAAAATTATGTGAATGGAGGCCTCTGACTCCTACCACCTATAAAGATTATTATCAATATATTATTATATTTATTTATTAACTAAAATATAAAATGCTTCGGACTTTTCTTGTAGGATTGTTTTACCGTTTATACATACTCATATTACTATTTATTATAACAGTAACATTATCATTTTACTCTGAGAATCAACAACTTTTAGCCCTCAGGATCAGAGGTATTTTCAAAATATTCATAGGATGTAAATGGTATTTATAAATGTGTTGCATAGTAAAACGATGCAAATAACCCTTGAAAACGACAAAATATAAGCCCGAGACCAGGGGGTGTTCTTGATTTTTCCAACATTTTTTGCACATTATCTAGGGGTTTCGTGGTATTTTCCTCACCGGTTATTTTATAATTCTGACTCGGTGCGGGGGTGTTAATATAATTAACAAATATTTTATTATTTTTTCCTTAAACACTACAGGGCACGTCGTTCAGACACGCCCGCAGTGTTACACGCGGAGGCGCAAATAAGGCAGCGCGTGCGGGGTGTTTAGGAGGTAACAACTACACTTCCACCATGTCTCCTGGTTTGTCTCCCTGTCCTCTGTCCAACGGTGTCGTGCGTGTTTGTCATCAGTGTTCGGTCAATCACCAATTAATGATTTTTTCTCCGTTTCCTCTCTCCTACCGCCACAACTTATGACTAAGTCCTCCATGTGTACATTTCATTTATTTTAGTCCCCCAGGTTTTGATTTCGCTTTTATTCTTGATTTTTTTAATTGAAAGTTTGATTGTTTTCAATTGTGCTTTTCAATTAAAACTGATTATAAATGTTGGTTTTCATTTCAGTCCTTATACTTTTGATTTTTTATTTCTTTTTTGTTCCTTTAAGTTTTTAGTATGCAGGTTTTCATTTTTTTTTTAATTTTGTCCTCCAATTGAATCGGTCATATATCTTACTTTTCATTTAAGTCCTCTTTCTTTAATTTTTTTTTAATATGATTAAACATCAATTACCTTTAAAAATATCATTACTTGTTTTGGTCCCAAAGTGTTATTTGTTAAATTGGTATTAATCACACACCCACCCACCCACACACACATACATTAATTTGTTTTAATTGTGTTCTCCAATTGAAATTGATCGTATATGATACTCTTTATTTTGATCCTTATTCTTTTAATTTTTAACAAAATTCTACTGTATTTTTTTTTAAATACGTTTATTTGTTTCGGTCCTAAGATTTTTATTTGTTTTAATTTTATCTTTCTATTGAAATTAATTATATATTTTATTTTTTTATTTTGGTCCTCATTCTTTGAATTTTTTATTTGATATTAATTCCTTTGGTTTCTTTTTGTCATTCTTGAAGAATATTTATTTTTTATTTGTATTTATACATCTATACTTCAAGTTTTTGCTTTTAATTTTTATCCTTTTTTATTGGGTTTTTTTAATCAGTTTAATCCTAAAATTTTAATTTATATTCTTAATCATTATAAAATTAATATTGCTCTATTTTTTTTTGTATTTTCTGTTATTTTTACTTGTTATTTGGATTAAATGATTTTTATGATTTTATTATTTGTGCAATAATAGTAATTATCTGAGAGATTATTTTTTAATTTTTTTTCCATTTTAGTTTTTTTAGTTTTTCAGGATAATTTAATGATTTTAATTGTTTGGGTAGTAATGTTGATAATAATTTTAATTATTATAGCAATGATAATGATGACAATTTAGGGATGAATTTTCAATTTATGTTTTCGTCTTGTTGTGAATAGAAAACTAACTACTCATTTTTTTATATTTTATTATTAAAAGTATTTTCACATTTTATATTTTATTTTTGTATTTGATTTAAATTGAATTATAAAATGAACTCATCTTAATACAGTGAATTCAATAATTTAGATATTCGAAACTTATTGTTTTTTAATGATGATGATAATTTTATATTGGTATTTCATTGAAACCTACTAAACAGATAAATTTATATTAATTTAAAATTTATATATTTTATAGAAAACTTGCATTTGATAAGAATTCTACATAAATTTATTATTTTAAGTAAATTTATATTATAATAAAAAAATTCTCATACAATTAATATTTTTTTATGCTGAAAAAAATATGGTGTCACTCGTAATGATATGCAGGGCATTGGTTAATAAAAACTAAAATGCGTGAATTATTTACTACAAAGGTCATTATTGTTTATCCTTTCTTGAATATATAGTGAATGGCACTATATTTTTTTTTATAACTTGTTTTGGGCTTCAAGATTTTATTTAAAAGCCAAGTACTTTTGATTTTTCAATCAATATAGAAATTGAAGGAAATGGGGTGGAAATGAACAAAAATGCATTGAACATGAACGATGTGTCATAGATTTTAGAGAAAATACATTATGGCTCTCAACTTTAAAAATAACATAGATTATATAATTTTAGTACCTCAATATTTTTCAAATTTTTGTTACAAAAAAATATTATTTTTTTTCTCTATCACTTAGTTAGAAAGCTCACCAAATTTTAGTGGTAAAAAGAGAAAAATATCATTAACTTATTTAACTACCAAAACCAATTGTTTTTTTTTTTGTCACATGATTTCATTTGATGACAAACATTGATATTCTATTTTTTACCTTTAAAGTTTGTGACAAAACAAATATGTGCTTCGATAAATTTTTAGTTTTTAGTTGATTTTGATTTTTATTGTGACTCTTGGTTTTCTAGGCTATAGATAGGTTTATTATAGTTTTTATGGTGTGCGATGAATTGAAAATAGGGTTATCAAATTTTAATCCCTAATTTTTCAATCATTATAATAGTTGGAATATGGACAAATTTAGAAAACTTGATGTTTACTTTTTTTAAAAAAAATCATCCACCCTAAATGTAACAAGAAAACTTAGTCTCATTAACATGCCAAGGTAGGTCCGTGTGTGAACTCTAATGAAATAGACATAGCGGGTTGCCATAGCTTATTAAACCTAGTAATGCTTGATTTGTTTTTCTTATTTTTTTAATGAAAGTTTATTTATATATATATATATATATATATATATATATATATATATATATATATTTCTATTTGTATTTATATCATTACCTATTTATATCTTTTATCTTGTTTAAAAAGATTTTTTTAATGATGATTATTATTTTGTTATATATTTAATTTTTGAAGAGGTTTTTCAAACTCATTTATATATATAGATGAACTTTATTTTTGAAAAACAAATCATATAATATTTCTAATACATGAAGCCTTAGATAACATGTATTTTTTACTCAAACAATTTAATGTGTGTGTTTATTTCTATTATTGTTTGATCGGATAACCGTTTTATTTTAATAACTCATTTTAGCAAAAATAATTGGGTAAATATATCATCTTATAATATTAACCATCTTGATTTATATATTGTCTCTCGATCTTTTCACTTTTGTTTTTACTTATTATTTGTGGGGTTTTTTTCTCATTTCTTAACATGTATAATTCTCAATTTAATTTAATTTAATTGCATGCATAATTAATTTTTTATTTTCATTTATTTTTTTAACTACAAAAATATTTCAAAAAAGCCTTTGTATGAAATATTTTGTTGAAAAGCAAAGCATGAGTGAAGTATTAAGTATAATATTAAAACAAAATATCATTTTCTCAAAATATGAATTTTCTTTTCAAATTATTTTTTTGGTGTGTTTTTAAATTGTTTTGATATTTCAAGGTTAAAATGAAATTTAAATATGTTTTTAATCTCTTTTTAAAAAATAATATTTTATTTCTATTTTCCCTTCAATATAATTTTTTTTGGTATTTTTAAATTATTTTAATGTTCTGATATTAAAAATACTTTAAAAATAATTAAAAAATATATTATTTTGATATATTTATAAATAAACATAATATTAAAAACAATTATCTAATGTCATATACCCTTGATGCTTTTGATATTTTTTTTTTTTGATTTTATAGTCCAAGGCATTTTTCTGTCTTATCCGTTAATCTATATAACTCTTGCATCAACTTGTTTTATTTTTCTTAAACATTTTTCATTTAATCTAAACTTAAACTAAAAATAAAAAATTTAAGAGATGTTCTCTTTGTATCTTAAATTTTTGAAACTTTATGTGGTGGGTTAATCTAGCTATAGCCTACAAGTTTTTTTTTTTTAAAAATTATTTTTATATACTGATATTAAAAATATTTTTTAAAAAATACCATTATAAAATATTTATAGGTAAAATATAATATGAAAAGTAAGTTCTAGTAAAATAACAAGTAAAATATTAACAATTTAGCAACATTTATCCTCAATGTTTTTATTTATATTTTGATCTTCCAAGTATGTTAAAAACTCTCACATCAGCCTTTTATATTTTTCTTAAAACATTTCCCTAAATTTGAACTAAAAAATTAAATAAAGAAAATCCACAACATCAATCATATCATAAAAAAACACGTATGCTTTTTTTTTTGGTTAGAAGAAAAACAAAGACATTTAGAAGTGGTAGCATCATTACACTCTTGTAAAAATACAGGGAGTAAAAAAGAAAAAGGAAAAACAGGAGGGGTCAACCTCAGCCCTAGCAAACAATAGGTGGATTAGGAGCTAATGCAATTGCCAAAAACAGTAAAAAAAAACAAAAAAAATAAAGAACTGAAGAAGCAAATGGAGAAGAGACAACAACGACGACCTCCTCCTCCTCCCCTCCCCTTCGAAATCCACTCGCTTGATTTAGAGCCAGGCCCACTAGTGCACACACAACATATGCACAAGAAGGGAAAAAAAGATATGGTTTTCGACTCGATCCCTAGTCTCTTCAACAATATCAAAAGGTAATTTAATCCATCTGGGGATTGATTGAATGTTCTGTAATTTCACCGATTAGTTTGTTTATATATTGATTTATCTTTTTCACTGTGATTTAATTTGTTGTCAAATGATTTCAAAAGGAAACGAAACGAACTTAACCGATTTGCAGTTTAGGCCTTTGAATTAGTAGTGTCACTTAACTTGCAAAATGTTTGTGGTTTTTATTTATCTGCTAGTCTCATCTAATCAAAGTGCATGATTGTTAAATTACTTGCTCTTAATTGTTTTTGACTCATTTCTGGTGCCCACTGTAAATGCAGTTCTAACAGTGATCCTTACAGCGAGGAGTATGGGAATGCTGTGATTGTAAGAGCATATCCACTTGGCATGGTACGGGCGAACAGCAATGTCATTGTCAATGTGGAAGGTGGAAGGGAGTCTGGAGTTGAGCCGCATAAAGGGCTAGAGTTTGATTCGGCGGATGATGCACGTCAGTTTTACAATGTGTATGCTACGCGTGTAGGATTCAGAACTAGGACCGGCCAACTTTATCGATCCCGTACCGATGGCTCTGTTTCTTCGAGAAGGTTTGTGTGCTCCAAGGAGGGTTTTCAACTAAGTTCTAGGACGGGCTGTCCTGCATTCATAAGGGTACAAAGACGGGATTCTGGAAAATGGGTCATTGATCAAATGCACAAGGATCACAATCATCAACTTGGAGATGGGGAGGAAAGCCATCCTCCGGTTTTGCATCAGAAAGCTCCTATGGGTAGGAAATCATCAGTTGAGGTTTCTTCAAGGAAGAAATTGAAGTTGCTCGCAGAAGTTGATGATGGACAACCGTGCTCCTCTGGATCCATTAGTGTCAAACGGGTTAGAACAGGAGCCAATGGACAACCAGTAGCTGAACCATATGCTGGTCTAGTGTTTACATCACCTGATGAAGCTTACAATTTTTATGTAAGGTATGCAGATGAAGCTGGATTCAAAACTCGGATTGGTCAGCTGTTTCGATCAAAGAATGATGGGTCAATTACATCCCGGCGATTCGTGTGCTCTAAGGAAGGATTTCAGCACCCTTCAAGAGTAGGCTGTGGGGCTTTTATGAGAATTAAGAGACAAGAATCTGGAACTTGGATGGTGGACCGTCTTCAGAAAGATCATAATCATGATCTTGAGCCACAGACAGGAACTCATAAGAAAAGTTCCACAGCTCCAAAGAAACTTACAGATGAGGTAAATGGTGGATTAGATTCCTTGGATCTATTGGAGATTAATAATGGTGTCCATTTCAGTAGCAGTCAGGGTAACAATATTGGAAGTGAATGGTACAGATTGCTTCTCGATTATTTTCAAAGGAGGCAAGCTGAAGATACAGGATTCTTTTATTCGATGGAAGTTGATAATGGTGTTTGCATGAGTATTTTCTGGGCAGATGGCAGATCTAGATTTGCATGCAGTCAATTTGGTGATGTTGTTGTTGTTGATACTTCATACAGGAAGACTAATTATTTGGTGCCATTTGCAACATTTGTAGGAGTTAACCACCACAAGCAGCCTGTGCTACTTGGGTGTGCTCTAATTGCCAATGAGTCCAAGGAGTCTTTCATTTGGTTATTTCGAACATGGCTTAGGGCAATGTCTGGGTGCCGTCCAAAGTCAATTATAGCTGATCAAGACATGGCAATCCAACAAGCGATAGGCCATGTTTTTCCTGGGACTCGTCATCGTTTTTCAATGTGGCAGATTAGGGAAAAGGAAAGAGAGAATTTAAGGTCAGTGTCCACTGAATTCAAATATGAATATGAAAAGTGCATCTATGAGAGCCAGACGAATGCTGAATTTAATACCATGTGGAATGCGCTTGTCAACAAATATGGTCTGAAGGAGAACGCATGGCTCAAAGAAATGTATGAAAAGCGGGAAAGCTGGGTTCCATTGTACCTCCGAGGTACTTTTTTTGCTGGTATCCCCATGAACGAAACTATGGAACCATTCTTTGGTATATTTTTGAATGCTGAAACACCACTTGGAGACTTTATAGCACGATATGAGCAAGGCCTTGCGCAACGTCGCGAGGAGGAAAGAAAAGAGGATTTTAACTCCTCTAATTTGCAGGCTTTTCTGCAAACAAAGGAACCGATAGAAGAACAATGTAGAAGGCTTTATACACTTAATGTGTTCCAGATATTTCAGAAGGAACTTTTGCAATGCTATAATTATCTTGGAATAAAGTCTTACGAAGAAGGCACCATCAGCAGATATTCAGTGCGAAGATGTGGGAATGAGCTTGACAAACACATGGTTACTTTTAGTGCATCCAACCTTGATGTCAGTTGCAGTTGTCAAATGTTTGAATTTGAAGGTGTGCTGTGTAGGCATGTTTTGAGGGTCTTTATCATGTTGGACATAAGAGAAATTCCATCTTGCTACCTCTTACATCGGTGGACAAGAAATGCTGAGCATGGTATTGTTTGCGATGTTGACTCTGGGGTTAGCTTTCAGGAACTCAAGGGTTTAATGGTGTGGAGTTTAAGGGAAACTGCCTGTAAATACATAGAGTCTGGAACAACATCTCTTGAAAGATACAGACTTGCCTGTGAGATTATGCGAGAAGGTACTAAAAAAGTTTGCCGGCATAGGTAAGCCTTGGATGGGACCAGTCACACGCACGGCTAACTTTTGTACCCTGTTTCTGGCCAACTTGAATACTGATATCTTGGGAATAATGGCATTTCCCTCGCATGTTGTGCGTTCCATTTTCTTACGATACTAATTGAAAAGATTGTCTGTAGTTTTGAAAGTGTAAATTCTACCACCAATTTGCTCATTATTTTTAACAGCTTTTCCTTTCTATTCATTTTCTTTTTTCTTACAATAATTTCAGTTTCAGACCGTTTAACAAATCACATTTAGTACTTGTGAAGTACTTGCATATTGAGATGGAAAGAAAGGTTCTGTTCTAACAACACGATGCCTGCAGGCATAGATGAGGGTGCCAAGCCTGCTATGCAAGTTGATCATTTATTCTGGATGTTGTTTCTCTAGTTAATTGATGTGGCCGGTGCGCTGAGAAGTAGACAAGTAGATTTCTGCTGCCACAGATAATGTCTGGGGTCAGGCCCCCCTTTTGACAGCGGTAGGCAATATAACTAGAGTTGGCCGTGAAACAATCACAGCGCTCGTGCACCATCCATTTGCATTTTCTTCACAAATCCAAGAGATGGATGGCTAGATATTTCTACAAAAGTTACTATATAGCGCCGCCCACGAGAAATGGTTTATGATGCAGGATAAGTGGTTTAGAAACAGAACTGTTCTTAATTCTCCAGATGGGACATTAATTGAGCTGATTCTGGATGATTGAGTTAACCGGTACGTAAATCTATGAAATTATAACTATTTAGAAGCTATCTGTGTTCTAATTAGAGTGTATCTGATCTTTTTCTTTCCCATTTCCGAGTTATCCAAGATCTATCCTATTTTTATAATTTGTTCTATCATCCTCTCCACTGCTATAACTACATACATGAAATGTTGCGCTGAACAATCAACCAAATATTCAAAATACAGTGCTTTAAATGTATTTTTGATTCTTTCATTGGATGACAAATATTCACCCCTTTAATAGCTCTATGCCTTCCCTCAATTACTGATAATTTCCCAGTCTCCTTGACTTTCCATGTTTCTTAAGCCGTCGAATCAGTAGTTAGGGCTCATGGCACCTGCTGCATATTAGATGGAAAAAAAATGCAGCGTATTGAATAAGCAAACCATTTGCACCCCTACTTGGAAGGGCAAAGACAAAAGCCATGCCTATGCTTGGGGCACTGATTCCACATCAGGAGTGGTCTGTGCTTCTTCAAGCTCTTGACTACGGTCCCCTCACCACCTGTGACTGCTTGTAGTGCTCGCGCGAGCAGACCAATAAGTTATCTAAAGTGTTTTTTTGTTTAAAAATATATTAAAATATTTTTTTTATTTTTAAAAAATTATTTTCTAAAAATAAAAATAATAATTAAATTTAATATATATATATATATATATATATATATATATATATATATATATATATATATATATATATATATTTTTTTTTTAAAAAAAAATTGTTTTCAAATTCACAATGCGTTGATTAACCGGGCATTATTCATTCATTGTTATTTTTCAAGGATTCAAGAACAGTCCTAGGAAACAGATCTGTAAAGATTGAAGAGAAATAATAAAATCAATTGTTTTGAGTTTTTTCCTTGATTCGCAGCAATAGTTGCAGGCCACCACCGATACAGATGCAAAGAGAACGAGGTGATCTACTTGATCCATCTGTTTTAGGTTTTCACCTCCGATGGCACGTGGTTCCACGCGCCTCAAGTGGCGGCGACATGTGGGTTCACGTGCCATCGCTACTCCGATACCTTCCTAGAAGTTTCCTAGTTTGGTTCAAGAATCCCAACAACTTCTCCCGATTATCTAATGAGTTTTAGGAGGTCTTGTTTTATGAGCGTGTGTGTGTGTGTAGCTGTGTGTGTGTGTGTGTGTGTGTAGCTGGTGCTTAATGGCACTACAACATTCATCAGCATTCATCACTAATCAAATATTTGGCATAACAGCATGGAAGAAAGAAGTCACCGTCCACTTCCAGTTTCAGCCCTGCAACTATTCAATCTGCTACTGGTAATTAATTCATTACCATAAGAAATACGAAATACGAACAAGGGAGATCGATATGCAAATCTACAAGAAATCAGCAAACTGATAGATATGAATTGAGTAATGGTTTTAAATCAATTAGACTAATTGCAAACTTTCCATGGAAATGATTAGGTGTTTATTCACCTAAAATAGCATACAACCTTTGCGGTTTCCTCATTTTCATCAAAACCCTAATCCCACTTCAGGTTTATATGACAACCTCCCTTCCAAATCCTTCAATCTCCTCATCTTTGTTTTGTCCTGCAGCGTTTCTCCACGCAGAGAATTTTTTTGGGGATGGATACTTAACTTACTGAGATAACAGAGAAAATGTCATGCCATCACAATTGATCAGTTAATTATGCATATGGCGATGAATGAGCTAAAACAGGAAACTACTCCTTTACAAACAGAGCATGACTTCGCAATCCGATAGACTCATTTGAATCCTAAAACTTCCTGGCTAGAAGACCTTACTGTAGTTTGACTAATCCCCCTCTATCGGAAAAAATCCCTTGTACAAAGCAATGAAAAATATCAATCTTCAAGACAGAGTTGTGAAAACCGCTAATACGAAGAAGCCAGAAAAGAAATGAATAGAACAAGCACAATAGTCACAAGAATCAACAGAGGTAATGGGAGGAATTGACCCTTCTCGTCATCTTGGGGACTTGGTGAGGGTGGTGGTCGAGGAACTGAAACTTGCTGGGCTCTGCGATGACGCTGGCGCTTGTTGGACCTGCTTGGCAGTGAGTCTGGGGTTGGCTGTGGAGGGGATGCGGGTTGGGGTTCTGGGTCGTCATATATGACAACCATGAGGCGCTGATTCAAATCGGGTGGTAGCGAGTATCTGTCATCATCAGGGATCCCTGTGGTATCCTCGAGCAGCCCAAATCGGTTCGCCTTCACTGCCAGTGAGCTGTTATGAATGCTGTAATCAGCAATGACGCCGACATAAAAAAGGATCAAGAAAACGATAATGGCAACGTTGAGTTCCATGGTAAGTAGGTTTCCGGGTTTCTTTGTAATTCTTGAAAGATTTCTGATTCAGGGAGAGAGGGCGAGGCAACTGATTCATAACCTGCTAGGCGGGAAAGGCAACAGATTCAATGCCACGTGTGACTATTTTACACCAATAACTGATGCCCCCGCATACATACAGCAGGGAAATTGACCTCATGGTGTCAAATGAGCATGCGATGAGCCCACACAAGATCAGACTAGTCTATTTGCCTGCTGAGTCATATCAGATCTTTTTTTTTAAAAAAAAATATTACAAAATAATGTAGAGAGAGCAGTTGATTCTGTGGAAGCATCGATCAATCTTGTTTATTTTGAAATCTCTCCATCCAATTCCTTACTTAGCCTATCTCGGAGCTAAGTGAAATAATTTTTTTTTATAGAACTAAATTCTCACTCAACTCAGTATGAAAAGATGAAATAAAAAATAGTTTTTTAAACAAAAAAGAAAAAGAAAAAATAAAACATGTCAAACTCGAGAATGGAGTAAAACAGTAACATGTGAATAGGTGCTTGGATTTTTTAAAGTTTAATAGCATGTCTTTTTTTTTTTTTTTTTTTATCTTATGAAGTTCAGCAATGGAGAAAGGATATAAATATGGTTTAATTAGTAATATAAAAGCGATTTAGACCCATTTTATGTTGACCCACTTTTAATTTGATATTGTTTCATGGAATCCAAATGAACAAGATCATTTTAATTCAACATGCATTGAATGACAATTATATAGTGAAGTTTGCTACTGTATCTCCGCTGCTGGTTATTGCTTGTTCAATGTTAGATACACACGTCCATGTTCATTACATATAAATCAACCAAAAATAACATTATAGTTTTTATATCAATACTCGTGTAAAAGGGTTTGTTGGTAATACTCAAGGTCCGACAGCAAGTCCTAAAAAAGGTCGCTTTCCAATCCTACAAGGGATTTTTGGCGTATAATCTCTCGACTGACCACAACCTAATCCTAAGAAATAGTTATAATTAAAAAAGTAGCAAGTTGAACATAATCATGAATGACATCTTGTGGAGCGTTAACTAAGACATTTGACCATCTATTATTCCTCAAGTCTTTTCCAGTCGATTGGTTCAAACAAGGGCAATCTTCTCGACTTGATCACGAAGCGAAGTGCCCGAGTGTCACGTCTTCGAAACATCCAAATAGTAACGAAATCTTGATGACTCTGCAAATCATACTCGATATAAAATGCTCTCCATTTTCCTGAGACGACATGTGTCTTGCCAGCCCAAATCTTGAACATCATCCCAAACTGCTTCCCATCAGGACCCTAAGTGTTCACTTCAATTCCGTGACCAAGATTCTCTCCTTTATTCAACAAAGGATAGAGGTAATTTTCGGCATCTGATTTGCTTATCGTCAACCTGCTCTGACTGTCTTTCATATCACTTGCCGATAACTGCTTCTCAAAAGGCTTGCTGCATCTTTCAATCAGTTCGTTATTTAGTGTAGGGACTGAAGGGATATCAGGGGGCTGTAACTTTTTAACACCCTCAAGATATGTTGTTCAAGTCTGCCTCGTGGCAGGTCTCCGGACAGATTTCTTGAAGCATGACCGATCGTTTCTCCTTCAAGGTCCTGTTCTTTTACCACAGTTGCTGAATCTTCAGTTTCAGTTTGGTAGTGGCTGTGAGCACCAAGAAATTTTCTTTTTAATTTGGCCAAGGTAGAGCTAGTTTTGCAATCAAACTTCGTGTGCTTGACAGCAACAAGAAGTAGAGCCGTATGCGCTTGCTCTTTGAGTTCTACAGGATATTCACTCTGTGCGCTCGTTTCCGACTTGCTTAATTCCTTAATTTCTTTCTCCATGCTAGATTTCTTGCCAGTAATATGCAGAGTTTAATGACTGTAGAGTTCTCTGCAATACAATGAAGGGATGATTCGTAAAAATACAGATACACAACTCATGAACCCTAGACCGAGAGAAGAGAACACCATAATGGAATTTCAGTTTTGCCACAACTCTATTACCCATAAAACAGAAAAGAAAAGAAATTCCTTGATTTTTTTTCTCCATGATTAATGTACGGAGATTAATGATTGTAGAGTTCGCTGCAATACAAAGAAGGAATAATTCGTAAAAATAGAGATACAATTGACAGTTTTTGCAATGGTTTGCGCGCACTAAAACTCAAAAAAAATATTTCTTTTTCTTTTCTTTTTTTAGGGGTGATAGAGTTGTGGTGAAACTGAAATTCCATCGGGATTTTTTCTTCTCAGCTAGGGTTCATGAGTTGTAAAGAGAATATTCATGCATGTCTGCAGTGTAATAAAATTATTCTAGAGAGCACAGGACGTCCATATTTTATTTTGATTCAACACATCCTCTTTCCTCCAGGAGAGTATGGCATAGTCCGCCATTTGCAGGCTAAAAGCACTGACGGGCTAATTTATGCATACAGAATTTCTCCTAGTCCAGAAGAAAAAAACAAAAGCATAAAACTAACACCAGCTACACAAAATTAATCAAAGAATAATGTCCCAATCAAGCACTCAAATTAACATGTTCATGGCCACAATGTCATCTACTTATGATATCAATATAGAATTTTATCACTCTTTAAAAAAGTCAAAGCATCTTGGAATTATGAAATCTTGATTTTCAAAGAAGCCTATAGAAGGATTGATTGAATCCAGTTTACCGGAAATCGCATCCAGCCAGCGAACTTTGAATAAAAGCAAAGAGAGAATTTAACCTTGAATAAAGGCTACGAGAGAAAAGCAAAACAGTATACATTAGCTGTCTGTGCACTCTAAGAAAATTTAAAGAAGTTTTAGTTAGTTTGTTGAAGTTCAGTTCGTAGTTTCCTTAACAATCGACTAAACAAAACCTAGTAAAGATACAGATAGAAATCCTTTGCTTTTCATTGAAATTCAAGAAAAGTCAAATTAGACAAAAATCAAATTCACAAAGAAAAGAGAAGCTTGTCATAACTCTAGCACCCCTCATTCTATAGACAATAGCAAGAGATTGTTTACAGGATCATGATTTTCTTTGTCAAATAAAACACAAAGTTTATCAAATTGAAAAGACAGCAACCAACTAAATGCATAGCAAAGAGGTTTGCACCCACCACTGTTGTTTCTCATTATGCTTGTTGTCGATAACATTAGACCTGACCATCAACAACGGGTGAAACCAGGCTCTGAATGTACACGTCTGCTTCTATACAAGAACTAGCACCATTCATCACAGGGTACCTGAAAGTACCATGTTTGGGGTTGTAAATCACTAAAACTGACTTGTACTCCAACAGAACCTCACCTCCAACATCAATGCACAGCGGCACTGAATAATGAAACCATAAAGGATCATCCAAATATGGTATGCTGAACAGCTTACTCCAGGAATCTCTCACTCCAAACTCCTTCATAACCCAGACATCAGCACGAACCCCTGGGTAATTACACATCACACAAAGCCAGCCCTGTAAAACCCCCAAAACTCTATCATAACCAACCTCCCCATAATCAGGCTGCACAACCTCCTCGAACATCTCTTGGGCTAAATCAAAAGCAACAATAGACCACGCTGACCCTACACTCCCTTCGGGCATAACCGGCCAACAAAGCTTCCCATCAACATGTTTTCCTGAAAAATCATATGGAAGACCAAGCACAAAATCCTCAAGCCTCCTCCAACACTCACCCTTTAATGTACAAACCTTAATTCTTGTCACATATCTACTACCTCCATACACACTCTTAGTCAGAAAACAAAACATAGCCAGCACCTTATAGTCATCCATTTGACTATCATAACCGAACCCAAAAACAGTATAACTCCCTAATTTCTTTGCAAATCCCAAATCAGGTAATCTGTTATAGACCCTTGTAGAGGGGTTCCATAAGATCACAAAATCCTGCTTGATACCCAAACACAGTAGCCCATCACAGGACCCAATAACCCAATCATAACGATAGGTATCCTTCAATAGATAGTAATCAAGCACAGCAGCATCAGTCTCTGGGTTATTATAAACAGAGTAAAGTGAGCAACTTTTGAGCTTCAGTAGTGGCTCGCTGGAGGAAAAAACGATTTCTGGAGAAAAATCAGGGTCCTTTTTTGATAACATTTTGACCTTTTCGAGATGGGTTCTGATGAATTGGTGATTTGAAATCAGGGATTTGAATGATTTGGAAACGCACCTGAATTTGATTAGGGATTTGGCTGGCAATCGAGAGAGGATTTCAATGATAAGTTCGTGAGGGAGGGTTGGCAGTGGAGGTGGCGTTTTCTTGGTTCTTTTTTTATTGGTTTGTGGTGGCGAGAGGTTGTGATCGTTGTTTTGCCGTTTTTGAGATGGTCCCGGTGATGTTGAAGAGGACGACGAAGAAGGGGAAAGGATTTCCATTGGCGGGTCTTTAGGTGTTGGACCTGTGACTCGCGAGTTCTTGGAGATGATGGGGAAGGGGTGAGTTGGCTCGCTTTCTCTGTTTTCAGACTCCATTTCTGGGCTTTTCTTCCCCGTTTGGTTTTTGTGTGTAATACGTTTGGGGGATGGGTTTTATTATGTTTCGTACGGTTTGAGTGATTAAGTATTTTTTTCGTAAATTGATGGGTTTTTTTTTTTAATTAAATTTAGTTTTCTATAGTTTTGATATTCTTATAGTATTTTTTTCAATTTAAACCTATTTTTTTTCATCATAATTATCATAACCCAATTTATGGATTATTCTTCAAAATATATCAAAAAATAAAAAATAAAAAATAAAAAATAAAAAATAAAATAAAAAAGGTTGGTATTGGCAGAAAAATTAATGTGGAAATTTTGGACATTTACGAGAGCCCGATCGTACCTTTTTTTACTCGAAAATGAAAAAAAATATAGATTCAAGGATAAAATAATTTATTATTAGATAAATTTACGTAAAAGTTAAGTCGAAAGACATAATTATATTTTTATGAGTCAATTTGATTTAATCGTCGGCCAATTTAAAATGTAATTATGCTTCACCATTAATTGAGAGTCTAATTGAAGGATTTAATTAAGTACAATAGCTTAATTATACTTTAAATGGGTCAAATTAATTTTATTCAGGGCTTAATTAGTAATAAATTAAGTTTGGAAGCTTAATTTTGGTTAAATTGAGAAGATCAGAATTTTCGACGACAAAACTTTACGAGTAAAATTGGAAGCCAAAATTAAAGATAAAAACATTGTGCTTCCTATGAAAAACTCTTTTGTAACAACCCATTTTTTTCAGTCTATTTTATATTAAAAAAATTAAAAAAAAATTAAACCTGCCGAAGCCATGTTGTAACCATTTCTTCAGCCCATTCCTACTGAACACACTATCACTGGAGCCATGCTGCAACCATTCCTTTAGCCCACTCCTATTGAACACACCATGTCTTGGACACCATCACCATGCCCTGCACCTTACCTCTTTCACCTATAAATAGCAGAAGAAAATACACAAAGGGTGGGGGGGGGGGGCTGAAAACTAAGGAAAAAACTTTGAAACCAGGGGAAGAGAATACATGGTCATGGGGGGTGAAAACTGGGGAAATAATAAAGAAAATTCTGAAAATGGGGGAAGAAGAGATTAATAGAGGAGAGAAAAATTTAAAGAGAGGGAAAAAGCCAAAAAAAAAAAAAACAAAGAGAGAACAAAGGATAATTTTATGGTTTTAGTTTCAAAGGTTACACGAGGAAGATGAAGACGTAATAGAAAATTTGCAGAACAAAAGCATACAAAGGCAGTGGCAGCCACCCTTTCTTCCTCCCCAGCTCCGGTGACACAACAACCCCCCCCCTCTCTCTCTCTCTCTCTCTCTCTCTCGGTTTGACAACCCTTTCTCTCTCTTAAAAACAGTCGGTTAGCAACCCTCTCATTCCTCTAGCTAGCTCTCGACGACCACCAAATGCAACCCCCTCATCACCTTCAACTTGACCTCAGCCCAGGCAACCTCACTGTGACCTACAGTAGGTCTCCGACGACGTAGCAGCAACGAGGATGACACGGAGATAGCCCCTTCAGCATCAGTCCAGCATCTTCATGAGCTCATTCTGATCACCACAGACTATCGTTGCAGATGTCACCACCGCAAGAACAACCACCTCGATCTCTTTTACTCGGCGGCAGTAGCAAGTAAACCTCTCATTGTGGTTGGCCGATTAAGTTACTACTGTTCATGTTTTTTGTGTTTTTTATTTGTTTAAAAAACATTTTTGTGTTGGGCTCCTTTTGGCCCAGCCCAGCCCCGCCCAACCCAGCAGTGTTGGGCCTTTGGCCCATCTTGGTCGACCCATCTGACCCAACCCAAATTTTTTTATTTTTTTAAATATATTTAAAAAAAATAAAAAAAAGTGTTGTTTTCATGCATACGGGCGAATTCCATGATTTTTCAAGCATATTTTTTATAAAAAAAATATATATGTTGCATCTTTCACATATTTTGAACAAAAATTGGATATCGTAACCAGTTTACGGTTATCCGTTGGAATTTGGTTAAAATATAAAAAAAAATTAAAAATTATTTTTATTTTATCTATTTCGGTGTAAAATTACATTGTAAAACACACCTGTAGATACTAAAAAAGGTTTTCTTTTATTACGATGTAAAATTACATTGTAAAGTACACCCACAGACAAAAAATGTTTTTTTTTTTTGAAAATGCAGTGTAAAACAGTTAAACTTAGAAAAAACAATCAAACAACAATGCAACTTACCTTAGATAGGGTGCATTAGGGGTGACGTGTCTTACCCTTGCACAACAAGTTCCCTTACCCAAGATTCTCGTAGACCAATAGGTTCCTGATGACCTTAATACTAGGTAGCGACTCCTACTAATTATAGTTGTAATTTTACGGCTATAAAACATATTTCATTTTCACCGTACGATGTTGTCTCCCCAATCAAGATGATGGCGAGGCGCGAAAAAATCATCGTCGTGACAGTAATAATGAGAAAATCTACTGAATCTATGGATAAAATGATGAATAATGTTAGAATATGGTGAATTCACCCACTTCGGTATACTAATGGAATATCATGCTACCTTATAAATTTTCATTTTTTTGTTCACCTTTTCATGTTTTCAATACTTCCGAGATAATTTTTATTTTTATATCTATAAATTTAGTTTTCACTTTTAATTTTTATTGCTATTTATATATGTATTTAATATAATTTGCATTAACAAATAGAGTGAGTTTAACTTTGATGACGTGAAATGAAAGTGAAACTCTCTCTTATAAAAGTATAGTGAATATTCTATTGTTAGTGATGTGTTATCTCTGTGTATTTTTTCATCTGTTTTGTCTATGTGTGGCTTGATATATTTTTAGTTTAAAAAGAAATTAAAATATTTTTTATTTTTAAAGATTTATTTTTGATATTAATATATTAAAAGTATTTCAGAACAGTGGGATTAAATTAATTTGAGATTAAAAAAAAATCTTAGTTTATTTTTTTATATATATTTTAATGTGTTAATATTAAAAAATATCAAAATATATAATTAGCATAACATATTTTTAAGAAAAATACTTTTAAAATAATATTTATCATTATTTTTAATATATTATCCATAATAAAATGAATATATAAAAAACTAAATAATTAATTTTTTTAGAAAAACAAGAATGAAAATAACACATTAACTTAAAATGTATTCGATAATCTGGTAATATCTCATAATGATAATAATACTAATTTTGCTTTTATCCCTTAATTTTTTTCTTCAATTATTTTTATTTGTTCTTTGTATCAAATTCTCTTTCAATGTTGTTAATATTTGTTTTTGTTTTAACTATTAATAGTCATTATAATATGATAATAATAATAATCCAAATAATTTATCATTATGTGCATTTATTAAGAATTAAGTTTTGCAAATTCTTTATATATAATGTTTCAAATCTGTATGTTGGATTAATGATTTGAAAAAAATATTGTGGCTCAATATTGTGTCTAATTTTATTTCTTTAAAATTGTATGACTTAATATTAGTATTAAACAACAAATTTTATTATAACTCAAATAATTATAATAATTATATTCATAATGGTAATAATACAAATTTTGCTTTTTCCTTTTAACTATTTTCATTTGTTTTTCAAATCAAATAATATTTTTTATGCTAATAATATTTGTTTTTTCCTTCAATCATAAGAATAGCAATTAAAATAATTTATCATTCAATGTTGTATTTATTAATAATTAATTTTTACATCTTCTCTCTATATAATGTTTCAAAACTAATAATTTATTATTCAATATTGTATTCATTAAAAATCTTATAATTCAATGTTGCCATTAATTTTTTTTTTATCGTATTTCTTTAAAATGATATTATTTAACATTAGTGCAAACAAAAAAATTATCCTATCATTAATTTTTTTGACATTATCTAATAACAATTCTATTTAGGTTGATTATTTCTCTTATTCGTATGACATCATAAAAAAGCCTAGCACCATTAACATTTTTTTATATTAAAAAATTTGGTTTTGGTTGTGACAAAACACATGGCAAGTGACTTGTATATTTTTTTCATTGTAGATTATTTGCCCCAATTTTTCCACCCGTTTTGTTTACATGTGACTTTGTATATTTCTTGTGTACATAATATTAAATTTAAAATATCATGCATAGAAAAGTTATAAAAATCAATTTTTAACAAAAACAACATTGACTAATGAATTATTTTGATTATTATTGTCATTGTTACTATCATGATTATTAAATTATCATAATCATTATAGTTTCTATTATAATTATTATTGTAAATAATCAATATTTTAATAGTTATTGACAATATTATCATTATCACCATCATCATCATCATCATCATTATTACTACAATAATCATTATGATTACAAACATTATTTTTTTTATTAATATTATTTAAATTATAATTAGTATTATTATCACTATTAGTATCATTATTGTAATTGTTTTTGTCATTATTGATATTTTTCATTTTATTTTATGAGTTATTGTTATTATTATCATCAAAGCCATAATTAACACTAGAGCAAACAAAAAACTAAATAAATGACAAAAAAAATTATTATTAGCTTAAAAAATCATTTAACTTGAAGAATAAATATATAAAAAAAGAACAAAGAACAAAGGAAAAAAAGAGAAGAAATATTAATTTTCAAATGATCACCAATACCAATTAAAATTTAAGGACTAAATTGAATAAAAACACAACCTCAACAAAAAAAAGAAAATAATAAAAATTAAAAATCAAACTAAAAGCACATGCATATAAACATGGACAAAAAAATAATGACTATTTCAGAAGGATAAAAAAAAAGGAATTAAAATTAAATAAAAAATTAAAAAAATTAGGGTCAAAATGAAAAAAAAAATGATCAATTTCCATTGAAAGATAAAATTGAAAAAAACTCCAAATATTTATACTGAAAAAATTAAGGGATTTAAAACTAAACCCAAAATTAAAAGAATAAGGACCCGAATGAGAGAAAAATATATGATCAATTTTAATTAAAGGATAAAATATAAACACATCAAAAATTTTATAACTGAAATTAGGATAAAAAAAACAATCAAAAGACCATACACTGAATGAAAAAACCATAAATAAAAAGAATTCTATGTAATTTATGATATAGGAGTGAGAAGAGGAAAAAGAAGATCAACCAATGACCGTTACATCTCCAATCATCTTGAGATAACACGCACACTACTTAGAATAAATATTTTTCACCACCAAACATCGCTATTTTCAATGTGTAAATAAAAATTCAAGTTAGAATATTTTGAGTTACAAGATTTTATTTTTTAACCTCTGTAGATATAAAAACATCTAAGAACTACTATAGAAATCTCAATAAATTAATTTCTCAAAGTCAAAAGACCCTTAGATGGATTCAAAAACACAAAATCTCACGGGAAAAAAAAAATCTTTTAAGCTCAGTCTGCCTTTTCAGTCAAGAAAAAAGGTAAAAAAAAAACGATCACCATCAAACTTTTTTGATCGAATAAACTCTTTGAAATCAAGCTTTGATTATTTTGGTTGATGGGATCATGACAGTTATCTTTATTTTGTCATTTTCTATCATAGACCAAGAAACTGAAAAAAAAAACCAAATAAAAAATGTCGTGAATTTATTTTTTACAATCCAATCCTTTGTCTTTTAATTTGATATTTTTATCATAATTTCAAACCAAATTTCGTCTAGTTAGGTCATAAAAGATTTAATTAAAAGAATTTTTTTTTTAAATAAGGGCCCTTTTTTTAAAAAAAAAAAACAATTCAAATAACAAATCATCTATATTTCAACCACATGGGAGTGTCTAAAAAATCAGACATTGGTGTTTTTAATTTCATTTTTTAAACATACTTTGACACAAGAAAAATAAAAAAAATACACCATAAGCTTTCATATTTCTTTTAGTAAATTAGATAATACAACTAAGCAAGTTTACATTTTAAATACATTATTTTTTTTAAATTTCTTTCTAAATGTATTAAAACTCCACTTGTCATTGTTCAAAAACACTTTCGAATTTTTTTTGTAGTTTCGAATTATTAGTTTTAGTGTTTTTTTGGATTATTTAAATAAGTTGATGTTAAAAAAAAGAAAGTTTAAAAATATTATTTTAACTTATTTCCAAGTAAAAATCACTTTGAAAAAACATTTACCACACCCCTAAACAAGTCCTCTTTATAAAACCTTTTTTTTTTTTTTTTGATATGAAGCCTTTATGAAAAAATAGAAAAAGAAATTGCTTATTTAGAAAAGAAAAAATGGTTCTGATCTAAAAAAACCAATGAGATTGCAAGAAAATGGTTGGTGGAGGCATGCTTGGTAGCTTGGTCGATTTCTTGAACCCTCTTATGCCGTAGTGAATATCCATTTGAAAACTATTTGCAGTTCAGTGGTTCATAGGGAATCGGTGGTTATCGTAGACAGGTCAAGCTTCCTTCCAGCCTCAGTTACAGAGGAGAAAGACTCGGCCACAGATTGCCAATTACTCTCCAAGATCTGTCAGCTAACATCTCTATTCAGTGTATTGCTAGAGGCAAACTCAGAGAATGATTTGGTAGGGCTCGTAAGTTGTCTTTTTCCCTGCAGATCGGGTACAAAACCCACCTGATCATGCTTTGTATCAAAATCTTGTGTAAGATTTCTCTAGGTGATGTTATTTCAGCATCCCCAGTTGTTAAAAAGATTAAATAAATGTCAGCCAGCATCAGGCGCACTCCACCGTAGACTCCTTGCCGGGCGAGCTTACTGCTGCATTGTAGCATCATCATCAGGACGTACCGGAGTTTAGTTTTATAATTTGGGAAAACTACGATTTCAGAAGAAGAAGAAGAAAAAGATGTTTGTATATAGCTCTTGGCAGTAAGAAACATTGATAGTAAAGCACTACAGCCTGTCATTTCTAAATATAAATGCAATGTCTAATTACCAGTCTTAAATTCCTGATAGTTCTACAGACTTGCCACGAAAGGAATCAGCATCAAAGAGTTGACCTGATCTTTAACGTGCACTGCAAAATAACTAATTACAAAATGTATCAAAATCTCGACAAATTTCATCCTGCAAGCATGAGGGATATCGATCACCTGGCTAAACCATCATTTCTGACAACAGCTCATACAAAGTGTCTCTAAGAATCCAATGTATCAGATTTCCACTTGCTAGTGAATGATTTTGTATATATCGATGCCATCAATGACCAACTAAGCCCAGTTACCTGCAAGAAAGTCATTCATGTTATACACATATCTAGAAGATAAAATAGCGAGGATTCTATTTGTGGTAATTTACATGTTTAGTGCCTTGAAATTACAAACTATTAAATACTTCTATTTATTTTATCTTCATATTTTATATTCATTCTCAATATATTAACTAATTAACCGTAATTATACTATTTACTAGTATTATAGTACAATTAGGACTCAAAAAGTAGTGTTACCTTCAAAAAAGATAATAAATATAAATTATCTTCTCATCAAGTACGTGATCATGAAAAGTAACGTAGGTTCACCTAATGCTGTGTAAAAAATGATCTTTTCTTTTCATAATTTAGTTGAATCTTCACAATTATGATAGTTTGAACAAATAAGTATAATTTTAATAATAAAAAAAAAAATTATCACCATTTTTTAAGTGATTATGAGCTAAAAAGTACATAACACTTGTAGCGTCATAAACTTTATCTTATTATTTCGTAAACTTGAATGCACAATAATTATAAATGTCTTAAAGTAACCATGACAAGCAACTTCTATTTGAAAGTCCAGTAGATATTTTTAGTACGAAGAGAGAAATTACCAAGGCAATGGTGGAACATGAAATCAGACCAAGAAATAGTCAGACAAAAGAGCTGCGCCTACGACACCAATCAAGCATAGAAGAGAAACAAAATCTGCCGTCCCAATCGATGAGTCTGATAAGAAATAGATTTTATGGGTTTTGCTGTCACCTCTAAAACCCCGGACAATCATTGCCTGCAAGATGCCACAACATCTGAAATATTAAAAGCAGAAGTCTTTGGATAGCAAAATTTTCCAAGCTACTTGTAACTATATTTGGGTCTAGTGCATATTGTCCACAATACCATGATCGGATGAATATTCAATAATTTTATATTCAAGTCCAACAAAAAAATGTAAATCGATATAAGAATGACTTGGGAAGCTGCACATATATCAGGATCTGAATAGTCATGGGGGTGTAGATTCTCAAAAATGTTTCCATAGTCAACAATTACAATCAACCATTTTTATTAAACACATATTAAGTGAAATGCAAATCGATATAAGAATGACTTGGGAAGCTGCACATATATCAGGATCTGAATAGTCATGGGGGTGTGGATTCTCAAAAATGTTTCCATAGTCAACAATTACAATCAACCATTTTTATTAAACACATATTAAGTGAAATGCTGAAATGCAAAAGTGAGTAATGAATCCAGTTGTGTCTTTACCCAGTTATTTCATATTTTTTGAGGAAGATACTATATCAAAAATCCCACCGCATAATTTCAAGCAAGAATTTATTTTTCAAACAAACTCCCATCACAGATTATTTTTGTCATGCAATTCTTGTCAAATTTGCTACATATAAGCAGCTCGCCCTGACTTTTGAAGAACAGCCTTGGGTGGAGGTAGGGAGTCACCAATACAGCAGTTCACAAGCACTAAAACTGATGATAAATTGTGAGGAAGAGTGGGTATTCAGTTCAGATAAAAACCTGAGATATCTGCTCTGCATGGCTAAAAATATTCTTGAAGATCCGACGTATATATGAAGCGAAAACTGAAAAGTTAAAAACACCAAATTAAAAACTACAACAGAACATACATGGAAGATAATCTATCATCTCATTCATCAGAACACTATCCAGCATATTCCTAGTTCTTTAAAACATTAACTTGTTATGCCTGTAAAACCTCAAATTATAATTCTTTTACAACACACACCAACCATGAACTCTTACAACATTGTATACTCTTTATCCGAGTAAAACCATGAACTCATTATAAAAGTGTATTCTGTGTAATAATAAAAACATTGCTTGCAATGCATAACAATAAATGTAAAGGAAGATGGCAGGAATGTTCCACTAGACTAGCAATAATACTCTGAGTCTCCATTGTGAGCTCAAGAAAAAGCTAAAACAATCCAAAAAAGAAAAAAGAAATATCGACAGTCATCTGTTTACTTACTATCTATTGTCTCCATAATTGTCAATTGCTTCCATTTTATTCTGCGAGATACAATCCCCAGTGAAACGTTTCGGACCTGTAAACCATAACTTTTCAATTAATTTTTTTTTAAAAAAACATTTATTAATGCTATACTAAGAAAAACCAAATGGATCAAAAAATTGTAATGATACACTAAGAAATCAAAAGGTAAAAAATACGCAATTCAATTTAATGAAAAAAACAGACACTCACCTCATCAAAGACTAGATTAATGAACCTCAATGATAGTAAGAGGGTAAGAGTTATTTCAGCCACCGGAACACCTATGTATCTTAAGGGTAGCATAAACCACCGTATAGCAAATGCTAGTTGTTCAGGGGTTGTGGTTGCCAGGCAGAGGCTCGCACTTTGGAAGATCTTTTAGGGAAAAAAGGAGGCAAAACAACAGATACAACTTGTTCATAGACATATTTAGTTGAGTAAAGAAATGATTACTACTACTCTAATCAGCACCAAAAAAAATAGAATTTTGAATAAAAAAATAAACTTATTTGGGCTCTGAGAAGCAACCCCAGTAAACAATGTGCTCAAGTGTTTCACGTGTGTGCAAGTAAAATCTCCCCATAAATGTGCATGATGCAGATTTGAAAGAATTAATTATCACAGACAAACTAAAGTAAAGAGAGAAAGAGGACGTTGAGCAACTTACAGTGAAGGTTAAGCATGCAGCTGTGCTTGCTACTGACAAGCCCTTCCTTGTAAACTGTAAAGGCCCTAGCTTCATGATTAAATATGAATAGCCACTCAAAGACATTGGAAGATTAGGCAAGCCTGTGATGGCAGGTGGTGGCGTTCTCAACTGGACAAGTGGAGGCACACCATCTGATCCTAAACCCAATGTAATAAATAGGATTCCAGAAAGCAATGACACTCTTCCCAATTGATCCTACAAGGATTGCTGCAAATTCAGAACGGAGAATAGCCCAAACAACATATTGCTTATTATTCCAATGTAACAACATACCACATCATTTAACACCAAAAAACTAAACAAAAAAAAAGTCGTAAAATATTGAAGAGATATTTAAAACAATTCCCCACAAAGAATATCCTTCTTCCAGTCACTCTGAGCAGAAATCCTTTTTTATTGAAAAAAGAATCGATATTTAGAAATATTAAAAAAGAAATTTAATGAGAAGAATATCTTTTGCATCAAAATCTTGAAGTTGTAACTCAGAAAACTAAACTCAGATCTAAACAACCTAAACATATATCGCAACCATTCCATTTTAGACATACCAACTTGTTTAGAGCAACTCAAAGTCCCTGAATTGCCAAAACTTCTTATGCATTTTCTTTCTTTTTAACTAATAACAATGTAATCGAAAAAAAATTTAAAAAGTGTTTCAAAAGCTCTTGTAGAATCCTAAAAGGAGGCTCACAACATTTTCTAAGCATAAGGAAGTCTTTGCATATTACAAGTCAGAACTTGATCACTTACCATACACACATGCCTTGGGAGAACCAATACAGACAAAAGAGCGATGTAAACTACCAATCCGAAACGCATCACGATATGCGATCGCGCTGGTAAAACAACTAGAGCCAGGAGCCATATCTGCATAACAATTACACATGTTTCAAATTTACACAAACATGCACATTACTTTCTCAAAACTCCATATAAAAGAAAACTAAAAACTCCCATCATTTACAACTCAAGAACACAAAATATTTAAGTCCTATCATACAATTAACTTCCACTGCTTATTTCATCGAAACCCAGCAAATTGGAAGTAAAACCCACATATTAAATCAATCAATTTCTCCAAAAAAATCAAGAAAAAACGAAATTACCCGTATATCAGCTAGACCAAATTTCAAGAAAAATTACAAGAACCCAAATGAAAAAAAAGAAACCTCAGAACAAAGAATTGGCAACTAAAAATTCGAACTTTTCGTTTACCAATTTGATTCTGGGGTCCACAGAATGCAAAAACGTGGTTGGTGAAGAAATGAACTGGCCAATGGGACTAGCAGTGGCACCGGAAATCAACTTGAATATCTTATCGCCGGATAAAGCTCCGATGGGTAACCGGCTGACCCATTTGTTGGTATCGCCAGAATTGTCCAGTGAAGCTCTAGCTTTGAAACTTGTCGGTTTCAAAGTTTGATGGGTTTTTTTAAAAGTGCTTTTAGGGTACACTTGTGCACGAAGCGGAGAAATTAGGGTTTTTGAACCGGGTTTTGCAGACAGCACAAGGAAAGTGACCGTTTGGATGGTACAGTGCGTGCAGTTCATCGGTGTATTTTTTGAAGGGATTTGTTTTTTGGGTACGGTTCCTTAGTGCAGTTTGTTATGTTCTAAAATGGCGGGAATTATCCTTACTAGTATTATTATTTAGTAGACAGCACTTGAGAAATCGAGGGATGAACCCATCACTGTTAAGAAAATGGGTTCGTTGCCGAATTGCAAGTGATGAGCCTGGAAAAAGAATGGAGGTGTTGTGATTCATAAAATTGGACTCGGAGAACTTGATCGTATAAATTTCTTGATTCTTAAGGTCAACTAATTCTCACGCAATCAGCTTTAACAATTTAAGTAAATCAGGTTTAATACAATTCATAAAAAGTAACTTATGCTTAGTCACCTGTATTACTAGAATTGAATTCTCCCCAGCCGATAATAATTTATGAACAAGAAGTATATTTGATTGACGTCATGAAATTAATGACGCTTTAATAAATCATTTTTAGCTTTTTAAAAAATTAAGAAAGGGAAAATATTTCACCCACACATCACAAGTCGCGGTAAACACAAAGTAATTTTCTTAATCATCCAAAATTGAATGTATGAACACAAGTATTTTTATACTATTTAATTTTAAATAAACTCTAATGAAATTTTTTGTAGACTTATATGAGACCCAATTACAATTAAACCAAAAACCCTAAGTGTTTAACCCCAAAACATAAAGCTAAAACTAGCTTCCACACAAACACAAAAAGAATTCACATATGATAGAATTATTTCCCTAATTTAGAAGTCATTGAAGTCAAGATAAACTTTTTTTACACGTGTGAGAGTGTTTGTTGCCCTTAAAAATCCCTTGTTAATTAGGAAAATTTTAGTTGATTTGATCTTCAATGTTGAGCTTGGATTTCCTAGTAAGATCTCGACAAATAACAATTCAAATTTTCTCATTTAGTTTCTGACATTTAGGTTTTTTTCATTGCTAGAAAAATCAATTTATTTGACTTAAATATCCTTCCAAACTTAGGAAGCTAAAATTCCTTGCTTTCTTAAGAAAATAATAATATGCTAACTTAGATTTTTTTATTATACATGAAAAATACATCAAGTCAAGGTTTACGTGGAGCCAAACATAACAACTCTCTTTGAAACTTGGATCATATCCTTCTTGATTGTATTAAATGAATTATAAGTTGCCCATTATACCCCTTAGGCATCCTTTTCTCTTTTAGTTCCATCTTGCTTTATATGTTTTAAACTAGCTCATTTAATGAATTTTTAAATCTATTTATCATAGCCCTTGTAATCAGCTCACTCGAGACCTTCAATGAGTCAATGGTGTGTCTATAAGTGGTGTTGGGCTGGACTCATCATTCTTTCTCTTTTTAAAAGAATTCAACCTCTAATCTTCATCACCAATATCAAACAAAGTACAATAAAAAATATTAAAGCTACCACTAATATCATACTTACAAAGTAAGCATTGTCATTAACCCTTTCTTGCATTTATGTGCACATAGAGAATAAATGATATTCTCTAAACTTAAATGTTTCTTAAACATTGTGTAAATCTTTTATTAGACTTGTGTTAAGTCTTTTATTGTCTAGATATTTGAAATCTAGAGTGGTCATTTTTTCATGCCCCTAGAAAATTTTTATTTATATAGACTTTATTGCAATATATATTTTAGGAAATATCCAAGTTATAAATTATTTAATTGATGTATATAGAAATATTTATAAAGATGTGTATATTATATAAAACACCATAAGTGACAGTGATAAAGAAAGAAGATCAGATTAACAAGACAAAGGTAGAGTTATCTAATGTTTGTAGGCCTAACTAAGCTCACCTAAAGCCAATAACACACATGTATTTGATATGGGCCAAATGGAACCTACCTAGAGCTCAATTAGAGTTGACCTAGGAAGTATTATATTTTTTTTAGTTTTTTTCATGTATCATCAACAATGAACTAAATATGAAACTATGTTATGCTATACGAATTTTTGTTGTTGTCATGAGAATCTCACAATGGTGCTGGGGGTTATGAATTTGCCACCTCGTGATTTGGTTATGAATGTTAGAAAATCATTTATTCTACTTTTTCTTAGAGGGTAGAAGATAAGATTTAGTTGTGGTTAGGGAGGTATTAACAAATTTAACACAACCTACCTAAAGTAATGTGTGGTTTTGACATGGTATAGGGATTTGGTTGTATGAATAAATCATGTATTTTGAATTTTTCGTAGGCTTATGTACCCAAATGAATTATTATATGAGTAAATCCATATAAGTGTTCTCACATAAGTCACCTATCCTCAATAAAATATTTTTATTTATTGTGATAAAATACTCTCAATTAAAAGTGGTAAATATCTAGGATAACTCTTAGAATTTTTGGATAAAATACTAATATTTTAAATATCAGCCTACTTGTAAGTTCAATATTTATATCAAAGTATTTACCATTAATTCTTATAATTAATAGAAAATTTATTGTTCATGTTTTCAAATATTGGCTAAATTCTCAGGAATCTAACAAACTTGTTATTAAAACCCCGAGATGTATGCAAAAAAAAATAAAAAACTAACTAACTTATTTTTTATTTAAATATGAATTTATTTTTGAGATATTTGGTTGCATGCAACACATAAAAAGTGATTAAAAAAAATATTATTATTATATTAATATTTTTTTGTGATACCATATTTTGCAAAAAATTTATTCAAAACTAGACAAATATAGTTAAGGAGTGTTTGCCAAACACACCTTACAATCCAAAAAAAAACTTAATAAGCAAACCTTTAATATCGGGTTAACTCGATCGAGTTGACCAATCTCGTTGACTCAACTAGGATGACTCTACACAGTTGATGCAATAGGGTTAGCACAAAAATAAATCAAAAGAATAACAAAAATTGAAACAAATTAAACTTGACAAAAAACTTATTTTTTTTAACGAAAACAAATCAAATATAAGCGAAATAAAGGATACGAAAACATTCATCATGTATTCCAGAAACATGAATGATAAGTCAAATCTATTTTTGAGTAAAGCAAGACATAGAAAAGTTTGCAATTATATATACATCAAAAATCAAACATGGATTGATTTCGATTTACACCTAAACTTCATGAATTGGCAAAAATGAGTTTCTATACTTAACCAAAACCCTATAATTATAATCTCAAAATAAGTGTTATTAATGCACAAAACTCTTAAATTATCTATTAAATTGAAAATTTAATAGTCAATTTGTATAAATCCAAAACCAAGGACCAAAATAAAAACATTGAAATACGAGGGTGATATTAAAGTTTGACGTGGGTAAAATTGTATAAGATTACAGGTTCGAAGCCAATTATAGATGTGATTAAAAAAATAAAGGACCAAACTAAATTTTATTCAGATCCCTAATTAAAATCCTAATACATAAAAATTATATCATTTCATTTAAATAAAATGATGTGTCTTGACCATTTATTAGAGATCAGATGACAAGTCATTTAGGGGGTGTTTGGGAAGTCACCCAAAAGCGCTTTTGGGTGCTTTTGGTCCATTTTTTTTTTTGAATTTTAAAAACATACGGTTAGTGTTTTTAGATTATTTTGATGTGCTGATATCAAAAATGATTTAAAAAAAATAAAAAAAACATCATTTTAATGCATTTCGGCACGAAACACACTTTGAAAAGCTACAGCAACAGCTCTCCCAAACACCCTCTTAGTTTACTATTCATTGTCTTTATCCTTTCATACCAGAAATGATGCTCGAGTGACTACTTTTTCATAATATTCATAGTTTCTTCCTCAGCACTGATGTGACCAATGACTCCCCAACCATGAAATAAAAAATGACCACCAACAATAATAACTCTTCATTATCAATGTTAGTTTATTTTGTTCCCTGCTATTCTTGTGCCCTCCTCCAGGAACATCGTAAACTCTCCAGCAACCGTATCCTCAAGCTAGACCTCCTAACAATGGTGACCACCTCACCTTTATCCAAGGTGAGCTTCTTATTCTTTTATGCATGTGTCTTGCACTTCTTTTTTTCATTCATGTAGAACTTGAATTAATTCATGTCTCATAGAATGCAACTGGGTGTGTTGAACTAGTATGAACCCCACTCACATGGTTGGGTCGGATCCAACCTACCATATAAACAACAAAAAATATATAAATTTTATTGGGCCTTAGTAGGCCCAATCTGACTAGACCAAGCCTTGTCCCTAGACCTAAGTGGCCCCACATGGTTAGGCCATATATGACTTACGAGATCATGATTTGGGTCATGATCGGGCTAGGCCTAGACCCAGGTAATCTACATGGATGGGTCAGGCCTAGCTTACTAAAATAATAATAAAAAGATATTTGCGGGTTCATCTCATGGTTTTTTTTAGCAATTATAATATCACATCATATACATTCACTATAAGCAGGGGTGAGTGAAAAAACCAAAAAACCAATTAAACCGAGAAAACAAAAAAAAATAACTGAGAAAAACTGAATAATTAAAATAACCAATTAAATGATTATAATATTTTTAAATACTTTTGGTCCAGTTCAGTTCTTGTTTTTTAAGGTTAAAACCGGTAAACCAAAATCAAACCGAACCGGTTCAAATATACTATAAAAATATTATCTGGTTAAAAAAATCAATGCTACCGTACAATGTATTCCATCTTTTCAAGGTATAATAAAACAATAGATTTCAATTTCTAAAACTTTCACCTCCATTATAATACTCAAAAGTCAAACCCAACATTACATCATGTTTCAAAAGACACAAGTCCCCAGATTTTTAAAATTTTCCTACTCTAATCTATTGTTATAAACTACTTGACAACTCAAACGAACGCCCTCCAAAAAAAAGAAAGGAAAACTACTTGACATACCTAGCTAGTCCTTTTGATGGAAGTCAATTTTTACATAAAAACACCAAACCGAATGATTTAATCCAGTTTCGGTGTGGTTTTAAATTTTTTATCATAATTTTGATTAGGTTATTTTTATAGATAAAAATTGAACCAAAAATAATCACCCCTAACTATAAGATATGAACCCAGTCAAAATTATATGGTTTTCTAAAAAATTTCCAAAAAATAAATAAAAAGTCCTTGTTTTAAAAACATACAAAAAAAAAAATATTGTTTTCGTGCATAAGACTAAATTTTAAAGGTTTGCAAACATATTTTATAAAAGAACAAAATCTTAATTTTATCATGTTTTAAAACGCAAAAGATATCGTAACCTTGTTTAGGATTATCTTTATGGTTTGGCCAAAATATAAAAAAATCCTATAACAATTATTTTTTAATTAATATTTTTAGTGTTAGGATTTAACTATATACTTTAATATTTGGAGTATAAAACTACAATTTTAAAGTATACACTCATGTATTAAAGATACAAAACATGAAATATGATGCTAAAATTTAGGTTTTGGAGTGGTTGGGTTTTAACCTGATAAGATAAAAACTCTCTCACAAAAGGAGATTTGCCTTGAACTTTAGATGAGATAAATGAGTAGAAACACGAATTAAAATTATAATCGAACAATAATGCAATTTATATTATATAGGGAGCGCTGGAGTGATGAGTGTTCGTCTTGCATAACTAATTATATTATTTAGACTCTCATAGACCATATGTTTTCTAGTGATCATAATACGAGGCAGCAAGTCTCTTTAATTATAATTTTATGATACACTAAAATACAAAATTTCCAAACTCAAGATGTAGCTCCGCTATTTGATGTTGTGCATGTTACGACAAGGTCATTGAATCAACATAAGTTAACTATTTTGATTAAATTAATATGTTTTCATCTTTTTTCTTCTTATTTTTCTTTGATGTTGAGATATATAAGTTTGAGTTGGGTTTGGTTGAGATAATCAAATCATTAAAATCTTAGTAATATCAATCAAGTTTTTAAAATTAATATTTTTCCCATTTAACTAAAAACTTAATGGGAGTTAGATTCTAGGTCTATGTGTCCAAAAACAACATGCCAATCCAAATCAATTTTAATAAACCTGTTTTTGATTTGTGGTTTGTCATCATTTAATAAACATGTTTTCTCTACTTACATGTCATAAACATAATGTGTACAAATTCAAAGTATTTTTTATTTTAAAATATATTGAAATAATATTTTAAAAATATATTTATATAATTTGTATATCAACATATCAAAACATCTAAAAATAATTTAAAACAAAAAAGATTATCTTAAAAAAAATGAAACACAAATAAACAAGGTCTTAAACAACAGATCAAATGAAGCAGTCAAAATGATAATTTTAATTTGAATAGCAATTTAAAGCGGGCGCAACATTTGTAGCGTAGAAAGGCGGGTTCTTAGAATTGTGAAATCTCTGTCTTTATACTAACATGATGATCATCATCATCATCAACATTTATATAAATTTCATTTCATAATACAATTTCATAATCCAATTAAGGAAATAAGTGTACAATTACATACAAATTCTCCACAGAAGAAATACACGTACGATGTGCTCAGTCAATGGCAAAATCCAATTAATTTTATTTATTATCACAGACATGTGTTTGCAGAACAGGTTTCCAGGCTTCAAATTAATTGAAGGCTCAATCAATATCTTCCCAGGTTCTTCTGACGAGCGACCACATCTTCTACTCCAACATGGATAGCACCAGTGCACAATAATTGGGTTCCACTCACAATTATTGTCACCACTTCTAGAGTACGCTGTTTATCAACATGAACATGCAAAACCATGCACTGTTAGAAAGCCTTTCCCTTTGAACTTAATCACTTGATGAAGAAAATCTATTCATAGATACCCCATCCATTGCTTGTAATACACACGCACGCGCGCATAAGAAGGAAAAACAATAATGAACATACCAGGGCTGAATCTGTCCAGCCTATGTTGATCTCTTTGCATGCGAATCTGCAGCGCACATTGAGAAAATTAAGACTTGGTAAATTTGAATGCACCAGCATGAAATGATTGAAAGTCGAAGTGAGTTTGAGAGTAAAAAAGGAAGATTCCAAGTAAAGACAGAGTGAGAGAGAATAAGCACCAACCCCAAGGCTAGAAGGGTGAGTGACAATGATGCGAGAGCAGATGCATAGGCTGCGTGTAAGTTTGGAGCATTCCAGAGAAAAACGTTATTGAGTCCAGTAATGGAGCAGGTGAAGCCCACAACGCCAGCAAGAAGAGAGAGAATGATGAAGAAACCTGTTGCCAAGTTTCCCATTGGGAAGTATATCGGAAATATGCGTGCCGGGATTGTCAAAGTAGCGGCTGCAAACATTTACACAGGTAAATTAAGCATGCGTAAATATTGCTTGAAAAACTCGATCCATAAGTGAAAATATATATGTCTGCAAGGTATCTGACTCACCTGTTTCACGAGATCTTTCAATCCCATGATTTATAGCCCATGAACCGATTACTATCATGAGAAAATACAGCCCCATGTTGAGGATTAAGAGCATGAAGGCAGCAGATTTGCATGCTCCAGAAGCCATGGCCTTGTGATGGGCTCAAAAAACAGGAAGAGAAAATGAGTCACCCTAGCTTGTTACGCTAAGAAGAGATCCGTTGTATTATATATGCACGTAGTTGGCTATTGCTTATCCAGAAATTTTAATAAACAGCTGCTGCATGGTCCTGCCAGAATGAACTGGCGTTGTCTTGGTTTTGAAGAAATATCTCGAATTCCTTACCCTTTGTCCTTTCCATGGGCTTGCCTCATTGAAGGGGAAGGAATCGACCTGAGTCTTGAAGCGGGGCTCGTCCGTTTGTTTACTGCAGGGCTTTGCTTTTGCTAGGAATAATATACTTTTCCTTTATCAGCAGGTAAACAAAGGAATAAAGTTTCCTGGAATCCTGCATCTAGCTTCTATAATGAAAACCACCAGCAATTAGCTGCGTTCACTTGCCCTTTCTTATCTCCGTTAGGTTGATGGAAAGGGAGCCACCAGGCATATATCACCTTAATGCTATAGCAAATACTTATAAATGGTTATCCTTCTCTCTTCTGCACTGTCACTACAAGAAAAGGGTGCCATTAGCAGCGGAATTTTGCAACGGCAAAATTCCGTTGCTAAATTTGCATCCGAAAATTGTTTAGTAACGGATATTCCGTTGCTAAACGAATTGCAAAAATTAAAAAAAAGAAACAAGGATTGCAACGGATTTTCCATTGCAAGTGCAACGGAATTTCCGTTGCAGTTGCAACATTTGCAACGGCTAATCCATTGCATTAAAGATGAAACTCGCGCGCCCAGTGAAAAATTTAAGCATGAAACGCACCGTTTTAACTTTTTAAATTTAATATCCATTGTCTTCCTCTTCTTCTCTCCCGCTTGTCTCCTCATTTACTCACATTTAAGTACTTAATTACTGATCATCATCAACCGAACGAACACTACCTACCTTCTCTCCATCTCTTCTTCCCGATCACCACCTCGCCGGCAACGAGCTTCAGCCACCCAGCAGGCCCATCACCACCACAACGAAGGTACGATCAACATTTCAAATTTTAAATTTTTGCTTAGTTTATAAATTTGCTTAGTTTCTAAATTTGTTTATGGTTTAGGGAGTTTTGGGGGAGCTTTGTCATGGGTTTGCTTCGAATTTCCATCTATGCTCATGGGTTTTGACCAATTAAGTGTTTTTGCCGAGAAATTGCATTCTTCATAAGTGTAGCCTTCTCGTCTTCATGCCTTCTTATCAACTTCATTCTCTCTGCTTTGAGTTCTTGTAACTATTATGCATGCCAGAGTTCTATACTAAACTGCCAGTATTTTGTTATTTATGGTATTTCAAAAAATTATAGAATTCAATCAACTCCTGACACTTTTGTCAGGTTAGGGTGTTTTATTATGCTGTAACATTGTTTAAAGTCGCATCTCATTCCATCATTTGCTCATACATTTTACTGTATCGTCATTGCTTACAAATAGATTTGTTTTTCATGAAATAATATTATGTGAAACAGGTTTTTTGTTACACTTTTCATTTATTTGTTTTTTGGATACACAAAATTGTTTCTATAAAAAGTTGTTTGCTTAGGTATTTATGAGTTACTCATAAATAACAATTATACTTTTGATGCTACCTTCATTTTGATGGGAGTGGAATTTCTACTTGATTCCAATGAAATTAGCTAGTTTTATTTTTTGGATTATTAGACTCACTGCTTGAAAATGGAATATCATTATTCAGAGATTGCAAATGAATTTTTTTTTCATTATATTATTTTTTATCTAAGCTTTTCAAAACTAATGGCCTTCTGATTTTATTTGGACCTAATGTTGGCTAGCTAAATGTAATATTTTTAGTTTCGTGTAAAAAGATGATGATGATGATACTACTACTAATAATAATGCAGAATAAGGTTTGTTTTATTTTGAATAAGAAACTTTAAAGATGAGTTTTGAGTAGTCAGGTGTCGACTATAAAGTTGAGTGCTTCATATGTGTTTAACTTAAATTTTCGGTTAATGTGTTAGGATTCAGATCATTTATCTGCTATGGGTTTGTGCTGTAATTAAACTATGCTGCCATCCTCCTGCATGTAGAAAATAACAAAATCTGATTGAAAGTCTTTTGTTGCCAGTAATTTATATTATTTTAATTGTTATATTTTATTTTATATCTTTTTGTATAATTGATTTTTTCTTTTCAATTTAATCCTTTAGTGTTTGATTAATTAAGGATTGAGTTTTGCGGGTTTTTTTTTTTTACGTTCACAATATTTTTAGCTCAACAATGAGGATCACAATAATTTTAAATGTTGATATGAGTTGACATCTATATTTTTACTTATTTGTTTTTTGATTTCATCGTTCAAAATTATTATTTTTATTAAAAAAATAACGTTGTAACCTTACTCATTTATTTTTATTATTTGTTTTTCTTTTTTTATATATGTGTTTATTTTAAATTTTATTTATTTATTTTTGTTTCATTTAATTCTCATTCTCTATTGTTATTATTAAAATTCTTAGGGAGATTGCAGACTAATTATCTAAGTAGCTTAATAAACTGTTAAATTTGTTTTTGCCATCGGTTACTTTACTTAGGTGGTGCCTAGGTCTAGAAGAACCAAAAACTACTAGTGAGCCATCTAAAGTTGGAATGTCTGAAACTTTCTATATTAAGGGATAGACTTTCAGTGTCTTAGCCTTTGACATTCTCAGTCATAAACTGAATGGAAGAGATGCATACCAGAAATGTGCAGTCGCTTGCAGGTTGCTTCAGTTACAGAAAAGCAACTTCTGATAGACTGAAGCTCATTTGTGAAAGTTATTATTGTTAATAACAATAGAGAATGAGAATTAAATGAAACAAAAATAAATAAATAAATAAATAAACAATAGTTTTGCGGCAATAATGCTCCAAGACAAGTCATGCCCTTCGGACTAGACGACATAACTTACTAGTTGATCAAATCACAAGACAAGGGCGAGAAAAATATATAAAATAGATATTCTGAAGACTTGATAGAAAGGGGGAATCAGCCCTATCAGATAGCCTGGGTAATCAAACTATTAAAATGTAAGGAAACTGATTTAGGTTGGTTAGTAGCCAGAAATATCCAGTTTATAAGTAACGGACCAGCCGTTGCAAAGTGTGTATTTGCAACGGAAGAAATTGCAACGGATTATCCATTGCAAATTCACTTGCAACGGATATTCCGTTGCAAGCTTAATTTATGACCATGTTTTTCTAACGGATTGAGTCCGTTGCAAATGCCGTTGCTAATATTAATTAGCAACGGCTTTTCTTGTTATTTGCAACGGATCAATCCGTTGCAAATGGGCCTGTTTTTTAGTAGTGTGTCCTATTCGCTCAATTGCTGGCACGGGAAAGAATGAAGACAAATTATTATAGCATTAGGCCAATTTCTAGATTATCTTTGGTATCCAAAAAGAGGCAAAATAAGAACCAACTTGACTAGGCAGTTTTTTTTAATCAATATTTTTGAGGTTTCGATAAAAAAAAAAGCCTTAACTCATGCTATGAAGCGAACATGGATACCGTCATAAGTTGTCGTATTTAATATATTTGAATCCAGTTGTGTGCTAAGTTATTATTAATGTGGATGTAATAACCTGTCACACCTAATATTTACTCGAGCTTAAGCTAAATGAATTTGAAAAATTATCGTTCAATTCAGCTATTTGTTGAGTTTAGAGCTTGGTTTTAATAAGTTGTTAAACTCAATATATTTAGGTTTAGCTATGCATAAAGCCCATAGTTAAATACGCTTGATAAATTATTAGACTCAATATTCTTGACCTAAACCATGAGCTGATTCCAATGCTAAACGAGTCCATTGAATTGTCAAACCAATTACACGTGGGTTAATATTGTGCTAAACGAGTTTAGATAAGGCGAGTTATCAAATTCAAAATACTTGGGCTCAACACTGAGTAGGTTTTGTGAATTGTTATGCCCAATATACTTGGGTTTAGGATATGACTAGGACTCTGTCAAGTTAACAAACTCATTTTTTGGGGGTTTAATTACACGCTAAACCTAGTGAATTTAAAGGTTATTAAAGATCCATGTTAGTAATGTTAGTTTTTATTTTAAGATTATTACATGAATAATTTATGTCAGAGATATTCATCTCTCAATATTGATAAGTATGTAAAAAGTCTTTCAAGAAGCTTACCATATTTTTATCTGGTTAATACTCATTAATGATATGTAAGAGGAATATATCTCTTATTAAAAATTAAAAATAAGTAAGGAATCTTTATCTCTCATTAATATCATCAAACAATAATAACTCTCTAATCCTTCCACTTCACCAAAACAACAAGGTTTAGTGAGTATAAATACCCCTGAAACTACCCATGTAAACTACTCTCTTTTTTCCTACTCTTCAAGCTCATATATCTTAAACATTAGACATTAGAGCTTTAATTACATAAAAACAAGAACAAACATCATTGTTCTTGGAATTTATTATCATTCCCTCATTAATCGCTTAAAATTTCTTTATTTTATTATTACCGTTTCCATTTAAAATTATTGATTTTATCATTGAAGGTGTAAACCTCACTTAAAAAAAAAAACTTGTGGTACAAATACAAGTTTTTGGTTGATTGTCTTAAGTTGTGAAACTTTTAGAAATTAATCATTTAATGTAAGTGAATTAAATTTTAATTAAGGAAGCTTAATTGAATGTAGTGATGAAATTGAAAGAGTGAAAAGATAGTAGCATTAGTCAAACTAAAAGAAAAGTGTAGGGTTTCTTGTGCAAATCAAAGAAACATTGCACTATTAGATAAAATAATGAAAATTTATAGCTCTGGTGTTCTTCAAGAACACTCTAGTTGCCAAAGAAGAAGAGAAGAAGGTTGAAAATTACCAGAAAACCTTGAAAATCCATCATAAAACACAAAAGAGAGATGCGTTAAGTAAGCAAAGTGTGTTAGAATAGATTTGAACAAGAAGAACTGGTAGATTAAGTGCCCGTTTGGTATTGAGATCCAGCCATAGGTTTGTAAAAAGCAGTGATACACGATGTTTGGTTAACTGAAAAACGCAAATTTTATGGCATGGGACCCACCAAAAATTTTTACAAACCGCAAGTTCAGAGGAAGTAGTAATTTTCTACTTTTCAAGCGGTGAGTAGAGAGGGAGTGAGTTGGGGGGCAAACTGCCAGGTGCAGGACCAACTTTCGTTTTTGTATTTAGCCATTGATGTTAAGTGATTCAACGACTTGTATTTTAATCTTGTACGACAATCAATCCTTGATCGTTGATCATGTTGCTCCACTGAGCAATCATCTAGTCACTTTGGTTTGAAAATGGAAATAATAATATACGGATGAACTTCAGAAATTATTTTAAATTTATTTTTTATTTAGAAAAATATTAAAATAATATTTTAAAAAAAAATATCAAATATTTTTAATTTAAAATAATATAAAAATTAATTAAAATATAAATAATTTTTACATAATATATGTTTATTAATATAAAAAATATATTTTTAATTTTAAAATAATATAAAAATTAATTAAATGTTATATGAAAAGCATGATAACCAAACACACAAAACTTTTTTTTTTCAAACTCAAACTCAACTACAGTTTTAACCAAACACTTCACAACTTATTTTGAAACGTAACAAAAATGCTTTTCTTGAAACTGCTTTTTTCAAACCTCAGCCACAAAAGCAAAAGCAATATCAAACACACCCTTAAGGTCTAAACCCTTAAAAAATGAGGATAAAGGTGTGTTTTCCAAGAAAGTTCTCCAAAACAATTTATATAAATAGTTGTGTGTAGTGTTAAATGGAAAGTTTTAGTGCATAAGGATGTTTGAAATTGTATGTGAGGGTGCTAGTTTATATATTTATGTGAAAAATATTTAGGTAACAACTCAATTTGAAAGAATTGAAGAAACAATTATTCCTTATCTTGGACAATGGTTACGGCTAAATAGGAGAAAAAACTCATCATGTCTTGGAATATTTCCTGATGTATGTGGTTGTAGTGTTAAATTGTGTTAATTGAACAAAAGATATATGGTGAAGTGATGGGATCAATTGAGAGAGAGAAAAAAAACAGGTTGGTTAATTTACCATGGAATGTGGTTATTAGCATGTTAATTTAATTATTGATGGGTGATCAAGTGATTAATCTCAAGGAATTCAAAATAAAATATTATTCCAAGATTAATGTATACATTCAACTTAGAGAAAAAAGAGATTTATAAGTTTTCATGCATGAGCTGGATTTTCTTTGATGATGGTGAAAATGGAAAATCAAATCATGTGTAACCATGTAAGAACAGAGGACAACTAGCAGAGCACAAGTTCTATATTGTTATTAGACATATTAATAGCTATTCATGTTCTATATTGGTATTAGACATATTAATAGCTATTCAAATCATGTTTAATTTATAATTCATATTATATCAAGTTAAATATCTCAATTTAGGGACTAGCACCTGAATTGAGGCAATGAAGATGATTATCCTAGATAAGGGTTTATGATTGATTTTAGTGTGAGATCAAAGTTAAACATGTTCTACGACGCTGTCTTTCGGGATAGAGTGTTCGAAATTAATATGAATGGTGTGGGTTTATTAGTTTGAAATTTGAATAATTTATATTATGTTTTGCCTTAAATTCTTAGACAGAATATGCCATGAAATTGATAGATTCTGTTGACATAATTCTTTAAATTCTTATTAATGAAATAATTAAAGAAAACTTTGTTGAAATTTTCAAGAAAAACAATTGTATTTTTAATGATAATATAATAGGCATACATGGAATACTGTGCAAGTAAATCCGTATCACCACAGCTTATCCAGTACGTGCTGATACTCATAGACCATATCATACCTAGATACGATACTAGATACTTCCACCACAAGGCAAGGCAAAGCAAATAAATCAAGAACTCAATTTGACAGTGCCAGATAAAAAGTCTGCCCATAATTTTCAATGAGCTGCAGGGAAAGGCTCGAAACGTTGATTGTTTGAGCATCAAAAGAAATTCTCATTACTTGAAACTAATCATGAAGACTCATTTCATCCACGGGATGAATTCAATCTAACAGTCCATTTTACAATCTTGGGCATGAATACACCTACTCACATCAGGAACTTCATTTACAAGGCTCTGTCCAGAAGAAATAAGAGAAAAGTTCCCCATGCGCAGCAGGACAACTAGATCCAGGCGTTGCTCCCTGAGTCTCTTCAGGGTTATCTTCAACCAACAAATTATCAGACATTCAAAGACAGCTTCTGGGCAGCAAGAGCTTCAGCCTCAAGTGATGGTTCATACAGAATTGTAGTCTCAGCTAGTAGCGCGGTCACGACATAAGGGTCCATGTTAGAGGCTGGGCGTCTATCCTCCAAGTAACCTAATAGCAAAATGAAAATATTAAAGCAAAATCAGGAAATTGATCAACAATGCAGATGTAGATTCCAATATCATTATAACTAATAGTTAACAAGTCACAGTGTTGGGGAAGCTACACACTTATTGTAATCTATCCAAAAGACTTCTGGAAAATGGTCACAGCTTCACAGGATTTGCAACACTTGTGGACAAGGTTTATTCTTAATTGAAGGGAACGCTATCTAAATTCCCATGTCTTTGTGAAAATATTTATAATTAACAAGACATTTAAAGGTAAAGGAAATAAATTTATGAAGTGGAACAAATAAGACTGAAGGTTCAAAACTATTTCACTTAACCCTCTAATCACTTAGAAAAGAGTCCTCATAAAATTATCTTACTGGTCCCTTTATACAGTACCTTTTCCTTGCTTCTCAGTTTCACGTCCCACCCGGATGGAGCAACCACGATTAGCCACTCCCTGCACGTTAAAAATGGAAAACCTGTTAAACAATTTATGGCAAAGAAAAACTCCCTTTTGATTTATGTGTTTTCAGTTCAATGGAATTTCATATATCTTAAGAGCATACCCAAGAAAATGTGTCAATGCTTGCTGTTTCATGCTTTCCTGTCAACCTTCTCTCATTTCCTTCACCATAGGCACTAATGTGTTCCTTATGGCGAAGTGACAGGTTTAAGATTGCCTTCTTTATCACTTCATAGCCTCCTTCCTCCCTCATGGTCTTTGTGCTGACAGACATAGCAATATATATATCAGTATTCTCTTACATTTAGGGTGCCTGGGTACTATTAAAAGCATTAATATTCAAGAATAAAATGATAATGCTGTTACCTGTAATTGGTGTGGCATCCAGCCCCGTTCCAATCACCCTACCAACACAGAGATTATATGCATTCATAATATTAATTGAACTATAAACTATTTTCTGAAAATCATAGTAAAGTTAAATAAGAATATGTATTACCTCAATTGGTTTTGGATCGAGTGAGAGCACAACACCAGCTTGTTCAGTGATTCTCTGTCAGAACAGAGGATTAGAAAAACAAAAATCATTTTGATGCTAAAACACACACAAATCCTCCCCCATAACCATCTTCAGTTTTACCCATCTCCAATTCAGGGTATTCCAAAACATGTCAGTCTGATAAGTTATTGATACCTTAAAGTGCAGCACGAAACTATAAGAAGGAAGAAGAGGGCAAGTTTATGAAGAAAACAAGAGCAAATCTCTGACAAGGATACTGATACAATAAGAAAAGTGATTGGAGCTTATGGAGAGATGTCTTTCACTCTACCATCTTTCTCCTTTGAGTTTATTTCTTCAGTTCAAATTATTAATATAGAGGTGAATTACCTCTAGAATGTATCTTGAAATCCAGATATGATCTCCAGCATCAATGCCCACACTAGGACCCACCTGATATTCCCACTGCATAACAACAAAAGATTTATGTGGTGATTAATGAGATTTGCACTGTTATGCTACATTACTGGGTTGTGCATCATATGCAAATGCTAATGCAAAGAAGCAAACCTGGCCTGGCATAACCTCCCCATTGGTGCCACTAACATTAACTCCAGCATATAAACAAGCCTTATAGTGTGCATCAGATATGTCACGACCAAACGATTTATCAGCCCCAGCTGCACAATAATAAGGACCCTGAAATAGAAAGAAATCAATGTACATTAAAATTCCATGTCGTATTTGGTGATGTCAAAGTTTTACAAGCAGACTACTACCTGGGGACCAGGATAGCCTCCAACAGGCCAGCCCAAAGGCCACTTCACATTTGTTTGAAGCAAGGTGTACTCTTGCTCTATCCCAAACCTACGTTAAGAGATCACAGAGGATTAGCATATCTAATCCTAACCACATTTATCACAAAATTATACAAACTCTCCTTCAAAACCTGCGCATGTTGATTGTTGAAACAAGTAAAACCAAGACAGCTTAAAAAGACATACCATGGAACTTCATCTACAACCTTCTTGTTGCTGAAAATCTCAGCTGCTCGGTGGCGTTTGTTTGTAGGGATGGGTTCACCTTGTGGAGTATATGTATCACACATAACCTTTGTAGAACCGACAAGACAATGTCAATGGAGTGATTTATGCAGTTCAATTTCCCTAAGAATCCAATTACCTCAGAACCATAACTGGTTACTTTTCTTAGACAACACTCACCAAGATGTTGTTTCCTCCACGGAATGGGTCCTTGAAAATTGCCTGGGGACTGGGATAAGGTGTTAAGTCAATGCTCCTGTTTGATAATAGAAAGAAATAAAGAATGCTTTCAGATTTTTCATGAGATCTTACTATAAAATGACTTCGCTATCCTCTCCAGGTGCTTGTCCAGTACTTGATCCATCATAGTTCCACTTGGGAAGCTCAGATGGATGTTCTATAGGCTTTGAAATCGTCTGTGGGCATCAATCAATAGCAATGAAAAAACAGAGGGCATGAGAAAACCTAGTCTTTAATGAAAAGGCATGCAATTTATTTCACTGAGTAATATCATCAACATCTTATTACCCTTGACTTGCTACGAAGATCAATGCCAGATCCTCCAATCCTGTATTAAAATGAATAGTGACATGAGTCATCTCAAGTCTACTCATTGAGATGTTGAAAGACCAATGCCATAACCTTACTGATTCAACTAACTTGAAATTTACTATTCCAAGTGAACTCAAACTCAATCCAGAAAACACGAAATATCATAGATTAAATTAGATCATATGAAAGAAACATGATAGCATTGACGTTAGTACCAGATGTACTCAGCAATGAACTTATCAGTGTACGGAGTAAGATCTAAATTTAGAAGATCCTCCATCCTATTGATAGTGCCGTTCTCAGACTTGACGGCGAACACTCTAAATTTAGCAGAGCTTTTAGCTGTTCCTTTCTTGTTCTGCTTCAAAACCAGAGAACTCCACATCTTTGCAGTCATGGGACTGCCGGGTGCTGAGCTCCTTGCTATTCTCATCTGCCATTGTGAAGAAGGTGCCAGAATCTGGGCCATATTCACCTATTCCTCCCTGGGAAATTAGAACAAATATACTAATCAAACCAAAATTTCAGAACTTGACAAATGGATAATTATAAACACAGTAGTCTAGCTAAACATGTCCACTATAGACAGGCAAATCATATTAGCAACATTCAATCAAAAGATGAAAGTGGGATGAACCTCATAATTGATCAAGAAACAACAAATTTACTCTTCTACACTACTGAGATGAACTTTAAAATGAATCTGAGTTATTTTTGGACAATCCTATCAAATTTCCAATTTGGTTATAACTTATGCTAAACTTAAAAGATTTCAATTCCCCCTTCTAAAATGGTCCAACAAATGCTCCCTCACTAAATTTCTTGTATGCTCAATATAGTCAGTATAGTCAGCTATAGCAAAACATCACTCAAAGAAGGGGTAGATCAGTTTTCAAGAAGTCAATATAAAATAATGTTTCCCCTCAAAAAGAAAGAAAAATCAAAAGTGAGGAGCTTCGTCCAAACATGTTAGATGGATGGCCATTGTGATAGCCCACTGGTTAGTAGGTTGGCTTATTTTCTTCCCATTACCCCGGATGTGGACCAGATCATTCAGTGGCATGATTCTTTAAATGACCAAAAGAACCCTCCACCAACCTCATGTTGGTTGGTAGCAATCTAGCCAAATTTTACTGTAGTGCCACTTTGAAATGGAAAAAAGGTTTTAGGAGATGACACTCTCAAAAAGGAATCTCAAGATTGATAAAAATATGAACGATGCGCTCAGACTTGTAAGATGTTTAGTAACAGAGCATAGGATTGTTTTCATTTATTCAAATATCAAGAACTTGAGGGATATGGAGAAAACGTGCCAGATTTATACTCGTTGCCTACTATCCAAAAATATAATTTAGGTCATCATACAAGGCTACCATTGTGAAGGAAACTCATAAAGAGAGTTGTCAGAGAAGTAAACAAGGCACTTAATTACCTGGGAACTGCCTGAAAATGGATGGAAGAGAAACTGGAATGTGGGTTACCTTAGCAGTGTGAGGAAAGGAAGAGGGGGAAGGGGAACTGTGTTTGGTGCAGAAGTATATATGAAGTATAACATAAAACTAAAGGCTTTAATGATCAAAACAAAAAAGGTCTCTTGGCTTTTCCCAAGCAGATAGGGGTGAGCTATGAGTGGTGGAAAATAGGTTTTGGTCTCTTTGGTGATACCAAGAGATGCTTGGACTTCATAAAAATTATTAGAGATAAGGTTCTTTCAATCTCAGGGTTTCAGCTCTCTCTCGCTCTTGCTCTCGCTCTCTGACAGAAGCAGGGAACTGAATTAAATTATATTGTATATTGCATGCAACTTAGGGTATATGCTCATGATAACGACTACTTACTTACCATTATTAGCATAAACTCTAAAACACACATCAGATCAGACTTCGTTAACTTCAAACAAAAAATCATTCCAAGATGCCATGGTGTTTGTGGTGGTTCGGTTTTTTTCATTTAAAAAATTATTTTGGGGTATATGCATTTTTATAAATTTTCAAAATAATAAAATGATTATATTGTCTCTCAAAAAATTAAAAAAAAAAAGCAATTAAAGATGTTTCTGTCTTTTTATTTTTTTAAATATGATGAAAACACATATTTACTCTTCTATCAATAAAAAGTAAATTATTTTTTTATCCTTTCTCATAGTTTTTTCTCCTGTTAAATTGAAGGCAATTTGGGTTTTTTTAATTCTTGATTAGTTGATATTTAAATGTAAAAGTTGGTGGTGATCGTGTTGCCTGGTGGTGGAAATTGCCTTTTTATTGTCGTGTTTTTGAAAGCGTTACTGTATCTTTTTTCTCCTGGAGCAACATGTGCCGGAAACGCAATTTGTTGCCGATAAGCTTTTATTTTTTTCATTATTGTAATTTTTTTTTTTATTCTTTTAATTTCTAACTTGTGTTTTTTTTTTTTTCCTTTTATAAAAAAAGTTTTTCTTTTTATTTTCAATTTAGTCTCTCTATTCTGGTTTTTCATGTATATATATATATATATAGATATATTAATTTTCAATTTAGTCTTTCAAATCTAGTTTTTTTATATATTTTTTTTAATTCGACCTTTATTATTTTAATTTCTAAATATTTTTTCTTAACCCTTTTTATAAAATTTCTTTAATCCAAGTTTACAGTTTATAATTTTTTCTGATCATATTTTCAATTTTTTGTTAAAGTTATTTCCCTTATCAATTTAACCATTTAATTAAAAAAAAATTAGGTTGCCCTCTAATTTATTTTTTGACCTTAATTTATTTATTTTATTTATTTATTATTTCAAATCATCTTGAGTATTTGACTTTTTTTTTTATCTTATCCTTCAATGTTTGATTTGTTGAGGATTGACCTTCTCATTTTTTTCATGTAAGGTATCTTTAGTCTAATGACCCAAATCACAAGTTTAAAAAGTTAATACAAGTCAACATTTTTTTTCTCTTGTTTTCTTTTTAAAACTCATTGTTAAACTTTAGATTTATTTTATATAAAAAAAAATTTGGATTTATGGTTTTCTTTAAAAAAATTACTACCCAATACCATAACTTGCCCCGCAAGTTTCAATTTATATTTCAATTAATCTCTTTCATAATTTTTTATTTTTGCTTATTATCCTTTTTATTAATAAATATTTTGTTTGTAATTTATTTTTAAATATATTATTTTTATTCATTTATGATTTATTTTCATTATTATTTATATAGACTAACTCTATTTTTAAAAATAAATAATACTTGTTTTTAAATAATACTTCTAATACGTGGAGTATGGCATAACTTTTTTTTTTATGTAATAAATTTAGTAAATACAATTAGGTAAATATTTCAAGTAATGAGATCAAATATTTTAATCAACGTCTCTCTATTTTATTTTAATTTTACTTTTAATTAGCATTAATTTCTTGATATATTTATTTAATCAAATATTTGCATATTGTTTGTATTTCTTTTTATATAAAATAAATAAATAAATAAGCTTGCATATCACACACACACGACCGAGCGATGGAGCACTCGTAGAATAGCTTGGGCAACTAGCAAACCATGCGGCGCGAATAACGGGAGCGATGGTCGAAGGCTGACAGCATCCAAAGACTAATTAAATTTTTTTTTTTTATTGTGTTTAATTCGTGTGTACTCAATTAATGCTGTGAGCTTTAAAATTAATATCTATATAAATTTCTATTAATCATCCTATTAACAACTATAATCTCGAAATTAATATCAGAGTCGGGGGCTCTTACCGGAGTAATTAACAATTTTCCCCGGCCTCCAAGAGACAACAAAACGGGGATTGGTGGGTGTCAGTTATTTTAGGACAATCGCCTCTCCCGAACCTCCAAGTGTTCACTGGGAAGGCCATTTTTTTCCCACCCACCCTCCTCCACCTGTGTTACTGATTACATGGGAATGGTGACCAGACCTCAGAATTCCGAGCAAGGAGTTACCCGATTCCCCACCCGCCCTTCCCGTTTTCTAAAATTCTAATCCCTCAACGCATTACGGTGATCAGACTTGCTGCCTACGACAACTGCAAAAAAAAATCTCATGAGTCATAAAAACTTGAGCAATACCTTGTTCAATTGAAATCTCTTTGGTAAAATGTATAGATTAAGATTGCCAATTCTGTTATCTTTTAATTGAAGCAATATATTTCAGTTCTGGAGTGTTTTGTGTTTATGTATTAATTCAATCAGTATAGTTTACACTCTAACACAAACTTACTTGAAATTACAATTTAAATTTCAAATATAATTAAAAATAACATAAAAATTAAATCGGTATGATCTCTAACACAAACTTACTTGAAATTACAATTTAAATTTCAAATATAATTAAAAATAACATAAAAATTAAATCGGTATGATTTGATCAACTCCACAGGTTCATTGATAATATAAATGACTAGTAAAAATGTATCTTGACTACAAAAAATTCAAGATTTTTTTTTCTCAAAAAAATATTAAAACAACAGTTTATTAAATCAACTTAGATCCACCCAAGTTAACATTTCAAATTTATAACTTCAATCATGAGACCCATAATAGCACCACATAAAACAAATCAAAATAAATTTTAAAATTTAATTTTAAAAAAATACAATAAAATAACTTCTCTAAAGAAAATTATAAATTTTAATAAATTGCTACATTATCATCTAATGCGCCACACCTTTCTAATAATCTCTAACTGCTCTAAAATTTTAACTTGAAATATACTAATATATCAATAACTCCTCGTAAAATTTTAATTCAATCCAACAGTTAAATTAAAAAATATAATTGATATCATAAAGATTGACATTATGTTTTTAACAAAAAGAAATTGGCCGAAACAAATTGATAAAACAGAACCTGAACATTCCGACCAGCCTGATTGAAGCGGCAATGGGAAGAACAAATCAAGATTGACAATCTTGGTATGGATAGAAGCAGCCGATCGGCCCAAAAGAACTTGCATGGTAGACCATCGCTGATGAATAGAAAAAACAAGCTTCCGGGGCACTCATCCAACATGCAACACTTTATCACAAAATCAACATGTTCACTTGACACTCTGCAATTTTTCTCTGCACTTTTAACGATCCCTTTCATATTCATGCAGGCATGGAATTCATTCCATTTCTTTGACCTTCAATTCACCTCATGCTTTCTGCAGCACCTACAAATACAGCATATGAGTACAGAAGAGGGGGTCAATCTCCTGAGCAGAGCAACAACTTTTATCGACATGGTGTAAAGGGAAGACTGAATTAACTAAAGGAAGAAAGCGAGTGCATGTTTACACAGCACAACAAACACTTCAGGTAATTATTTGTGGTCTTTAATCTGTTTGCCACTAAATTTGACTGATATATATGTTTCGAGTGGTAACATAAAAGACCATATAATGACAAGCTAACTTCAGTTGATTAAGTAGCCGTGTCCATCATTTCCATCATTTTTCGATTTCTTCTTGTAAGTTGTTACCATTTCCTCAATTTCTATGGTCATTTTCTATGAAAGAATTCAAGATTTTGAATGCTATACAACAGGGATGACACATAGCAACATGCCCACACAAAGTAGAAGTAACTAGAGCTCCTGCTCTGAAATCTAGCTTCAATCTCAGCTTTAATAGCTTGCAAGCAGCAGGCAACAAATTTGACAGCAATCAAGGAACAGCACCTGGTTTAACCGATAAGAAGCCCTTCTTATATCTTGACTTGCTAACCTCCCATAGTCAGTTTTGAATCCAGGACAGCACAAAAATCTCTCTTTTTGCAGTTTGTCGTTTAATCCTGACCAAGTAATAGAATTCCCACAGGTACTGAATACAGCCCAAACACTTCGTTGTATCAAGAGCACCAGAACAGTATCAAGGAAGAATTCTTGAGAGGTGAATTCATATGACGAGATGAACCTACTGACAAGAATTCTTGAGAGAATTTACATGACGATTCCACAATCACGAGGTGAAAAGGGTTCTTATTGAACTTGACTTAATTTCTTTTCGCATGAAAAGTATCTCACCAGGACACGGTAATTGAGATACAGAAGTGAGGATCTGTATTCTGTAATGCAGCATGGTCTCAATCATCAAACTTCAAAAATAAGTCAAGAGGCTAAAATAAAATAGAAAAGGATCCTCCAATCAACAGAATCAGATGTCATCATTAAATCACCGATCTTCATACCCTAAACAAGTTATAGACCAAGAGATCAAGGTTGAAGGAGAACTGTAGAGAATTGGCAGAGGTTGTTTTCTTTTAAGTTCAACAAAAGTAGTCCCCTAAATAAACCCTTAGTACTCTTAAACATGAAATTATCAGAAACAACCAACAGCAACAACAAACCTTTCCCACTTTTATCACAGAATCTAATAACCGATCACTTTTTACTATATGTACAGTAGAACCTACAGCATGACCTAGAGCCAAGATACGTCACCATACTAGGAGGAAATGGTAGATTGTACTGTTCTTAAGGTGGAAAAATTGGGTAACAGTAACTTACATGAGTAGTGGAAGCTTACCCGTTTTCAAGAAAGACCACCACAGCACTGCTGAGCTGAAAATGATATTTCTTGAAATTCCCATTTTGAGAATCTCCATAGAAAAACAGTATAATTTTGCCATCTGATACCAAATCCATTAGCATGCTTGCTGTGGATGAATACATAGAGATCTGCTATCAACCATTTCGTTGAGATCTTGTACAGCACATGATGTGCATTTTTTGAGAAGAAATCCTTTGAGAACAATGTTATAACATCTTAATCAATGGGCACTGTAAGAGTGAAATATCAAGGGTACGTTTTGTTGCACATTTCAGCAAAGAGAGTTATTGCTTCATAGATCCTTCTACTCTTACAATGGCCATTGATCAAGATGTTATGACTATGAAAGTCAGAAGCACAACCTTGGTTGACAATTATATTTTAACTAAATATAGTGTTCTTCCATGTAGTAACCAGCCAAATATCACCATGGATGAGCTAGGGTTCATGCCAACCATCTGACTGGATGATATAAAATCATCTAACACTGTTGTGATTGGTATTACCATCAAAACTGTTTTTTCATAGCAAAAAAAAAAAAAAAACTTAAATCTAATGCTAGATGCAGAAGCAGTGTGAGTTAGGATATGAGAATTCGGAACTAGAAGATTGAAACAGGAAAAATAAAAACAGGAAAGTTTGCAATGCCCATTTGTTGTTGAAGGTGAAATGCAGCTGCAGAAGCCCTAAAAAGGCTTTTCACACAATCATCTCATCTACAAACGGCACTCTCATTGTTACTCCAGATAATTGCAAACTGCTCCATCTTGAGTGTCTCGTTTTAAAACAGGAAAAGGATGCCCTCCCCATGGGCCCCCATGAGTTCATGACGAAACAAATTCTAAAAGGCTAAAAAAGGCTCTCAACTCTCAAGTTCACCAGCATCCCAGATCAAGCATGTTTTGTTTTACAAATCAGTACCAGAACTATTTATTCTTTCACTTACGTCCCAGAATCTAAAACTGGACAATTACCTTCTCTACTAAAGATCTGGGGTTTGTGACGGTGCTTCACTACCTCCCATATCAAACAGGTGTCTTTTTATTTTAATCCCCGAGATCAAACAGGTGTACTTTTCTTTCAATCCCTCCACATCTGGCAATGATCCCAACAATTTATCAGACCAAAATCAACTACTTGTCAATAAAAGCATGAAACAAATTAAAACTTAATTAAAAGAAAAAACCATCGATCAAATTAAACTAATTTCACCAGATCAAGAAAGTGTATTTTTGTTTAAATCCTCAGATCATGCAATAATCACAGCAATTCATTAAACTGAAAATCAAAATTACTTGCTAATACAACCATGAAACAAATTAAAACCTGATTAACCAAATCACCAAACAAGAATAACTCACGAATCAAATTAGATCGAAACAAAATGCAGGAAATAAATGTTACCTCATATCCATATCCTATTATCTCATCTACGCAAGAATCCCCATAGATTCAATCATTCGGCAGACATCATGGACAAGATTCAAACAGTCTAAGAGACTGACACTATCAAATACACACCAACAAATAAGCTTAAAACAAATCATAATTACAGAACTAATAAAAAAAGCGGGTGTTATTGCAAATCCGTTAGAGAAGCTTAGATCTTCTTCAACCTTGAACCTATCTACTGGGTCTCAGAAACTCGGGGGCTGAGTTTTGTTTGTCAAAGATTGTATTTTAATTTATGCTAGAGAGTAATATACTGAGAAAAGGGGAGAGTGAGGTTTATCAGATTAAGAAAGAACAGAATCTCTTTTATTCTGTGCGGTATCTTCACTTCTCCCTCTCTCTCGAGAGTATAGAAATAATAATTACAATAATAAAAAAAAAAAATTACATGCTATAAATCTATAACGAGTCATAAATCCTCGCTACGCCGCAGTGATTAAATATTTTTTTTATTTAGATTTAATATATAATTTTATATTTTAGTTTTTAGTTTTTATTTTTTTAATTTAGTTTCAACCCATTGATTTTTTTTATCCTTTTAAGATAATTTAAAATTTTTTATTTGTATCTATACACCTTTACTCTTTGTTTAGATTTTTATTTTTTATTGTTATTTTTATTTGTATTAAATGCAACTCGCATTAAAAAACATAGTAAGTTTAACTTTGGTGGTGTAAAATAAGAGTGAAATTTTTTTCTATGCATAATTAAACGTAAAATGTTTGAAACACTACCATAGATGATTCTTTTGTTTTGTCTTATTTGAGGCTATGAAAGTTATTTTACTGGGCACTAAAAAAGTAGAATTATCGGGACACCCCCACTAACAATTCTTGGTTTTTGTGTTATTTAATAGTATTATAATTATTGTATTGTGCACAAAAATAAAAAAAAAAATGAAAATACCTCTGATACTATGACATTATTTTAAACACATTTTACATAATAAAATAAATATATAAAAAGCTATTATATATTTTTAGAAGTTTCACGACGCCGCACACGCTATCCGAAATGTGCATGAGCTCTGAAATTAACGTCATGCCGGAAGACGCGTCCACAACACTACTACAAAAAATATAATTAAAAATTGATAAATTATCAATACACCCTTATAGCCAACTTTTGGATTTTATCTTATAGGAATATATAAGTTTAAGTTGGCTGAGAGAGACCATGGTTATAAAAAAAATATATAAGTGGAAGAAGAAGAAAAAGTATAAGCGTGAAAGCACTGTAGCAAATCATATTATTTAAAAAAAAAAATTGGCTTAGGAATTAGTCGTAGTGTGTTTAAGCTGGTCTGAAGATTCTGATTATAAAAAAATATATAAATGAACAAAATAAAATCATGGGAAAAAAAGTATCAGCGGGAAAACACTTCAGAAAAAAAAAAAAAATGGGTCCAGGGATTGTCATGGTACACATAAGTTGGCTTGAACACCCTGGTTATCAAAAAAAATTGGATATGTGAATTAATCGTAGTTCGCTCAAGACACCCCGGTTAAAAAAACAAAAAAAAAATATAAGTGGAAAAAGAAAAAAGAATATAAAAAGGTATAATGGGCAAAAAAATATTTTGAGAAAAACACACATAATAAGATAAAAAAATGAAAAAATAAACATAATAAGAAAAAAAAAAGGTAAAAAGAAGAAATAAAAATCAGGGGAAAAAAACATTGTAGTGGGAAAGCACTATAAGGAAAAAGTTTTTAGAAAAAAATAATAAATTGGTTGAGGGATTAGTTGTGGTGCACGCAAGGTGGTCTAGACACCTGGTTATCAAAAAAAATTTGGTTCCGGGATTAGTTATTGTGCGCCTAAGGCGGCACGAATATCCTGGTTATAAAAAAAATATATAAGTTAAAAAAAAAAAATATAAGCATGAAAACACTTTAGCAATCTATATTGTTTTAAAAACAAATTCGGGTTGGGAATTAGTTGTGATATACATAAGTTGACCCGTAAACCCCGGTTATAAAAAAAATATAAATGAACAAAATAAAAATATAAGAAAAACACTTTAGCAAAAAAAAAAACTAAAGAAAATTGGATCAGATGATTAATCATTATGCATTTAAGTTACCCGGACACCTCGATCATATACTCGATCATATATATATATATGTGGAAAAAGAAAAAAAATTCATGGAAAAAAATGAAAAAAAAATATAATCAAGAAAAAAAACCAGGAAAAAAAGCTATAAAAAATTAGATCTAATAATTAATCATGACGCGTTTAAGCTACCAAGACACTCTGATTATATAAAATAAATATATATAAGTCAAAAAAAAAGGTATAACAAAAAAAAATCATGGGAAATATATGAAAAAAATAGAAAAAAAAAACATAATAACATAAAAAAAAAAGGCAAGAAACAAAAAAATAATAATAAACAAAAAAAAAGTAATAAAAAACAGCAAGAAACGAATAAAAAAAAGAAAAAAAGATAATCTAGAAGTAAAAGAAAAAAAAGTAATAAAAAATACTAAAATAATCCGAAAGAGTAAAAAAAAAAAAAAAAAAACACTGTTGAAATCAACAGTAAAATGTGTGGGGAGCTATAGTAAAGATAAAAAATGAAAAAATAAACATAATAAGGAAAAAAAAAAGTAAAAAGAAAAAGTAAAAATAAGGGGAAAAAAACATTGTAGTGGGAAAGCACTATAAGAAAAAAATTTTTTAGAAAAAATAATAAATTGGTTGGGGGATTAGTCGTGGTGCCAAGGTGGCCTAAACACCCGGTTATCAAAAAAAATTTGGTTTCGGGATTGGTTATTGTGCGCCTAAGGTGGCACGAAGATCCTGGTTATAAAAAAAAATATATAAGTTAAAGAAAAAAAAATATAAGCATGAAAGCACTTTAGCAATTTATATTGTTTTAAAAATAAATTCAGGTTGGGAATTAGTTGTGGTATACATAAGTTGGTCCGTAAACCCCTGTTATAAAAAAAATATATAAATGAACAAAATAAAAATATAAGAAAAACACTTTAGCAGAAAAAACCATAAAAAAATTGGATCAGACGATTAATCATGGTGCATTTAAGCTACCCGGACACCTCGATCATATATATATATATATATATATATATATATATATATATATATATATAAGTGGAAAAAGAAAAAAAATTATAAAAATATAATCAGGAAAAATAATTCAATGAAAAAAATGAAAAAAAAATATATAATCAAGAAAAAAACCCACGAAAAAAAGCTATAAAAAATTTGATTCGAGAATTAATCATGGCCCGTTTAAGCTATTTAGACACTCTGATTATATAAAATAAATATATATAAGTAAAAAAAAATATAAAAAAAAAATCATGGGAAAATATGAAAAAAAAAATATAATAACATAAAGAAAAGTCAAGAAAAAAAATAATAAAAAACAAAAAAAAAGTAATAAAAAACAGCAAGAAATGAATAAAATAAAAAAAGAAAGATAATCTGGAAGTAAAAAAAAAAGAAAAAGAAAAAAAAGTAATAAAAAAATAATAAAATAATCCAAAAGAGTTTAAAAAAAAAAAAAAAAACTGTTGAAATCCACAGTGAAATGTGTGGGGAGCTACATTGAACTCCCCACATGTTTTAGCTTTTTAGTAATTATATTTATTGAAGGTTAAATACCTTAAGTTTATTCTATTGGATTTTTATTATTATTAATTTTTTTATATTAATAAATTCACTTATCTTGTATTTTAATAACTTAGAAAAATTAAGAATCTATATAAAAAAATGTATCTCTCTTATCTTTTTTAATTATATTTTAAATTAATATGTTTTTATACATTAATAATGTTTTTATGACACATTATCAATGTGATTATTATCTGATTTATATCAATTTTAATATTTTTTTATTTTTTATTATTATAATTTATTTTTGAAAAAATTTATTTTACTTTTATATATAAAAAGAAATTTATAGTTTCTAAAGAATAACTATTACAAGTTTCTAAGGAATAAAATAAACTAAATATAGTTCTTGATGAACTTGTATTTCTAAATCTAAATAAATAATATTTTAAAGGATTGATTTTCTTGAAGAATTAAATAAATTAAAACAGTTCATGAAAAATCAGCATTACAAGTTCATGAAGAATTAAATAAATTAAATACAATTCATGAAGAGCTAATATTTGTAAAACTAAATAAATAGCAGTCTTAAAAGACTATTTTTTTCCTTTTATATTCATGATTTTATTTAATAAATTATTTTTTATTTTTATAAATAAAGATAATATCAAATTTGAAAAAAAAAAATTATCACTATTAATATATTTAAAAATAATTATTTATCATGTATCACTAAGACCAAGATTCATTTAGAAGCTATCAAAATTCATTGGTTAACAATTATAATTCTGCTTTACAACTGAAATTATATGATAAAAATATCACATAATATCACCTCTGACTTGTGTATTATACTTTCATGGGAACAGGTAACTTATTAATCCTGGTTTATTATAATGTAGATTGTTGTCTGTAACATCTTATAGATGGAGTCTTCCAATGTTCTTGTAGAAACTCAGAATTTTAGATGATGAAGAATGAGAATACAGATCAAATTAGAAAGAGAATTTTCTATAGTCATCAGGCATAAGTTCTCTCTCAACCTTGTTGCTAAATATTAGCTTCTGTTTACCTGTGTTAAACCCTTGTTAAAATGGAGCAGGGGAAGTGGGAGTGACCGGCAGCTCTATTAAAAATCAACTTAATTAAGATTCTGTATATATTTCTTCAACTTTTGTATTGCAAAACTGGTTGTTACTAATCGGTAGCGTATCTTTGCTTTTGTAGTGGGTGCAGGGTAGCTAGTGAAGCTGCTATTGTTTTGCTGCCTTTAAACATCATAGTTTTCACTCTTGATTTCTCAGGATCTGGACTTTCTGGAGGAGATTATGTCACTCTAGGATAGGATGAAGTTGTGGGCATCCTATCAAAATCTGTTGATGGAAGTTGGATGTTCATTGTACTACTGCTTCATATATCTTATGCATTGATTGTTAAAATGTTCGTTATTCTTCTAGAAACTGTTTAGACACCACCTGGTTATTTATTTTTATATTGACAATTGCTGCTCTTCAATGTTGAAAGTCACCATCAGACATTCTTTGGTTGTTTTCTAGAAAGATGATCTCATGGCTGTCGTTGATTATTTGAGGCAAGATGGAAATGTCTCTTTGATTGGCTTATGCGGCCGCTCAGTGGGTGCTGTCACTAGGTTCTGTTCATTCAATAGTATACATCCTTTTCTTATTGTGTTGTTATTCTAGGTTTATGGTCATGTGTATCTATTGCAATGTAAGGCACTTCTATTTACTTATTTAACATTGATGATGTCTCACAGCCTGATGTATGAGGTTGAGGATCCCTCAACTGCAGGAATGGTTCTTCACAGTCTATTTTCTGATTTGGTTGGCCTTATGATGGAACTTGTGGGTACCTACAGATTTCCTTTACCCAAGTTCACCGTAAGTCACCATTCAGTCACATTATGAGAAATTCATTCTTCATTGATTCACAGCCTTAGTGTATTATGTGTGATGGTTTACAATAACAGGAAATAAATGAACTTGCAAGCATTATTATGGCAGCTCTTTACTTAATTGTAAAATCTTCCTGCAATGTTAATAATTGGAAACTGCATAAGTGACATTTTCTTTGCAATCGCCGCAACTGACTGAAGCAAGTTTTGCAGAAATTTTATGTACATGGAGAACCTCTTTCATTAGAGGATCTCCAGAGAAGTCCTTGCCCTGATTTTATTACTGTGATATATTGGTGTTTTGATTTTCATTTCTTTTTGGTTTTTCTTGGAATTTGGATGGCCCATTAGAAACAACTTTTCTACCCTGTAATAACTTTATCATCCTGCTCTTCCTAAATTTAATTTCCCTTGTGCCTAAATAATAGTGGTAATTATTTTAACATTAAAAATGGTTGTCTAGCAACTTTTCTGTGTGGCCATGTTTAATGTTTCTGGTTTTAATTTGTGCCCATCATGGAGCTTATGTTTTATCTCCATTACACGCCCACTTTTTATTGTGTCAATGTTTTAGCAGGTCAGTTTTGTCAGTAAGTGATAACACCTTTCATTGTGTAATGAAGGATTTTTTACCCTTCTTTGTTTTTTCCCTAATCATATCCACCGAACTCATTAAACCATTTACATGTATTGTAATTTATTGTCTGAACTATGCGTACGTATTAACAATTGAGGCAATGATGAGTGCACAAATATTCTTGTAGCACCTGCTAGTCTTGTCTCTTTGTTGTCTTACTGTGTTTATTTTTGTTGCTTGTTCTAGGTGAAATTTGCTATCCACCACATGCGAAAAGCTATCCAGAAAAAGGCTAGGTTTGACATAATGGACCTGAACCTTAATGGTGAACCTGAACACCATTAAGGTTGTCTCACTCCTGAAACTTGTACTTCTTTATTGGTTGTTGCAAGTTGAAGCATCTGGGTGATAACTATAACTCAATTTTAACTTTGTTCATGTTCATACCAGTCCATCTGAGATGGTTGTTGCAAATTGAAGCATCTGGATGATAACTATAACTCAATTTTAACTTTGTTCATGTTCATACCAGTCCATCCGAGATGTCTGTCTTATCTTTTTGTATTTTATTTTACTGTATTCATGGTATGGGATAACCACTTGGTTAAAATGGAAAGCTAAGTGTCTGTTTGAGAGTGTGACTAAAGTTGTTTTTGAAAGTATTTTTCATTCAGAAATGCATTAAAATAATATTTTTTTTATTTTTTAGAAATAATTTTTTATGTTAGTACATGAAAATAATCTAAAAAAAGTACAAAGTTTTAATTTAAAGTAGAAAATAAAAAAAATCATTTTTTTTTCAAAAATATTTTTGAAACGCAATGTCAAAGAGGATCTAAGATATCCTTTAGTGTAAACAATAGTCACCTAGTCATTTAATTGAAATTGTAGCCGTTATTGGAAAAGTTAGTGTGTGATTGTCCACTTTATATTAATTTTTACCTGTCCAACTTTACCCCCAAGTATATGGTGGGAAAGATTCATCAATGTGATGATAGTTGAAGGCTGGTCTGGAGCAGTTACCAAACTACAAAAATTCCGGTGGATTTTATCACTAAAGAAATGTGAAAGAAGTAGCAATCAATTTGTTCTTTTTAGTGAATGAAAAAGTTGAATGGTTGTCCGCTCAACTGCCTTTTGTACTCAAACTTCTCATCTTTTTCATTCCCTACTTCAATGTGCAGATACTAACTATATCATCTTACCTGTTATTGAAGAATATAATTCCTTTATTCATCTCTGTATCATAGATGGCAAAATCATGCTTTGTTCCAGTTTTATTTGGACATGCCATTGATGATGATTTCATATGCCCTTATCACTCATATCTAAAAATTTGAGGCTTACGTGGTAAGTTTCTTCCATTTAGTGGCAAACATTCAAAAGTAAATTGTGCTCAATTGTCAATAGAAGTTTACTTTACTTAAAGTTTGCTCTAAGGCTGGCATCTTGTTAGGTTTGTAATCATGACAATTTGAAATTCTTTAGTGTATACGAATGATAGATGAAATCTGCTCTACTCTGGTCAAATTTACTCCAAATCTCTAGCCTGAGGTCAATTGGGAAGCCACCCTGGACACAGTTGATCAACGGCTAAACATTGAATATATGCTTCAATACATGCTGTGTTTTTTTCAAAGTTTCTTGTTTGAAGAATGATTCCCAAAGATCCATTACGTTGATTTTGATTAAAATCTCATCAAATGAGAGATGTGTATGCTGCTCATTTTTTGTTGATTGGAACTCTTGCATTTGGTTTAATAATTTCTGTTGCCTGGATTGTATATATAAAACTCTGTGAGCTTTATTTTTAATGTGCAAATTTTGCAGGGAGACAAGAACATTATCAAATTTGAGGGAGATCACAACTCTCCACGCCCCCAATTTTATTTTGATTCATGAAATATCTTTTTCCACAATGTCGTACAACCTCCCGAGGATGAGGTTGGGGGAACATACTCTGAAATGGTGCATGATTACATTGGTGAGGTGAATTGAATCTCATTGATCTTGTTGTAGGGCCTGACATGATTGGAAGCTCTACATTTCATTTCTACTATCCTGTTATGCCAATTGTTGGTTGTTTATACCTTCAGGATAGTTGGAGCTCATTGCACGGAGCAGGCTGTGACGCAGAATCATCAGTTGTATCAAAAGGTAGGGCTGTTTTATCTTATACGTATTAGCATCTCAATGATGAATTCTGTCAAAGCTTTATTTGCCAGCTTTTTTCCATTGTCCTATCTGTTTGTTATATGTTGTCGTACCATCATCAAGCAGCACAGCAGATGCCATTGAACAAGTTCAGTCCAGAAAACCTATAAGCCGGATATAGAGATCAGTGACCTGTATTTTCTGCTTGAAATGTTAAAAAATGAAGTTCAAAGGCATTTGTGATGTACCATATGTTTAATTAACTGTTCATGGTGCACGATTGCTCTGTTTGATGGGTATCAAATCTGAATGCTTAGTTTTTTTTAGTATCCCCTTCTTTCCTCTCCATTCTCTCCTGCAGAAGGGGGAGAAGGACAAAAAACTAATGGACCTCAACACATGTAATGCCGCCTGCACTGCATGGGAATAATGTTGGGCATGTGATTTGTTTAATTTCACTAAACTAGGAAGGAGTAGTGGTTGCTTCTTTTGTCCGTATGATGTTGAACTATAAACATTCTGTTCAGGTTCCTTTGGATATTCAACATAAAGACAATCAATCTGAAGTTGAGGTATAACCCTGCCCTTTGCAACAGATAATGCTAGTGACAGATTAACAAAGTGGTCAGCAGGTTCGCTCTATGAATCACATGACCTGAGCTGTGTTCCCATTACCTTTTCCCTTCTCTAGAGACTGAAGTTCATTTTTCTAACTCTATGCACGCATTGCTGCAGCGTGAAGAAATTGGTGATGATCATTTGCCATCATCATCCAAAATTATTAGCTTTGAATTATCCAATGGTCATCCTCATGGTCCACATAGTCCAACAACGATGGATGATGATCATTATGTAGAATACCAGTTGGATGACGTGGTGGGTTCTCCCTGTGACATGGAGGAAGAAGAAAGCGTGAATCTTAAACATTGTATATGCAGAATGATGTTCTTCTTGAAATTTGACTTGCTCTGCATATTTCAGATGTTCATGGAAGCAGTAATTGAGTCATTGAAGGACTTGGAGCTGCGACACCCCAAAGCAGGGGAACAAATGGCCAGTGTCGGTCCTGCTTCTGTTAAATCCTCACAAAAAGATAACCAGGATGCATATTCTATTGTAAAACACGGCAATCCTTTGAAGACACTACCAACTCCAACTTCAGTAAAGCAACACATGCCCTTAAAGACAGAATCTGCTTCCTCTTCCACTGTCAATCACCAAAATTTAGCAACTGAAGATCCTTCTCCCGATACAAGTGCATCATCGGTAGTAACTCCATTTGACAATCCACCATCCATAATGAAATCGGAAAGAGTATCTACGTCTTCTAGCAGTGATACTTCAGGAAGCGTCCATGGCTCTACAGATACTGACTTCTCAGATAATACAAAAGCTACATTAACTGTAGAACAGAATCCAGCAAACCACCTTATGGATGGTTTGCTGTGTCGTTGGGATTTCAATTTGTTCCGAAATGGTAGATGAAAACCATATTTTGTGTTTCAAGAATGCCATGATGAATTGTTTAGTAATTAAGATAGTGACACGATTCAGTGCTGTACAATAGGCAAAAACAGAAGGAAGAAAATAGATTCGATGTTTAAAGTCGATTGTGTTGCTTTGTCACTTGATAGGAGGCTTTGTTAATTAACCATCTAACCTAAAAGTTTAAGTTTATAAGTGAGGTTCCAGAATATAATTTTATATTATTCTCTAATATATTCCCTTAAGTGAAAGCCTTTTGGGCTTGAAACTTGCATAGATCCATGTTATCTTGTGCTTAATTTTAATCAAATAAAATGGGGGTGGTGAGATTTGAACTCGTGATCGCTGGTCAACAAGGCTCTGATATCATGTTAATGAATCATCTCACCTAAAAGCTTAAGCTTATAAGTGAGGTTTTAGAATATGATTTTATATTATTCTCTAGCATGCTTGTAATGATTCTTTCTACTCCTGATCAGAGATACACGCCGTTAAAATAATTTTTATTTCTCTTTGTTTTGATGTTCTGGTAGCGGGATGAAATCAATCTGAACAACTATGAGATTTGGTAGGCGATGTACTGCAACTGAAATGTGGTTCCACATGGCTCCTGTTATCGGCTAGGCCTTTAGCAGCTTGTTAGCATAAGGTTACAAAGTCAGGCATTTCAGTTCTACTCAGCCTTGTGTTATCAAACTTGAATCTTGAATCTTTATAAGCATATGCGACTCAAACCTAATTTGTCTGTTATTACTGCGGTTTCGAACTTGGAAATTGTCCCAGTCTGATGACTTACTTCAAGATTTGCCTGCTTTATTAACATTTCTGTCAATGGGAAAGACAGAAAGATCATCTGAATAAGAAGGGTCTCCCCTTTAACTTTATATGAGCATTTTGAAACGTAGAGGATAAATGATAATCCCTCAGAATTATGGTTCCTCATTTCCGTTGTACGTTGCATTTATCTTTATTGCAATTGATCATAAAATATTCCTTATCAAATTGCAAATTGCAAATTGCAAATTGATCCCACTAGGAACCTTGCTGGTAAAGACCATCGACTTGATTTAATTATTTGCATAGCTTATACAATGGCACGTTGTCTATACAGTAAAAAAGGAAAAAAAAATTTCGGATAACTTGGTGCTTTCATATTCACAAGAGTACTTTCTGCTGCCCAATTTTACCTGTCTTCCAGCAACTGCATTGCAGTTTCAACCAGTGAGTGAATAGTTGTGCTGTGGCGGCTCAGCCCAAAAGTGCCGGAGAAAATGTTGAAGCTTTCAACTTCTGCCGTGGATTCTAAAACCCACTCCAATTCTTTCTCCATCCCCAATTCTTTGAAAGTACGTACATTTTCTGTGTTGTTTTGCATCATCCAAATCGCCAACTCTATGGAAAACCTTCTAATTCTTGGAACTTTAACTGGTGGATTTTGGTACCTTCTTAGAATCTGGAGTATATTGTCAGCTAATTCAGCCTCTTTTATTCCAGCTCTATTAAACATGGTGTTAGATTCTTGAGAAGTCATGAATTTGAAAGCTTCAGCAGCTAGTCCAATCATTACTTCTTGTAGTTTGCTCTCTTCTGACATAACTGCCTTCAGCACCTGCAACATGAGGGGAAATAATTGAAGACTAGGTTCCTGTTCAGGAAATACTTCCACTGTAGATCAGAAAACAAAAAGAAATCTCGTTTCTCATGCCTTCTCTAAAGCTAGAAATCTATTAGTATATGTTAAAATGAACTAGAATCAGCTTCTAGCTACACTAGGAAGGCACTTACCGTGGGTACAGTGGCTGTGATTCCCTTCAACTGGTCGAAGCAATCTGCTCCGCTGTAGGCGCACAAGTTTCGTAGAATTCTTGCAGCGTTTACCCGAAGCAATGGGACCTCTAGTGCTCCAACAAGCCTTTCCAGTACTCTTAATTTCAAAATGCGAAGACAATTCCTTCTGCTTTCCAAGGCCAGCATTGCTAAAGCTTCTCCTGCAGCAATTCTTACATGGTTTTGATTTTCAGGAATTCCTTGGTTGAAGAAAATGTTGAATAACTCCTTAAGAATTCCACCTGCTCCCCCAATCCTCTCTGTTGCATCCTCTTCTAGTGCCAGACTGGTTAAAATCTCTATGCCAAGCTTTTGTAGCATTGGATGTTTGTCTCCATGCCGTAGAATATCTCTAATGTTGCTGATGGTGAAAACCATCTCTGAGATTTCTCTCCTAAGATGACTGCCTGTAGTCCCTATCATGCTTGCCAGCATCTTCACCAGTTGCAGAGAACGTTTCACCGTCAAAATCTGATATGGTGTGACATTTTCGTCTTTCAACCACCTCTCTTCTGCATGCATGAAATCAATGATTTTCGGTAGGAGGCCCCTTGTATTTCCAATCTTCCCACAGTTATCAAGGTCACGAGCAAGCTTCTTCAGGATAAGAAGCCCTAACTGATTGAATGTCCATAATCCATAATGTGCATGATCACAGATGATCGTCTTTTCACCAATTTCATCAGCTGTGGTGATGAAGGTTCTATTGGTTTGGAGAAGAGATGAGATTGACTCTAATGCACCAGGAATTCCAGCAACACGTAGAGAGTTTTGCTTTTTTCCGGCTAGTTTTGATAGTATCTCTGCAGCTGACCTCCTGATCTCTTCTTCCTGTGGGTCTTTCCAGTTCAATATCTCCACTAATCGTTCTATCACCGATATATTTGTCCCAATCTTTTGGAGAGTATCATCAGAAAACCGAGGATTCATTGTGAATTGACAAAGGACTCTAGCTCCAATGAGCTGCTCATCGGCAGAATTGGAAGCCAAAAGATCCATAGCAAAAGTAACCATGTCCATTTTCAGGCCATCAAAGATGCTTCCCTCAACGCACCTGGAGTAGGCATCGTAAAAGAACCTTTTGATTGAAACCAATCCTGAAAGCCCCAAATCACACTCTTTTCTCACCTCTTCCAACAATTTACAGTAGCTTAGCTTCCACTCCCAGTAAGCTTTTTCCATCAGGAACAGAAGAGCTTCTGCTAAAGCTAAAGAATAGAAAATATTCAGGGCAGCTTTTCGGTTCCTCTTGTCAGTATCCCCTTTCTCAATTTCACCATAGTTATGTATGGTGAGTTTCATCAATGACAAAACCACACAGGCTGATGCAGATGCAAGCTGTAGCCAGTAGAGAAGCTTGCTAACATTTCCTGAAAGAAAAAACCATTGAGCATATGGTAGAAGAGGAACATCTGAACTTGTCCATGTTCGACATAGATTCCTCCCGCCATCCCATTTCCCAGAGTTTGCTGCATCAGGATTCTCCCTTGTTTCTCTGCTATGTGGACTCGGCTTTCGAACTCGTGTTATTGACCCAGAAAGTGTTTTCACAATTTCAACAATAAATTGTGGGCTAGATCTCAATGCCCGGAAACTTTTAATCCCAGCATCAGCGATTGACCAGGTGGCTTGATGTTGCCATTCAAGCTCATGGCTCCTGCTGCATATTCGAGTCCCTTCAATCAACAAAATAATGGTGATAAACCAGAAATCTGTTTTGTCCAATGTAATTGCAAAACCTCCAAGAAGAACCACTGTTGCCCAGATAAACCCGAGGGCTCCCAGGCCAGTAGCTGCCTTCTCAAAAATTGCAACGCGAAGAGCGAAGAGGGTGAGTTTCTTCTCCGGTGCACGTGCTGCTGGTAATGTTGGAGAAGCAAAATTTCCATTGCCACTGTCTCTATTTTCTTTACCACTCTGAGGCTCGAAAATGGTTGCAGAGCCAAAGTTTTCGCTGAGCCTGCGAAGCTCATCGACCGGCAAACGAATGCTGCCATCTTCTGCCGACACGCCACGATCCATATCCACCATATGAGACCACCACCAACCTTTGGTTGGCAGTTCTTATGCAAACCTTGCCTTAGAAAATGCAAGAATGACTTGATTCCTAAACAATGGAATCGAAGGGCTTGTTGTTTGAGTTTTTGCAGATGAAATGAAAAGCTATGCTTATAAACAAAGAGAAAATTAGCTGAGGCAGCACGTTTATTTTGTGAAAACGTAGACAAACGTTAAAGGTTGCCCTATTTCTGCAGTTTTTCCTAGAAAGTTTTGCTCAGCTTTCCTCCCTTATGACTTGGGCGGCAAGGGTTGTCACTCTCCTATCTCTTTCTCTAGTTTGTGATGGATGGTTTGAAGTCGGTTATCTCCCGCTAAGTAGGCTCTTGATGGATCATCTAAACTTAGCCGAAAGCTTCCTTTTGTCGTAACCAAATCTGTAAGCTAACAGCCCCCTTTATAGTGTGCAATGGCATCTGGAGAAGTTGCTTGCACTTTTCCATGCTCTTACCATATTGCATGGTTCATCTTAATTAAAAGTTGCCATATTGAGGGATGTCAATTATTTTTACTCATCCCCGCAATAATCAACCAACTAGGATAAGAGCATTTTGTTTGCTATGTCATCAAGGCTTGAATATGGCTTGTAGTGCTTCTTTTTGTCCTTTTACCGAAGGTTGGGGCACTGTTTGTCATAATAATAATAAGAGTTTTGAGACTAAGACTTGATCGTTAGTTTTAGAATCAGTAAAAATAAATAAAATACAATAAATTGATTATAATATTCATGTTAATAAAAAAATAAATATATCTTTATTGTTAGAAAAGCAAGAAAAGAAAAGAGAAAGTCTTTGATGGGTTGAAACTTTCATCTTCCGAATTCTTGAAGTTATTCAAGGTATTTGGATGAGTGAGCTTGGCAACGCGGTTGGTTTTGGATGACTTTCAGAAACTGTTTCTCAGAAGAGTCTTCTTGTGTCAAGGCAAAGGGTCCTGTCAGTGTCAATGGGATGGGACCCGAATCCTTTCTTGTCCCTTCTACTACAAGAATAGCCAGGCTTCGATGCAGTGCAAGTTTTGTATTTTGATGACGGGTTTTTTTTTTCTTACAATATTTTTATAAGATTTTTTATTTTTTATATTAGCACGCTACAATTATTAAAAATAATTAAATTGTTGTTAACAAATAGGTTTTTATAAGCCTTGGCAATGGCTTCCACTCGATGATGATGCAAGTTAATTACGTAGCTGTTTGCGTGTGGCCTTCAATCATTAGTGGTGAGCTTAGGGTTGGATAACGTGAATGAACCAGTTCAAATCTGCTTGCCCTTTGAAAAACAAATACTTCAAGAGAGAGAAAGGACCATTAAGAGTACGGCGACTACCTGTTCCTGTTTCGTTCAGCATCCACCTTCTAGTTTTCGTGTTTTTCATTGGACTCTTCGAAGAAAAAGAAATAGCCTTTGACACTAGGATCCCTTGATTGCTAAATTAATTTTTAATATCACTGCATTAAAACTATCAAGAAAATACTAGGAGAACTGATTGATTTGATACTTCATAAAGCCAAATATGTTTTTTAAACGACCCTAAACCCATTTCCACATGCCAAGACAAACGGTGTTTAAAGTTTTGTTCGGTTTTGCATGATGATGGGTGTGTTTGACATTGTATATATTGTTTTCATTGGATTTAAATTAGTTTCATGAAAAATATTTTTAATTATGATTCATAATTAAAATTGAAATGTTTTATTAAAATTATAGTTGACTTTAGGATTTAATGAAAAGTAGTTTCGTGTGTTTGGTTACCAAGCTTTTTATATTGTTGTCAGCTTGTCAAATTACTTTAAAAGACACTCACATATATTTTTTAAAATATTATAAATTTAATAATCATAATAATAAAATGTAATTAATAATTCAAGTAAATTAGATATTTATTTTTATTCTCTTATCAAACTACTTCCAATTCCATCACAAACTAAATTTATACATGAAAGCCTCTGCGATCCCTTGCTATTTGATCTAGGAACAACATCTGAAAAACATCACCAGGAACAACATTTGCGATCCATATTGATTTTCATGATCTCTATCTACATGTTGTAGAGATATAATTTCAAAGTCAAATCCAGTTGCAAGTTTCTGATCTATAATAAATTGAAAAGCAATAGTGTTGTTGAGTAAAATGAAATCATGTGTCTTTCCCTTTCATCAGGCTGATCTTTATCTACATATTTTTGTTAAATATGATTTTTTATTTTTTAAATAAAAAATCAGGTTGGGTTTGACCCATCCAAATGGGTCGGCCCAACCCATTTGGGCCCCAAAGTCCCAACTCTGATGGAATTGAGTTAGGTCGAGAACACGTTCAGCCCATGAATTTATGTTGAAACGGTGCACTGCAGTTCAGCGTGAATTTTAATTCACACTATTGTTCACGTGACAATAACATGACCAACTATGATGATAGGGTCACCAACCTATACCAATGGGTAAAGAGACCAAAGTGATTCTTCTTGTGATAGCGGCGTCAAAAATAGTACCCTATGGTGGCCAGGAAAAGCGTCGAAAGGTTGCAGCTGTTACTGCTTACACTGGAGCTTTCTACTATTGGAGGTCACGTCGAAGTTTATGGCATGGAGGAGAAGCTGCCGGTGTTGGGGGTGTGGTGGTGGTGCTCTTCGGGACAAATGTTGAAGGAGAGAGAGGGAGCTGTCGTAACTATGGAGAGAGAGGGAGGGAGCTACCATGACTGTGAAGAGAGAGAAGGACCATTAGTGACAATAATGAGAGGAAGGCAATGGTAATGGTGTAAAACTTGATGCCGAGATAATATCAATCCTAGTCCTTACGCGATGGACATCGTTGTAGAATGAAAGCAATAGACTTTGATGAACGCAGCTCATGTATCGTTTTTGCAAAAAATCATTCGAAGTCACAGAACATGATCAATGATCATGTTTGTTTGCGTCTATGTTCGAGCGAAAGGCATCGAAAAGATGCTTTTCAAAAACCATAGTTTTTGGTAGGACCCATAATACAAAACTATAGTCCAAAAATTTGCCAAATAATCTAGCTCTCCAGTGAGCCTCAATCGCACAAATCACTACACAACCAAATACTAGCTAAAATTATTTTACTACTTAGTGTGCCTAAAACTTATCCTTTGAGGGTATTTATGACTTTTGACCGGTTGGCATTGCCCAAATGTTTGGGGGTATTTTAGTCTTTGTCGTGTATTTTTTGCATAGTTTAACTATTATTTTACCCCTTTAAACAGGTATAAAACAGTTGCTTACTCTAAGGTATTTTTTATTTTTATATTTTTTGCACAATAAAATAATCATTTTACTCTCATGCAAGACAAAAAAAAATAACAAGAACTGTCAGCAAGGGTATTCCTGACATTTCATATTTTTTTAAAAATATATAAATATGGATATGCCCTAAAAAACAGAATTAAAGAGTTAGTTGTATGAGTGTTTAGGTAATTTTCTCTTTTTTTAATTATTTTTTCCTATGGGCATTGTTGACGCATCGACGCTTTTTTTCATTACGCTCTCTTCCAACGGCACATGTGGCGTCCTCCAGCGGTGAAAATTATTCATATGGCATCTCAATAGATACTCCGTCATGTCCTTGACCTCATGGAGGAATGTGTGGCATCTCATGATAGCTGATGCAGTGACAGTTGTTGGTTGAAATTTTTTGTACCCTTTTGTATCTCTTGAAGGCCAACTTCCATATTAGTCCCTATTTTTATGGTGGCTTCATTTCCTTCTCTTAACTTTTGATTGTTTTATATGATCCTGATTTTTGTAATATAAGTTTGGATTTGTTTCAATTTTATCCTTTAATTGAAATTGATTATATATATATTTTTTTTGCGTTTCGGTCCTTATTCTTTTAATTTTTGTTTTTGTTTTAAATCCCTTAATTTTTTTGGTATAACAATTTGAATTATTTTCAATTTTTTTATTCAAATGAAATTAATGATAGATTCTATTTTTATTTTGGTACCTATTTCTGGCATTTGGTTTAAATCCCTTAATATTTTTGTTATAAAAGTTTGAATTCTTTCTTAATTTGATCATTCAATTGAAATTAATCATATGTTTTATTTCATTTCAAATCTTATACTTTTAATTGTTTTATTTGAATTTAATTCCTTTATTATTTTATATATATTTATGCATTAATCTCTATTTTTATCCATGTTTATATGTATATGCTCTTAGTTTTAGTTTTTAATTTTCTCTTTTGTTGGGGCTGTATTTTTTTTATTTAATTCTTAAATTTTAATCTGTGTTGGTAATCATATGAAAATTAATATTTTTTTTTCCAAGTCAGATGTTTTTTAAGGATAGTAATATTTATTTTTGTTTTGTTATTTATTTGCCTTTTTTGCTTACTCTTTTGTTATAATTTTTATTTTTTTTATTATTCGAGTTAATTTGGTTTTTTTCATTATTTATTCAATAACACTGATGATGATAATAATTTTATATGTTTTTTTCAAATGATTTTTGTAAGGCTAATAATATTTATTTTTGTTTTGTCATTTTTTTTTTTTGCTTACTCTTTTTATTATAATTTTTAGGTTTTTATTATTATTTAAGGTAATTTTATTTTTTTCACTATTTATGCAATAATAATAATAATAATAATAATAATAGTTTTTTTTAAATGATTTTTTTAAGGATAATAATATTCATTTTGTTATGTTATTTAGTTTATTTTTTGTTTACTCTTTTGTTATAATTTTTAATTTTTTTTGTAATAATTTTAGATGTTTTTTTCTTACTTACTATTTTGTTAAACTTTTTGAGTTTTTTTATTCCTCAGGATAAGTTAATAATTTTTATTATTTTAACAGTATTAATAATAATAGTTTAAGGTGTTATGATTATGATGATAATAATGATATTATAAATTATAATGATAATAGCGATTATAATTTATTGTAATAGTTACAGTGATTATGATGTAACTAATTATAACTCTGATGGCAATAATAACAATAACTCATAAAATAATGTAAAAATATCAATAATGACAATAATAATAATTATTATTATTATAATTATAATTTAAATAATATTAATAAAACTAACAATATTTGTTATCGTGATCATTAGTATCGTAATAATGATAACGATTATAACAATACTGCTAATAATAATTTGAATATTAATTTTTTACAATAATAATTATAATAGCATCTATAATAATTATAACAATTTAAGAATCATGATAATAGAAATCAAAGTAATTCATTAGTTGATGTTATTTTTGTTCAAAATTAACTTTTGCAATTTTTTTATATATAATATTTCAGATTCAATATTATATCAATAAAAAATATACGTAACCATCATAGACAAAACAGGTGAAAAAATTAAACCAAATTATTTACAATGAAAAAATATATGAGTTATTTGCCTTATAGCTATAATCATATTTGTTAACATGTAAAAAAATTAGCTGTTGGTCCTAAATTTTTTTTGTGATGCTATATATATGAGAGAAAAAAATCAACCTATAAATAATTTGAATATTTAATTTTTTATATATTTATTTTATTATGAATGAAACATTTAAAATAATAATAATGATTATTTTTAAAAAATTTCGTATTCAAACTATATGAAACTAATTATATATTTTGATATTTTATCTTAAAATACTTTTAATATAACAATACGAAGAATAAATCTTAAAAAATAAAAATAAATAATTCAATTGTCATAAAATATAATAATAATCCAGCGGTTTATTTACTTTTAACCCTATCAATTATAAAAATTATTTGTTAATCCAGCAATTAGTCCGAGCAATAATCTCACTAGCAGGCTGTAAAATAACTCAAACTTCAACTTAAATAGAGCTCCAATTCAGCTAGCTGAGAAATCGACCAGTGATTAACATTTCATCCAGGCTACTTGAAATTTGTCGATGCGATGCTGGATCGAAATGCTTGTATCTTGTGCAGATTGTAAAAGCTCGACTTTCATCAGCCATCAAATTCAACAGATAAAAAAGCAAACTGCAAATTCAAGATTTTGAAATGGATGCAACGCTCCAGAAACAAGCAACTACAATAATCTGACACCTATAACAATCTTTATTCCTACTTGGATATTGCTTGGTAAAACTCAATTTCTACCAGTGATCTTCAACAGCAATGGAAAGTATTATTGGATGACAAGTTGTATTGATGAACTGCAAAAGGAGGTTCCTTCTTCAAGTTCTGACATAAACTTTGAAATGGTAAAATAAAATCATCCTATTCCTATTTCTTCCCCTCCCGTTATTGCACAGTCCAACTAAGCCTAAACCACAACTAAGATGAGCTCCATTAAACTTACAAGATCCATTCGCACTCCTACTAGTGTCTCTTCTCACATTTGGCAGATTTTGCAACTTCGGTTCTGATTACTTGCCATGTGCAAGATATTTCCTGGCTACAGATTACTGGAGCCAAGTTTCAAAAGCATCCTAGACACCAACTTTTTTTTACTTCCGATGTCCCATACCTCCTACAAGGAAAAAGAAATAGTAGGAGTGGATGAAAATGCTAATCATTTACAAGCAAAAACAATGTTACGAGAAACTTCTTGCATTCGTTTCCCATGACAAATCATCTAATTGCAAGGAAACAAAGACCGGATTTAGTTCAGGAAAAGAAGTTGGCAAAGATTGAGTAAATCCAAACCAAGAATTTCTTAGGAAAAATGGTCCATTTCTTCCAAAAGCTATGAAGTAAAGTAATTCAGAAACAATATCTAAATTTCTGGTAGGTTGGCTACATCTTGGCTACGCATTTCTGTCTCGCTTTTAACAAAATTCAGTGAAAACTTAGGGACCAACACATTGTCTGAATAAAAACAGAGTTCATCAAAGAAAAATCGGTTTCTCCATGGCATCTCTTCTCATTATATACCGTTTGTGGTGATGCCCAACAAAAAATACAATAATCAGTAGATGACCACTTCACTAAAATTTATCAAAATAACAGGTTGAACAAATTTTATTTAAAAATTATTTCAATGATCAAGCCGTCACCAGCATAACCAACCGTTTAACTTCTACCATGCAGCATTGAGTGAGTTACAAGAATAGAGCATATGAAAAAAACTTCACAGATATAAGATGGCATTCCAGAATCAAATGGCATCAAGGAATTTGTGTTGGCCAATTCCAAATGTTTGGGAGAGGAGAACATCTTAATTGCAGGAAGCTTCTTTTATTATCTTAAACAAGTAAAAATGACAACATCACTCCATGCTATACAATAGCATTGATACTACACTTAACTGACATGCAAATTTTGAGACATCGGTAACTGGATACTCAATTACAAGACCGAGGATAGTCGTTACAGATGCAAGAAGGAGAATATATCTGAAATAAGAGAGAAAACATATTAGAACAGCTTGGTTTGAACATCGACCTGGGTTTACAAAAAAATGAATATAGAACAAAGAATTGCAAAGCATTATAATCACTTATACACTTGTTTGTTTAGAACATCAATTCAATATTAATGGTGCATCTTTAACAGTACACTACAATTATCCATCCATCTGTCAATCTGCATCATCACAGCTGACCTCTTCTAGTTTGAGAATTAAAAGCTCCATTTAGTTTGAACGAGTGATAACCAAATTGGCATGGGACACAAAGTCCAGTCAATTATATCCTGGTTATTCCTATGCTTGGTTAGATTCAGAGGGGAAAACTATTAGTATTTTACAGGATACAAAAGCATAATCCATAAAAACCATAAACAGGACAATTGAACTTCATCCAATCATAGCCTTCTAGCATACATTCACATTATCATATCATAGAGCTCACGAAAATAAATTTCAAATGCACATACCCTTTGAAGTTCCATTTTAACTTCTATTGCACAAAGTTTAACCTGTTATATGATAACTCAAGAGGGATCCAAGTGGTGATTTCACAGGATAAAAAAAAGGGTCTGAAAACAATGGCATCAATGAACTGATGCTTGCCTATTCCAAATGTACGAGGAGAGGTGAATAGTGTCTTATTGAAAAAATAAATAAATCTGGTTATATAAAAGCAGTGGCAATCAATGTAATTGTAATTATCCATGCGAGATATAAAAGACGTGATCTATCCATGACCAAACCAAAGCAAATTGCTTAGAAAGGTTTGCTGTCGTAAGACATGGATACTAGAAAGACTCAATGGTACAGTTATATAACATTAAGATAGTCATTACAGTTTCAATAAGAATGAACCTACAAATAAGAGAGAGAGAAACAAATAGAGAAGCCAAGTTCAGGCGTCAACCAAAATCTGTAGATGGATATAGCACAGAATGCAATATCTTCTAAACTATAGAAAAAGAATCTGAAAACACCGTAATCTCTTCTAAGCTGTAATCCAAATACATTCATCTCTAAAGAGCAGCCATTTCAACTATTATGGAGCATTTTTCCCGATACAATGCACTTGCTATACTATACTGCATCTTCTTCCAATACAATAGACTCATCCATCCATCACCCATCTGCACACTCGTATCAAAGCTCCACTAGTTTCGGAACAAGGCTTTGTTGTATTTGTGTGTATAGTGAACAATTTAGTATAGTTCCTAAACAAGTCGATTTGACTCCTAAGTGCGGTTAGAGGCACAGCGGACCTCTGCCATTGTTTTATTATATACAAGAAAATAATAATAACAAAAACAAGATCATATAGTGCAAGATCGAGTTTTATCTAATTCTGACCTATCAACATACGATCAGTTTCCCGGGCCTTAAAAATCCATAAGTATAACCTTCAAACGCATTCAAATCATTCAATTCCACACAATAAAAAAAAATAAGAAAAAGAAAAGCATAATCACTGTAAGTACCTTCCGTACCTCGAAAACAACACTTTAAGTACTCAACTAAATCACAGCCCTCCTTTGCCAGACCTTGGCCTTCTCAGCATCAATAATAGATTCCACCAACTTAACAGCACTATCCAACTTCCCTTCACCGTTCACCACCACATAATCGAAATCCCTAACATGCTTGACCTCCTCTCTCGCCGTCGCAATTCTCACAAGCAAAGCCTCGCTAGTCTCAGTCTTCCTATCAATCAACCTCTTCACAAGTTCCAACTCACTCTCTGCCACTAAATATATAAAGACAGCAGAATTCCCCAGAATCTTCCTCAAAGTCTCAGCTCCCTGGACATCAACTCTCAAAACTATGTCGTGCCCTTTTGCCATAAACTCCCTGATTTGCTTTTTTGGTATCCCTTTATAATCACCATACACAAGTGCATACTCTAGCAACTCATTTCTCTCTACCATTGATAAAAATTCTTCCTTCGACACAAAGTAATAATCTTTACCATCAACCTCCCCTTCTCTCATTGGCCTACTAGTGGCAGTCACAACAAAATGCAAGTTTTCTCTAACTTGTCTCAATTTCTTGATAACAGCATCTTTTCCAACCCCGCTTGGACCACTAATCACAATGACCAAAGGATTTGGAGGGGGGGAAATCGGGTTAGTACTAAAGGAAGAACCCAATGAGAACTCAAGGGCACGCAGCATTTCAGGCTTTGAGGCTTTATCAGGAGGTGGAATAGTGAATTTAGATTTCTGGGTGTCGCTCATTTTGGAGTAACAAGCAAAGAATCTTAGTGGGGCAGCAGGGAAACGTTGAGGCTGAGAGAGTAAGGTCGGTTTGGAGTGATACATGGAAAGAAAGGTTTTTTTGTGGTGAAAGATTGGCGAGGAGAGAGTGTTGTTAGAGCAAGAGAGCGAGGAATAGAGTCTTCGAAGCATGAGGGGGATAGGGTTTTTCGACGTGGAAACGGAGGAAGAGAAAGATGAGCATGGATTGGAATCTGAACCAGTATTCTCAGTTCGGGGTTTCAAAATGTTTTGATTGCTTTTGTTGTGTCGCCCTGAGATGCGGATGTAGTTTGTAGCGTGGCTGGGTATCTACAATGTTTAGGAATCACATTTTAAAAGAATTTAATTTAATTTTTTGTTTTGTTTTAAATATAAAAATAATTAATGTTGCTAGATTATTTTGATGTTTTAATTTAAAAAAGAATAATTTTTAATATACTTTCCAATAAAAAATATTTGAAGATCGTTGCAAACACATTCTTCAAGTTTTATCTGATATTATGATTAGATCGTTGACAATGAGTACTGTGTAGCTAAATGATTTTACCGCTGTTTGATTGATTAAAATTTAAAAAAAAAAAAGATTATTTTAATATGTTGATGTTAAAATTAATTTTTAAAAAATAAAAAAAATATTATTTTAATATATTTATAAATAAAAAGTATTTTATAACTACATTTCTAAACACCCCTTGATCCACGGTTAAGAGAGCCGCTCGTCCCATGACCTGGCCTAGGCTTTAGCCACGAACCGGGCAAGTTAAAAAATCAATCCGGATCAGAAGCATTATGTTAAAAAAAATTAAATGATGTATTTATTTTAACATGGCTAATTTTTTAAACATAAAACGAAAATAATAATAATAATAATAATTGAGATGAACCTGTTTTTGAAGAAGCAAATTGCCAGGTTACCCATGTTTTTCAATTACACGGGTGGTAAGAAAAAAAAACTAAAGCCACGTGTTAAGTGATGACGATCACATTGTAATTGATTTGATTTGATTATTGTGATTGAGAGAAATGACATGTTTTATTTTCTCATAATATAAATATATTTGAAATCAACCCATTACAAAGAACCTAAAAGAGAACGATTTGTTACTGTTCGCTGTCACTCATTATCACTATTCACTCATAATTTTATCCGGTGTTGCGCGAGTGGACGTCCATCTTTGTTTTTTTTATTTCGTTTTGAATAGTGATTTAACGAATCTACCCCTTGATAACGACAAAACACGCCGCCGGTCTTAGGTGCTTCGTAGTCATTGCACATTCCCGTTCGGACCGTTCCGGTCCGATTCGCCGCAGTTTCTATTTTTTTATTATTTTTCAAAATGGCTAAATATGATTTTAACCCCTAATAAGACAAAATTGATGACTTGGCAACAGGGGCATACTAGTAATTGACCTTTCTTTTTTAATATTATTTTCGATTTACGGTCTGCGCGTGCTGATCACGCGTCCCACGATGTCCAGACTCACACCCTTTTCAGGTGACGCGTGCGGTATCATCCAGTCATCGGAGATGGGCTACCGCCGTCTCATCCGATGCGCATCCATGTGATCTTACTCCTGGTGCAGCGCGTTTCGTAAGAGGATGGCGGTGGACACGGCGGTAGCCGGTTAAACAAGTTAGCCCCCTTTCTCTCTCTTCTGCACGTACAAGTACATAAGAGGCCCCCAAGTTTTTACCTTTTTCACTTCGGCCCCTCAACTTTGAATTTTGTTTTTAATCCTGATTTCTGTTATATAAGTTTTGATTTAATTCAATTGGGTCTTTTCATTGAAATCAATTAAATGTTAATGTTTCACTTCGGTCCTCCTTCTTTTAATTTCCGAATTAGGTTGAAATAAATCCAGAAATTCGGTACACAAATTTTGATTTTTTTAATTTTATCCTTGGATTGAAATTGATAATATATTTGATTTTCATTTCAGCCCTTATATTTTGAATTTTTTTTTTAATCCCTTAACATTTGATTTTCATGTCGGCCATTATACTTTTAATTTTTTAACTTTAATCCTTTTATTTTTTTATTTATGGAATAATCCCCACTTTTATCCATGTATATATAAATATGCCTTATCTTTGATTTTTAATTTTTGTTATTTTCTTATTTGTTCCGGTGATATTTTTTTTCTTTTAAATTGGTTCTTAAATTTTATATTTATCATTTGAAAAATAATATTTCTTTTTTTTCCTCCCTATGTTTTTTTTATTTTAGTTTTTTATTGGTTTTTTTTTCTATATTCAAGTCATGTTAGATTTTTTTAGCTTTTTATTTATTTTTGGTTTTTTTCATCATTAACACAGCAGTAATAGTGGTGGTAGTAGTGATAATAATAATAATAATTTTAGTTATTTTTCTTGCTTACTGTTTTTTTAATGTTTTTAATTTTTTTTCTAAGGATAATTTGATATATTATATTATTTTGACAGTGATGACAATAATAATTTTAGATATTACGACTTCGATGTATTGTTTTTTAATAGATTGTGATGATCTGTTTTATTGTATTAAATCTTGCATATAAAAATATTATATTTTAATTTGATTTTCATGTCAGCCCTTATACTTTTAATTTTTTATTTTAATCCTTTTATTTTTTATATTTATGGAATAATCCCACTTTTGTCCATATATATATATAAGTGCGCCTTATCTTTGATTTTTAATTTTTGTTATTTTCTTATTTGTTCAAATGATATTTTTTTCTTTTAAATTGGTTCTTAAATTTTATGTTTATCATTTGAAAATTAATATTTCTTTTTTTTTCCTCCCTATGTTTTTTGTTTTAGTTTTTTATTGGGTTTTTTTTTCTATCTTCAAGTCAAGTTAAATTTTTTTACCTAATATTTTTTTCACTTTTTGTTAAAGCTTTGAAGATTTCTTTAGCCTTTTATTTTTTTCATCATTAACACAGTAGTAGTAGTAGTAGTAGTAATTTTAGTTATTTTTCTTGCTTACGGTTTTTTTAATATTTTTTATTTTTTTTCTCTATGGATAATTTGATATATTATATTATTTTGACAGTAACAACAATAATAATTTTAGATGTTAAGACTTCGATGTGTTGTTTTTATAATAGGTTGTGATGATCTGTTTTATTATATTAAATATTGCATATAAAAATATTATATTTTAATTTGGAACCAGCGAATCCTATTAATTTCTGTAATCCAAACAATTATAAAAATTATTTGTTCAGCCCCCAACATAATGTGGTTAATTTTTTAAATTTTCAAGTCAAATAATGTTTTTTACAATTAATAATTTTTTTAGTTTTCAATTCAATTTTTTTAATTTTCAATTTTTATTTTTAATTTTCTCTTTCTGTTATTTTTTTATTGGTTGTTTTTTCCCAGTCAAATGAATTTTTTTTACCTTATAATTTTTAATTTATTTTTTCTTTTGATCTTTTGTTAAAGTTATTTTAAATTTTTTTAATCTTTCATTTATTTTTGTTTTCTTTTCATTATTAACACACCAATAATAATAATAATAATAATAAGAAGAAGAAGAAGAAGAAGAAGAAGAATTTTAAATTTTTCTTTCTTACTTTTTTTAATTATTTTTCAGCTTTTTTCCTCGAGATAATTTGATAATTTTTATTATTTTAACAATAATAGCAATTATAGTTTTAGATATTAAGGTTTTAGTGTTGCTATTTTTATAATAGGGTGTCGTAATATGTTTTATTATATTTAATTTTACATATATAAATATCATATTTTAATTTTTGATTGACAAATCCTATTGATTTTTTTAATCCAAACAATTATAAAAATTATTTACTCAACCCGCAGCATAGTGCGATATATTTTTTAAATTTTCAACTCAAATAATTTTTTTCAAGAAATGCTTCCCCCTTGCATTTTTTTGTATGACTGGTTTTTTTTTTCTTTTAATGAACGAGAATGTTTTTTCATATTTTTTAAATTTTTTGTTAATCACGGTGTCCAAGTCAGCTTTTTTTTTTTACCGGATTCTTTTTTTTTAAACTAGGGTATCCGTAACAACAAATTTACAATGAATCATTGCATCTTTTTAGCAAATTTTCTAACAAATTTTATTAAAAAAAATTTCACCGTAGCAACATTCAATTATTTTTTGGTTGAAATTTTTTTTAATAGATTTTAACAATTATAATTTTATTATTAAATTTTAAAATAATTAAATACAATATATATAAAATCAATTAATTTTTTATATAGATAAAAAAACTCAGCACATCACGCGGGGAATACCGCTAGTTAATTACCTAAAAGAAATCTATTTACGATGAGGTCAAATTAATTTCCATATGAAATAAATAATTATTGAGAGGTCAAAAATATACACGGAGAATATTTGACTTGGGTGCAAATAGGAGGCGGAGTGTGCAGGCAACGACTACAATAAATGAACGGAGAAAGTAGGAAGTTAAAAGAATCGCATTAACAAAACACAAAAGGCATAAAGGATGCGCAAACCAGTTATCAACCATCTTGGCCCGCTCCTGCTTTCTACCATGTCGTCGGTTATCGGTCTAATTGAAAATTTAAACTATTACATAAGATATGCTATAATATAATTTATATAATTTTATAATATATTTTATTAAATAAAAGTTTTTTAGTTTGAAATTTGTATAAACATATACTATTTTGTACTTTATTTTTATCAAATAAAATAAAAATTATAACATTCAAACTCATGACCACTAGATCAACAAAGTTATAATCCTGTATCATATTTTTTAACAAAAATTTAACATGTCATATTAAAATCTTTGATATATTAATTTATATATATTTATAAAAACATTTCGAGACAATTTTTTTTGAAAGGGATATGAATTGTAGTGCCAAAGAACGCCTATATTTTTTTTACTAGCATATCGTTGTCGAAACAAAATTTGCACATCTCTCTTGAAAATTGAAAAAGAAAATACAGAAAATCCTCCCTCCCTCCCTCCCACCAAATCCAAACCCAAAAGGCTACAAAACACTTTTAAAAAAACATGTTAGAAGAGCATCAACAAACACATCAATCCTCCCTCCCTCCCACCAAATCCAAACCCAAAAGGCTACAAAACACTTTTAAAAAAACATGTTAGAAGAGCATCAACAAAAACATCAATCCCTAATCATGCTTGCCAAGCTTGAACCTTGAAGAGGAACAAATCTCGTAGTCATTAATTGCCCCTCCAAGGAGCTTCTCCACTTCTCTCTCATTCTCTCACCCATATATAAATAAAAGTTTTATTACAAAACCTTACACTTTCCGTTCAATTATTCACCATCGCCACCAATAACGTTTCTTTTTCTTTTTTCACATCTTTATACCCATAAAAAATCAACCCCATACCGATAAATCCTCAAAAGATCCAGTCTTTCACCCTGAAAAATCACCTTCAAATAAACCCTAATTCTCGCTCAAAAACCCACAAAAATTCTTTCTCAAAATCCGAAATTGAACCAGACCCATTTCAATCCTACCATCAAGAACCGTAAAAACAACAAAATCAAGAAAAAAATTAGATAGCTATTCTTTTTGTATAGTTGATGGGCACAATCAGGTTTTCTAGCATAGACCTGTCAGCAGGACCGGCCTCATCAAACCCTTCATCATCAATTCCAACAACTACATCGACTTCTATAACGGAAACCGTAAATGGGTCTCATGAATTCAAGGTCGATGGCTATTCGCTATCAAAAGGCATGGGGATAGGCAAATACGTAGCATCGGATACTTTTTACATCGGGGGGTATGCATGGGCTATATATTTTTACCCAGATGGTAAAAGTTCTGAAGATAATGCCTCTTATGTCTCGTTATTCATCGCTCTTGCCAGCGAGGGGACTGATGTTAGGGCCTTGTTTGAATTGACGTTGATGGATCAAAGTGGGAAAGAAAGGCACAAGGTTCATAGCCATTTTGGAAGAGCCCTTGAGAGTGGGCCTTATACACTTAAGTATCGCGGTAGTATGTGGTGAGTTTTCTGTTTTTCCGAGACTGAAATGTCCGAATTCTGAATTCTTATGATTGATCGATCGAAGTGCCCTTATTGCTTATGATTGATTATCGTATTTGTGTATTAGAATTTGCGACTCGTGATATGTCATGATATTCATGGGTTGTGTATAGTTCAATGGATTTCTGGTGTGAGAAAGTTAGAATATACTGGGCTTTTTTTAGATATGATGAAGAGATTTACGGCATTGTTTTCTTTTCTTTGCTATGTGGAAATGAATCAACTGCAGCTTTTTTTCTTTTTCCTTACCCTCAAGGTGTATGAAGAACTTTTTGTTTAGTCTTGTTTATTTCAATTACATTGTTTCTTCATTATAAAATGTTCTCTGTTTGGATATTTCACTGCTCCATGAAATTTTTTGTGCTTTTTAAAATGTTGGCTCCAATTTGTCGGTCGTGTGATTACCTATGTATTCATAGGCTTTACAATTAAGCATCTTGTCATTTTAAGTGTGTATAGTTAATAGGGTCACTAGTACTTGCTCCTTTGGACTTGTATCATATTTAATGTGTTCGTTGCAATGCACAAGGATCTTCTTTGATAATCGAACATTTTTTTCTAGATCCAAATTCTTTTACCTCTAATACTGTCCAAGAATCTTTTATTCATTCTTTCATTGATGGTGGATGTTGTGGTGGGTGAAAAATTCAATTCAATTGCCACTGCAATTGGATGCTGCAGGGGTTATAAACGATTTTACAAAAGGACTCAATTGGAGAGTTCAGACTTTCTTAAAGATGATACCTTATTAATTCGCTGTTGTGTTGGTGTTGTTAAGTCCCACACTGAGGGACCGAAGACCTACACTGTTGCCTTGCCACCTTCTAATATTGGTCAGCATTTTGGAAAGCTTTTAGAGAGTGGAAAGGGAACTGATGTAAATTTTGAAGTTGATGGAGAAATCTATGCTTCGCACAAAATAGTTCTTGCAGCGCGCTCACCAGTGTTTAGAGCACAGCTTTTTGGTCCAATGAAGGATCAAAACACTCAATGCATCAAAGTTGAAGACATGGAAGCCCCTGTTTTTAAGGTTCTCTCTCTCCCTCACACACACACACAACACACATGCATGTTTGCATACACCCACAGACCAAAACAAGCTGCAAAAAACAATCTGATAATGTATGATTGGACGTAACATATCGTATGCAAAAACCTTAATTTATTTTCTGCTGGTACTAATGTCTGTGTTTTTATGGCTGTGCCTCCTTTCCTTTTGGTCAGATTTTTGCCTGAAATATGCTGCCACATTTACCTTTTTGTTGGATATGGTGGCATTTTTAAAGTGTTGTGGGAAAACCTTAATTTATTTTGAAGCGACCAGCTAACATGAATGATATGACTGTTAGTCAAGAAGAAGATAATATATTACTGCAAGTTTGTAGATGTCAACACTGTCCTGAACTGAGCATGTGCAGGTTGTGACATGCATTCTAACAGCTAAAGCCTTAAGTAGGGCCTATCTTTTTTGCATTTTATTTGCAATTAAATAAAAGAGGAAAACAGTGGAAAACATGACATCCTGAAATGAGAACTCATGTGGGAGACACAAGGTACTGAGCTTGTTAAATATATTTTAGACTGAAGAGGTGAAATTTGTCTGCAATTGTGTGCTTGTCAAGTTATTATGGTGTCTTGGCACTAGCATGCATAAGAGTACAACTTGTATATGGTGTTTAAATGTTGTTGTGGACTGAAAGGTTCTAGTAATTTCTCATGAATCAGTTATGAGATGTTATGCATCCCACGATAAGTTTCATGGGAAGAGGTAGCTTTACTGGTTGGTTGCCTTCGAAGGTGAGTAATTGTGGTATCGTGCACAAATGTACCCGTGACTTCATCTCCCAAGGCATAACTCCTACTCTTATTCTTACTCATTCCTGCAAAGTTTTAGAGTTTCTAGCTTCTCTTCCTGCTTGTCCTGTTATATATGCAACCTGTCCATTACCGGTCAAGCAGGTTGCATATTACATTGCATCGGCTTAAGAGCATTGTTGCTTAATTGTAATAACACTCTCTATTGATTAACTTCTAGAGTTGATTTGTTCTTTCTAACAACCTTTTGACAAGAAATTTGAATCACGTCGCAACCATCTCTGGTGATGTGAACCTCCTGATCACATTGTCACGCTACCCACAATCAAGAATGAGATCTGATTCCTGAAAGCTAAAATAGGTTTGTCAGGAATGAGATATAATGAAACCTATCGCAAGGCACTGACACAATGAAACCTATCCTAAGGCACTAACACTATTGGAATGAGTAGAATGACACTACGAAGCTAGCTAATTTTCAATAAGTCGGATTCAATTCGTTCAAGAACTAAAGAATGCAAGAATCACTCTCACACATAAAACTAAAAAAATCAAAAGTTATATTTATCAATGGCAGTTGAAATTCAACTTACATGAGTTTAAATAGTTCTTAAAAATTAACCTTAATGGATCTCTTATGTGAACTTAAATTAGATCCACTCAAAATTGACCCAAAACCCTAAACTGAAAAGCCCATAACTTAATCCAAACAAGCTTTGGATCCTAACTGAAAATAAAATATTAATTAAACCCAAACAAGTCTTGGGTTATAGCTAACAAAATTAAATAAAACTCATAATATTAAATTCATGTCCTGCCATGAGAAGAGAAGAAAGTTAAAATATTATAGAGCTGAGACAAGACTTATTTATAGCTTTCTATTCAACCTTTTAATCCTAGAAACAAAACAAAAAAGGTAGTCACTCATTTTGTTTCCAAGTTGCAGTAGGATTGTTTTGTTTTCCTTGTTGTCCTTACTTCATGGTCCAAATAAGATTGTACTAAAGTCTTCTCTTGATACTCCAATGGACCTTGCAATTCTGAGTTAATTGAAATCTTCAAAACCAATGCATTCAATGTCTTTTTCAATGTCTATTTCTTAGATCGCGTCATTGAACCATTTGGAACATGTAATGAGTCCTTGCTGGTGTTTCTGAACCGGTCCACATCATCTGGCTTAATAGATCAATTGATAGAAACACAGAAAGATAAGAACACTGTGCTATCTCCGTTCCTTGTAACAAATGCACCTAAAATGAGTCAGTTTTTACTTGTCTTAATACTAGTTGGAATTCAGTAGTTTTTGGGATTCTAAGCATGTGTTTTGGCGGAAAAATTATATGAAATGATTCTATTACATTCAATTTAATCACACAAATTGTAGTAATATCTGGATTTGCCTTGGGTGAGAGTAGGTGATAATGGGATTGGACCCAAAGAAGGGAACTAACTATGTTGGGAGGTCAGGTGAAGAACAGCTGCATTGCGCTTCCATTTAACTCTCTCATGCTCTGATGATTCTTTATTTTCCATTTAGATGCTGTCTTTCTTTTTAGTGTCGGTAATGTTTTGTTAACTGGATTCTTCTAATGAGCATCTGGTAATTGGTATGGAGCTAACATAATAAATGTTATGTGTAAGTTTTAAGGATTTAAAAACTCTTTAGAATGCAAATGTTTATGGTGCCTGGTTGTATAAATGCCAATGGTGTGATATTGATACAAAAGCTATGGAATCTCATGATGGCAGAGGCTGATGATATCTTTTATCACCATTAACCTCTTCTGAACCTAGCTCCATTGGTTAAAGGCATACTAGACATGCAGAAAGGTGTCAAATGTTACCAGAAAATTTAACTCACTCCCATTAAACCCAAATGACACCCATTCCAAAGGCTAAAAAAAGCCGCAGGGTTTTAGCTAACTCAGTACCTTAATGAACACGAAGTCAATAAATAAACTGTAAAAAAACAGAGAAAAGGTGAAATGGGCAAGCTTGCATAGATATAACTTGTTCTTTCTTTCGTGTTTGGATATTTGCAGGCATTAATCCATTTTATATACTGGGATGTCTTACCAGACATGGAGGAGCTTTTTGGTTTGAACTCACAATGGGCCGCCACATTGATGGCTCAGCATCTGCTTGCAGCAGCAGATCGCTATGCACTTGAGAGGCTCAGATTGCTTTGTGAGGCTAGACTTTGTGAAGATGTTGCCATAAATACTGTTGCAACAACACTAGCTCTAGCGGAGCAGCATCAATGCATCCAACTAAAGTCTGCGTGTCTCAAATTCATTGCTTTGCCTGAAAATTTGAAAGGTAAGACTTTCCTCCTCCTACCTCATTTGGATTGTTGATATCTAGTAAAAGGTTGTCTTTCTTGATCACTTAGTTACGACCATGGTGTTGAATGTATCCAGCTTGCAACCTCAAAGTTGCAGGTTCAAGTCTTGAAGTTGAAGCATTTAGGTGAAGCTAAAGTGCTTTATAGCAGGACAGTCCTTAATATTCCTTCCACGTAGCCCATTCTGATGGAGTCATAACATGCTAATGACTTTTCTATATAACCCCCAAAATCAAATAAACAAATAAAAAAAAAGGCAATGGGCATTGCTTTCGCTGAAAACCCCTGCCCAGCTCTCGTACATTGTTTTCGAATGGATTGATGTAATGTGCCATTAACATTTTAACATAGTGTACTTATCAATGCGTTCACATTTATTGTGATAACACTAAATATCATATCCAGAGTATTTGTTTGTGTAGTTTACGATGGTGATTGGCACTTCTTTTTAATTTTACTGTGTTGTAGTGCTCATGCTTTTGTGTATTAGGAAACACTGAACATAAGTCAGTTATCCATGGATTGATTAGGCTTTGACAGAGCCCAGAGTTCTGTTTCCTCAGCCAACCCCTCTGATGTTTTATTTGTTGTCAAAACAGTAATTGCGATATTCATCTTTTAATATTGTGATATGTTCACGTAATCAGATTGCTCCCAAACTCCCAAAACAAATCACCTGCTCATTTTTAGTTGAGGCCCTATACTCTCCATTTTATGGCTTTGTATTGTTGGGGATTTATGGGAACTCATTGTAAATATTTTCGTATATGCTTTTGATGGTGTCCCCCCTGATTTTCCTGTGCCTGTATGTGCATAATATCTTTAGTTTTGATGGTGACTGTTGGTTGGGTATTCCCTTTTATTCGCATAGCTAATGACTTGATGTTGGCAATTCGTTTTCAGCTGTGATGCAGACGGATGGGTTTGAATACTTGAAAGAAAGTTGCCCTTCCGTCATCACAGAATTGCTGCAATATGTTGCCAAAAATGGTGAGCATTCTGCCATCGCTTGTACACATGGAAATGATAACTTAGATGGGGATATGAGTGGAAGGCGAGTGAAGCAAAGGATTCATTGATATGGGAACAACAGATACCATACCTCATCCTCTGGACAATAAGTAGAGCTTGCTAATCTTTAGACATTTTTGTGATTGTACTGACAGTTCACTGTAAGAAGAATTTAATATCAGTGGTTCATTTGTTGGTTAAGTGTTTTCTAGTACATGGGCTAGTTTGCTCTATAATTCTGCAAGCTTCATTTTCATGTTCTTGAAACTTTATTTTCTTGTCTTGTCAAGTTGTGCCGGCATCATACCAACCAGATCTTTTTTTCTTCCTGGCGTTTGTGCTGCTTTCAGGATGTCCTGCTGTGTGCATGTAAAGAACATGAGTTGCTTTGCCATTGCCTAGGGTTGTATCAGAAATTAACGTGATACTTCTTTGGCAGCTGCAGAAAAATCTTTATATCCCGATTTATTTATCAAAGTATATTCTTACCCTTGTAGATTTATCATTAATACACTTATCTCCTATAGTTTAAATTTCTTCGTTGTTACTTCCGTGAACTCTGTGTTAACGTGATGCAAGAAAGACAATCTTGGAAACCAAAAAATCAGTGCAATACAGTATTATCTGGATCAAAGTATCTAACATTAATGGAATATGAACTTCCAATGATTAGCGAGAATCACTAGCAAGAATTTTAAGGAATAACATTTGTTTTTTTGTTTAATCCAAGAGAAAACCGTTGGATCATATAAAACATGGTCTTGTTCAAACCATCATAGCTTTAAAAACCTAAAATCTAATTGCAATCTAAATAACATAATTTATAATAGGTGCAAAATATCTTAAACAATTATGAATAAAATAATAATAAAATAGCTATAACAAAACTAATAAAAAAACCCTAAATTAATTTGACATGATGACAAATAGTATGCAATTTGCATAACAAGTTTTAAGTTCAAGTTAGAGTGCACATTCTTTGTAATAGCTTAGGATAATTAGAGTTTTATTCGCTCACTTAGATCCACAAATACGTTTTCTAAGAGATGGGGTTTGACAAAATTGTTCTTCGTAGAAACTGAATGATCACTCCTCTTGAGTGTATTCTCCATTAAATAGAAAGTAAATAGATTTACAAGTCCTTCCTATACTTTCAGGCTAAGATTGAAAGAATAAGTATCCAACTGAAACACTATTATTTACAATTATAATTAATTTCTTAACTAATATATAATCAAATTTCAAATCCCGTGACATCTCCCCTCAAATTGATGCTAGTCAATCAAGAAGCATCAATTTGTCAATTAAGAATTTATATCGATGCCAAGAGAGAGTTTTAGTGAAAATATCCGCAGTTTGGTGTTTGGTAGAAATATGAGGAAGTGTAATTTTATTACAGTGAACAAATTCACGAATAGAGTGGCAGCCAACCTCAATATATTTTGTACGCTTATGAAAGACAAAAATAGTAACAATCTGAATTGCACTGGTATTATCAACATGAAGAGGAGTGGGATGAAGTTAAGGAAAACCAGGTTCCCCTAATATTCCATGAAGCCATGTAATTTCAGAGCAGGCGGAAGACATGGCATGATATTCAGATTCCATGGAGAATTTGGAGACTCTATCTTGCTTCTCACTCTTCCAAGAAATGAGTGCATTGCCAAAAAAAAACATCATCCGGTAATAAAGCAACAAGTATCTACACCACTGGCCCAATCAGCGTCACTATATCCTTCCAACTATAAGGAAGATTCCTTAGGAAAGAACAACCCTCGTGAAGAGGTACCCTTCATATATCGTATAATATGGTGAACAACAGCAAGGTGAAGATGTTGAGGAGCTTGCATAAATTGACTGATTTGCTGCACAGCAAAAGAGATATTAGGATGAGTAATCATCAAGTAATTTAAACTCCCAACTACCATTCAATTCAAGGATGGATCTGACAGAAGCTATCATTCCTCCTGGTGAAGCTTAAACTTGATCCTCAATGGAGTAAGGACAAAATTACTCAATTGGAGACCAACTAATGAGATGACTTTCTTTGTGTATTTGTGCTAATGTAACAATGTACCAATCGGAGTAATCTGAACCTCAAGGACAAGAAAATACTGTAAAGGACCAAGATCTTTCATCTTATGAATAAATAAAGAGGAATCAAACTACCTTTGAATAAAGTGAAATGCAAGCAAAGTAAAGCGAAATTTATCAAATCATGCCCGCAGAGCCTGTTTCAAACCATACAAAGATCAACATAACTGACAAACATTGGAGGAGGGTCATTAAACATGCCTGGAGGTGGAGACATATAAATTTCTTTCTTTAAATCTCCATGTAGAAAGCATTTTTCATATCTATCTGTCTAAGAGACCACTCCTGTGATGTAGCAAGTGTCAATATAGTCCGTGCAGTAGTCATTTTAGTCACTAGTACAAATGTCTCTTCATAATTAATTCCATACTCTTGTTGGTTCCCAAGAGCTACAAGACGAGCCTTGTACTGATCCAGGGAAGTATCAGATCTAAATTTGACTGAGTATACCCAATTACAACCAATAGGTTTGACTCTAGGCGAACAAGTCATAAGATCCCAAGTGTGCTTGTCTTGAAGAGCTTGAATTTACTCTTGCATGCCCTGCTGCCAGCAAGTGTGGGTGGCTGCTTGAGTATAAGACTGAGAAACAAAAATAGTATCGAAAGTGGAAGTAAATGAGGTATGAGAAAAGCCATACCTATTTGGTGGGTGTGGAACCCAAGTGGACCGTCAAGGTGTTGGTAGTGTAGAATCAAGTGACGAAGTGGTGTTTGGAAGAGACGCTGGAGGAGGATGTCTATGATACACAATACCTGGTTTAAATCGCTTAATAGAATAAGGGACATTATCAATTGGAGAAAGAGGGGCAGTAATCAGAAATAACATGAGATTGAAAGAAATATTGATTTTCAAAGAAAACTACATACCGGGAGATTTGAAATTTATTTGCATGAGCATCATAACATATAAATCCTTTATGAATAAGGTTATATCCCATGAAAGTACATGTGACAGATTGGGCAACAAGCTTGTGAAGTTCAATGGGTGGCGGATGTACAAAACAAACATACCCAAAAGTATGAAGTGATTTATACTCGGGAAGTATACCAAATAAATAAAGATAGGAAGAATCATAATTTAAAGTGATCGTAGGCAAGCAATTGATAAAATAAACAATTGTAGATAATGCTTCTACCTAGAAGTTGGTAGGTACAGGTGAATCATTTAGCAAAGTACAAAAAATATCTAAGAAATGATGATTCTTACACTCAGCAACTCCATTTTGTTTAGGAGTGTAAAGGCAAGAGCATTGAGAAATTATCTTTTTTTGCTGAAGATAATTTTGAAAGGAATGTGACATGTATTCCCCTCTAAGTTGGAGTGTAAGATTTTGATAGAAGTACTGAATTGTGTCTCGATAAGTGTCATATATCTTTGAAAAATAGAGAACACATCATTTTTAGAGCGAAGAACATAGATCCAGGTAAATTGATTGTAATCATTGATAAATGTCATGAAATAACGATACTACCCATAAGAAATAATAGGACTTGCCCCCCAAATATTAGTCTGCACAATTTCAAAAGAGATGGAAACACGACTACTATGCACCAAAAAAGGTAAGGTTTTTCTTTTACCAGGACGACAAGTAGCACAATCAAAAGATGAGGAAGATTTATTATTATTGCCCAAAAAAACATGTTTCAAATAGATGAGTTAAGACAACAGAATTATGATGACCCAATTTCTTATGCCATACTTCATTATTATTGTCAGTAACCATACAAGTAAAAGAAATAACAATAGGAATAGAAAAATATAAAGAAAAAAAATCCCACTTTAACCTCCCTCACGACCACCATTCTTGACACCTAATCCTGCACAAAACAACCACCATGGGAAAAATGAACATCACAGTTATCATCCACCAATTGTCCAACATAAATTAAGCCGGTAAATAATTCAGAAGAGACAAAAAAATCTTTAAATAAAGGACCCAAATTACCAACAATAGTAATAGGAAGTGTACTGCCATTAGCAATCTGAATAGATTGTGTGCCGTCATACTCATGAACATCATGAAAATTCATCTCATTATCAGTCATATGATTAGAAGCACCTGAATCAACAATTCAGAAGTAGAGGTAGGAGTTATACCTTATAGACCCAAGGTCGTAAAAGACGAGACAATCATTTGTTGAACCATAGCATGTGTGAGAACAGTTGAATCAGATCTTATAGTGGGAGGTGCAAAAGACGATGCTTGGATAAAAGCCTGAAAAGCTCGAGAGTGGCGATTTTGATGTCGCACCTGACAGTCTTTGATGAAATGGCATGGTTTCTTACAATAGTTGTAAGCTTTCTTTGGATAGTTACGAGCAATGTGACCAAGCTCTTTGAGCTGAAACACTGCAACCTGTGTGTTCCTCTTCCTTGAGCTGCATAGGCTATAATAGCAGGCTCAGAAAAAGCCTTCTGAGAGGCGATACCCATCTGAGTGGATAATCGTTGCTCCTCACACAATAAATTCTCCAAGCAGATATCCAAGGAAGGAACCGGATCACGGTTCAATAGACCGACTCTAACATGTTCTAATTCAGGACAAAGCTTCATAAAAAAAATGATCGCAATGACTTCCAGCATGAACTGCTTGAAGAGCCGTGAGAGCCGCAGTAGAAATCTTAACATGAACATTAGCAGAATACTTGCTCTAAATATTAATAAAGCGAAAATAAAACAGTTAAGATACCTTGACTGTAACTACTAATCTCCATCTCCAACAACAACATAACCTCCACAGAAGCCCTGTCTTCTGCAACGACTCCGACGATGGACCAGATTGCTAACAACCTTATCAACCACCACAGAACCTCCAACTACCACAGAGAATGCTGATGTGCTTGTAAGAAAAGCACACCAACACCCACATTTCTGATATCCACTATAAGAGCCCAGCCACCATAGAAACAGGAGACTCGGCATCCACACCAGAGAGTCTCTGATCTTCACCACAAGAATCCAAAACAAATCGATGACAACCATGACCAAAAAAAATTTCCCAGGGAGCTTTGCTTAGAAGTAGAGCAATAGAAGATAGGAAAAAAACTCGGTTTACACACACGATGAGTCACAGGTCAGTAGAAGCTTTGATACAATGACAAAATTGTTCTTCGTAGAAACTGAATGATCACCCATCTTAAGTGTATTCTCTATTAAATAAAAAGTAAATAGATTTACATGTCCTTCCTATATTTCCGCGCTAAGATTGAAAGAATAAGTATCCAACTGAAACACTACTATTTACAATTGTAATTAATTTCCTAATTAATACATAATCAAATATCAAATCCCGTGACAAGGTTTCCTCACATAAAAAATTAGTTACACTTGGAGTTTTTAGAGAGTTTCAATTTTAATGTTTAGTACTATCTAACAAAAAAATTAGTCTTTTCATGTTTTTTGAAGCTTCTCATTATCCTCTTAAGCTTCTCATTATCCTCTTAAGCCTACATAAATGATATAAGAATTTTTACAAAAATATTTCAAAACCTATATAAAAGATCCCAAACGAAATTCAAAGAGTAAGCTATTTAATGGTTAGAGTAATATGGAAACTTGTAGAAAATTAGAAGGATAACATTAGGATATTTTAAATTATTATGTTAGAAATGAAACATTAAAGAATACATAGAAACAGAGTTTATCCAACTTGTTTAGCCCTATCTTATAATCTTCAGAATGAAATTCCATCATTGTCGTCATCACTCAGATAATATTACTATTATCATTTGCCACTACTCTTTTACTATTATCATTCATCTGCTAATAGCATCGCTTCTCACCACAATCACAATCTTAATTGCTGCACCTCCACTACTATCTTAACAAAATCATCTCCACCACCTTCACCTCTACCACTGCTAACACCGCCACCAGCATTGCAACCGTTAGATAGGAAAGTTTTTCTACTTGTATAATATTTCATGCAAAACAACCTCCATAAGTTTTAATATCAATCGTAGATGGTGCTTCGTGTTAAGATTCCACTACTTGTGGTTGATTCTCTAACCATTCTCAAGATTTATATCACTCACGATTTGATAAAATAAAATATTTTTTTAAAATAAAACAAAATATGGATTTTTTTTTCTTTCCAAGATTTCAAGTATTCAATTTTTAGGGGGTAAAGAATGAAGCCCAATTATTAATCGCTCGTCTACGTTGAATGAAATGCATGATGTCTTGACCATCGCAATCTCTTACCAGCCATACATAAACTTGTCTATTAGCTAGGGAGGGCACAGCAAAGCAACTAATGGAGCATCAAGGTGCGACGTTACTGAAGGAGAACCACACCTATGCTGGCCTCTCTATCCATAGTCTAGACAAAGATGTTATTCAAATGTCACGGGAAAAGAAGCCACTAGGAAGATCCATCGTTTTTCTTGTCTCATTGCAGAAATATCTGACTGGGGGGACAGAAGATTGGAAGTACAGGAGTTTCTATTATTGTACGCGTATTAAAAGCACATTTCACTTGATGATTTCTTTTTTAAAATCTTGATGTGTTAAAATTTTAAAAAGAAAATCTGAAAAAAAACACTTCCAAATGTCTTTCAAACACAACTGGTCGAAATTGGGGCTGGCGTATACAAAGCGGACGTTAGAAACCTCTACGTGCTAGTGGTGCTAAAACGGAAATTACCACGTATTTACCAACTTCTGCTCGAGAGAAACTGCTAACGAACAGCCAAATACTTGCTGTCAAGCACAGAAGGCACAAGGCAGTGGGTTTTCTGTCCTCGGCGGATCCCAAAATGCATCCAATGACCAGTAAATCAAATACTCGCAATTAAAGATAGGGGGTTGAGTAGTGACAATAACAACAAATTTCATTGCATGGTGATTGGCCTTATGAATACAGCCACATTTTCCCCTTGTTGAGACGAATATTCATATGAAAGAACAAGTACCCTCTTTCAAGTACAAAATAACATTGACAAAATGGCAAAGCCTTAAGAAGGAAAACAACGAAAGCAGGGGGAAAAGTGAGACTTACTTTTATCTTGCATAGAATGAAAGGAAAACAGAAACTTAGTTAGTCAACCAATCCCTTTGCCTTGTTCTTAGATAGATATCAAGCATTCTGTCATTTTGGTTACTGAGTTAAATCTGACTGCAATAAGTCATGAATCCTATCCAGTGATTAACAACTTGCAGCTCAGATTCTTTCAACAGAAGCCCCAGGCATGTATCTTTTAGGCTCGTTAAAAGCACTGCTAAATGTCAGCATTTGAATCTGATGTGTTTTGCACTGGCAGAAGATCGATCAGGGATTATGTGGTTTAATAACCACCACCATTAGGTCGGACATAGGCAGTCAGCACTTTTGAGTTGCTACAGAGATGCACCATTAATACCAGTGATTACCAGGTCCACCTTGGGCAGCAGCAACTTTCCTTGCCATATACTGAGGCTTTGGCTGCAATCCATTGGAACCTTCAACCCCCTCATCTTCTCTCTCATTTTTACAGGCTGGGTTTCTTCTTGGATATGAACAGTTTGCAGTGGTGTATTGGGTTGAAATAGCTGGATTCCTGGGCATCCTTCGCTGGTCAAGATTCTCTGCTGATGCTGCTCCACAATTATTGTAACGCAGCACCGAACTTACCACCTTCCCTGGTCTTGCAGCACCTGCTGTAGAGAATGTCATTCAAATTACAATCATTGGCGTGTTACATGTGTCATCTGGTTAGCAACCGGGTTTTAAAGGAAAGAGAGGGGAAGGTAGCAATCTAAATAGGCATCAAGCTCAGTATCACATTGCTTAAATGCACATGTCCTGGCCCTTTTCACCCAAGAAATTTAGAAAAAGATGCACACATCTTGTATTGCAACACTCTACATTTGTTAAAAAAAATTCTACATGCCAAATAACGAGTTGAATCAATTAGATTCTATAATCAAGTTGCAAGCATGAGCATGAAATTCTAAACATATTAATCAAACATTCAACTTCAGGACACCTGTGCTTCTGAACATTTGTTTGTAAGCAAATAGCAAAGGAGATGCACAGTTACACCAGCAATACCCTGATAGAGCAAAAGGAGTAAAACCAACCAATTTGATGACAGACAAGTAATTACGTTATAACATATCAGACACTCCATTCCTTAATAGCTCAAATAACATATCATTTCTCATGCTGAATTATGCATTTGGAGTTCTGGGTGCAAAACCTCATTGACTTTCCTAAAAGCTGCAAGCGTTCACTCAATTATTTGATGCCATTCCAACCAATTCACTTGAAATTATGTCAGAAAAACATAAGCCAACTGGTCAGCCTGTGACATCTGATGAAAGATAAAATAATACAAACAAGGTTCAGAGTGGTTCCTCATTCAAATTTGGGTGTCAACAGGTTTCAGAGAGGGCAAGAGAAACACAAATGCAGTCCAAAATATCTGATTTCAAAATTCAGTAAGACATCAAAGAGAGAGAAAATCAGAATAAGTCTAGTTAACTAAATACAATTATTGCAAACCTTGGATACTTTGAGGAGCTTGTAGAGGAAGCCTTGTCATTGGTATCCCACCACTCCTGTCTACATGTGGCTTCTCAATTTCTTTGATAGAACACTTGGATAGATCATTGGTGACTTCTGCCGAATTCTGTATTGTATTGTCCGAGTATAATACACATGCTCTGCAATGCATGAATTTTCATCAAAGCACTGGACAAAATTCTAGATTTAAATGGGCAGCAATATAATAGCAGGGCATGTAAAACATGCCACAACAATGGACAAAGCACCATGGAAACAATTTATTAGCAGGGATACCTGGGCAGTGATGCATGCTGCCTCTCAGGAGGAGCAACAGGAGCACCATTTCCATAATGCTCCTCAAGGTAAGCAAATTGCTTCTTGAAATGATCAACAGCACTGCAATGAAAAAGTCCACAGCATAATAACTAACTCCTAAGGGACGTTTAGACACCTTGAAAATGACAGGAACCTCAAACTTGCACTGATACTTCAAACATATGGAATACTGCATATGACAAGCATAATGGTATAAACTAAAAATCTTAATTTACTGTGCCAGTACCTTGGGTACATAAACCCAGTTGGCTCTGAACCATCTAAATGCTCTTTCAACATTTTAGGATGATACTCTAGAATTTCTCGGTATATAAGCTCTCGTACATCTTCTTTAGTTATCCTTCGTCTCTCAAATTCAAATTCCATCTTGGTAACTGGTTGAGCAGTTGGCTCTCTCTCAACCTTGGCCAAACCCTTAAAATATGGATCTGCAAGAGCCTGATAAAATGCAGTACAGCATGCTCTTTTAGAAGAAGGCATGTTATCAAGGTGAAGAAGAAGAGGTATCAAGATTTACCTCTTCAGCAGTAGGTCGATCTTTTGGTTCAAATGCTAACATTCTTTCTAACAAACGAAGTGCAAGAGGGTCTGCATTAGGGAACTTCTGGGAGAGCGGAATGGGCTTCTTCTTTCTCATGCTGCTCAAGTATCTTCGAGCTTTTTCATTGCGTACCTGTTCAAATAAGACCAACACTTCAGCATTCAGCCAACTGGAAGGACAAAGATATGAAATTCGAATTGTAAAAGATAAACAGCCAGTTCTGTCTCAAGGAAACTTCATAGTATGAAATATACCCTAGCAATGGCTTCGGGTGTTGGCGTTCCCAAAAGCTCAGTCATCAGATCCAATTGATGGACTACATTCTTCCCAGGAAAAAGAGGTTTTCCTGTCAATAATTCGGCAAATATGCATCCAATGCTCCATATGTCTATTGCTGGCGTATACTGAAAACAAAACAGAAGTAATGACCTACACAACTGTCACAGGTAGCAAACTGGAATCTGATAGCATTAACTATTTACACCTCTCTAACTCCCAAAAGAACCCATGCAAGTAGTAATTCTAATTTCAAGTTGTGTTTTGAAAGGGAAAAAAAACAGGCAAGAGAAGCACTCAGAGCCAGTATAGTCAAAGGAGATTGACAAAGTTTTGTAACAAATTGGTGGTAGTGATGGTTCTGGCACCTTTGAGAAAAATGATCCACACAATTCAGGAGCTCTGTACCATCTTGTGGCAACATAATCCTGAGATCACAAGAAAATGAAATAATTAACCCCTAAAAGTATAACAATCACCATTTGTAACCATCAAAGGGAACCTCCTACATTGAAATTATAATGCTACATCAAACTGAGAAAAAACATACCGTCCAGAAAATGGCAGTTGGGGTATCATTAAAAGCTACTCTCGCAAGACCAAAGTCACAGATCTTGAGCTTGCAGTCAGCATTTGCTAAGATATTTTTGGGTTTCAAATCCCGGTGAAAGACATTGGCTACAAGACCATAAAAAATTAAACGTGGTGCAGGGATAATGATTATAAATCAGCAAATACATGATGATTACATTTTTACACATGCCTAATGTCAACATGGAACAACACTGCACCACACTTGAGTACAAGCCAGCAACTATACATTTAAAAAGTCGGCTAAGAAAAAAAAACAAAATTTAACAGTCAAAAAACTAAGTGGATCACCTGTGTGTATATATTTGAGGCCTCTAAGAAGCTGATAAAGGAAAAACTGATAATGTTCTGGAGTTAAATCATCATTTGCTTTGATAACTTGGTGTAAATCGGATTCCATTAGTTCAAAAACAACATATATGTCCTTAAATTCCCTTCTGGAAGGAGGCAACAAAATGTGCTTGATCTCCACAATATCTGGATGGCGCAGGAGTCTAAGAAGTTTAATTTCTCGAAGGATGCGAGTGGCATCAGAGACATGTTCAAAGATGTCATTGATTTTCTTGATTGCAACTTTTTCTCCAATATGCGTATCATATGCAGAGCACACAACACCATAGCTCCCTTTGCCAATCACCTCCTCTATTTTGTACCTGCTCCCCTCACCGTATTCTGTGAAAAAGTCTACATCCACGGATGACTGCAATACCACATTCAAATGAGCCAAATCATGGACACAAAAAGAGACTGCAAGTGAAATTTGCAATTACAACCAAACTGAATTTCAACATTGATTAAAGAGAGAATTCTCCCACGCCATTCCAAGGGGTTTTGAGCTTTGTATGCGCACATGACATCAGTAAACATGTTTGTTATCATGAAGATAGCATGTATCTTCTCGTCACCCATTTGAAAAGATTACTTCAAATTTCTTCATTTAACATCTCAATCTACTATTGCCTCCCCAAAATCAAGTTGTCATCCCGCTACTTAATTATTGAGTGTAGACCAATTATTTGGTCTGCACTATCTAACACCATTACAATTAGAAGAGTTCGAATATCAGCGAGCTCCCTGAGTGTGTTGACAAGAATGCATACAACTGTGGATGAGATTTATAAATACAATCAATGGTAAAGCTATATTGGAAATGGAATTACTTCTCCGCAAGCAAAATTTGATTCTAGGCCCCATGGTAATATCTTCATGAATTTAACATGGAAATAGCAATGATCTAGTGTAAACCGCCAAAATTTTGCAGCAAGTGAACATGGACATGTGCCAAAGAAACTTAGAAATGAACATGACAGCTGTTCCTTCACACCTTATTCAAGAATTACACACGCAATATGAAGAAAGATCCAACACACAATGGATCACAAAAATGAATGAAAGGATCATGGTGAAAAACGAAACTAATCACAATCCCATAACCCCGCTCACCCATATTTATATATATAAAAGAATTGCATAATAATCCCTAAGTAATATATATAAAAACAAAATAAACGAAAGGATCGTGGTGAAAAACGAAACTAATCACAATCCCTAAGAAATATCTTCATGAATTTAACCCCGCTCACCCATATTTATATATATAAAAGAATTGCATAACATGGAAATAGCAATATTCTAGTGTAAACCGCCAAAAATTTGCAACAGGCATAGACATGTGTCAAAGAAACTTAGAAATGAACATAACTGCTGTTACTTCACATCTTATTCAAGAATTACACACGCAATACGAAGATAGATCCAACACACAATGGATCACAAAAATGAATGAAAGGATCATGGTGAAAAACGAAACTAATCACAATCCCTAGCCTACAAGAAAGATGAAAGCATTTTAGCAGACAGCAGCACTAGTAAAAAAAATCGAAAATCGCCTCTATAATTCACAATTTGCTATTTGTCCAAAATAAGCACATACATGGAAATTTACATTCATAAAAATTAAATGGAATCGCTGGTGGCTGGATTCTTTACCTTTTTGCGCTGATCAGACTGCATCTTATGTTATTAGCAGCAAAGCATCAACAGTCTTCAAATCGATAAATCAACAAAGGAGAGTAAGAGCTCCAACTCCAATTCAACCAAAAAGAAGACCAGCCAATTCCAACCTCAGCATAAACGAAAATCACAAGCCCGCAGTAGCCAAAACTGATCGAACAACCTTAAACCAGACCTAAAACTCGGGATCACAAAAAAAAACAGCAAAACGAAGGAGTTCCAGAAGATCAAACAGCCTAAAGAACATAAGCATACACTATTTAGGCAAGATCAACAAATAACAAAAAGGGGTCAGTAAAGAAACGAACTTTCGAAGTTTTGCAGCCAAAGTAGCCAAATTTGAGTTAAAAACAAAGATTCAATTTTTAAGACTGAGAAAAGCAAAGACAGAGAAGGGAAAAGAGAGAGAATGTGGCTGAAAAATGGAGGAGAAGACTAAATAAGTATTAGCTGGAAAAGAGAGAGAGAGAGAACAGATCAGGGTGAAGGGATTGCCTTAAAAAAAACCAGCGGATTAACTAAATTTTTAAAGAATCTAAAGAGAAGGAATTTTCTTTTTTTCCCTTCTTCTTTGTAGTTCGAAAACAAGAAAAGTGTTGTGAGAGAAGAGAATGATAACAAAAGTTATGTTATCGTGGAAAAGTGCTTTTGGATCTCAGCTAGAGGCGAGGGGGAAATCAAGAAGTGGTGTGCTGTCCTTCAAGCAGCAAAACTATTTGTTTTTGGATCAAAGAGAGAGAATTGAGTCTTTAGGGTGGTGTATGCGCATTTTTATTATTATTAAAATTTAGGTTTTATCTTAAATTAATTTAGTAAGTGTTTTTTTCTATGTTAATATTAAAAATAAAATTTTGAAAACTTAAAAAATATATTATTTATAAAAAGAAACCACCATAAAAAATAACAATCATTACACTTATAAACACCTCCTTAAAAGATTGCAATTGAAAGTTTTTCTTTTTCTTTTTTTCACTTTGGAAAAGGTAATTTGGAGTGGGATTATAAGGATAAATAAAAATACGGGATAATTAAAGAAAATGGTGTATTTTTCATCCTGAATCTAAAAATAATATTATTGAACATACAAACTAGTATAATTGATTAAAGTATAAAAAAAAAATGTAGATAAAATTATAAGAATTTTTTATAATTATTTATAAAAACATATATATCTAGTTGCACCAAAATTACAAATTATTGTTGAAAATTTGGATCAAGTTTACAGTTGAACTGTCCAGCAAAAAAATATTATTAACTTGTTTTTCAACACTTTTTTTTATTATTAAAATAATATTGTTTACACCATCATACTTCGAAGTTATATATAAGTGCATGGATGACTAAAACAAACTAGGCGTGCATTTTTGCATTGGAAGAATTACGTGTGCACTGATTATTATTTAAAAAATAATTATTGACAAATTAAAATGTAATTATAGTTTTTATTATCATTTTAAAAATAATATGCAAATTAAAATTAAAACAGTCTCAAGTAGACAACAAGGTTCTGCTTAACTTCCATAATCCCAGCAACATTTACATTTCTCTCATTAATGAGAAATTAAACATGAAAATGAAAAGAAAAAACATTGTGAAAAATGAGAAAACACCTTTGATTACATGAATGACACAAATTCAATAGATATTAACTTGAACAGGTTGATATTGTTTGGATTCAATTGATAATGTAAATTATAAATATTATCAAACTCGATTTAACACATTTAAATCTAACTTAAAATATATATATATATATATATATATATATATATTTGATAATATGACACGCATACCCTTTAATTTTGACATAAAACATATATATAAATAATATTTATTATTTTATCATTTAATATATATATATATATATACTAGTTTTTAATTATTTTGCTAAATAATAAGTATTAGAAAATAATAAATATATGAAACTTGATAAATAGTTTATGAATATTAAAAAATATATAAGATACGAATAAAATATAAATATCAACAAATCAGGCTGCAGTAACCACCGGGAGCTTAAAAATTCAGTCTTGATGGCATAGTTGTAGTAATCTGAAAAAAGACGGGCATAAAACAAACCCGAAATACAGAACACGGTCAATGATGAATAAATAAAAGAAAAAATGTAGAATAATTTTTGTAGACTGTTCTGGTTCCACGCGATGTTCCGTGATGCAATCCAGTGATTGACATTTGCAAAGGGGACCCACAAGTCGGTGGCCGAGCGTGTTCCCCACTTTCTTTTTAATCGCCTCCGCGTGATCAAAATAAGCAGCGGGATTTTCTTTTGAGGTTTTTTTCTATTATTTTTTTCAGCAAGCTTTTTGCAAAAGATAAAAGGGTTATTGCCCCGTTTGTTTCCTGCAAAGTGAATTCCAAGAAATCATTTTCCAAATTTTCTTGTGTTTGTTTGTCTTTTGAAAAGTTAGTCAATGGAAAACACTTTCCGGTCAACGGAAAATACTTTCCAGTCAAAGAAGAATTTGGCTTGGTTTTCAGGAAAGTGTTTTCCGGAAAATTTAGGCGGAAAACACTTTCTGGAAGTTGTGAAAAATTTAGAAATATCATTATTTGCTGATTATATCAAATTTGATCCTCAAACTTTTGATTGCTATATATAATTTGTTTTGAATATTTATTTTTCAATTCCATCTCTTAAAATTTAATTTTTATATTAATTTTGGTTCTTATTTTTATAATTGCTATTTGCTTTTTTCTTATCATTTTTTTATTGAAATTTTTTATCTATCAAATTTGGTCCTCATTTTTTTTATTGTTACTTATTTTATTTGAAATAATTTATGAAATGTTAATTATTATTATTTTAATTTATTCACCTTTTATTTTTAAAATTTTTTCTTTAGATTTGATCTCTATTATTTTGATTATTATTTATTTTATTTGAAATAATTTATGAAATTATATTTTTTTTTCAATTTCATTCTCATTCAACTTTTTAATTTGTAAGATTTGTTCCTCATTATTTTAATAAACTTGAAAAAAAAATTATTAATAAATTATTTTCCAGTTCATTTTCCATAACACTGCCAAATATCGGAATTCACTTTCCAGTTCATTTTTCATAACACTGCCAAACATCGGAATTCATTTTCTAGGAATATACTTTCCAGGAATTCACTTTTCCCGGAATTCACTTTCCAAAAGAAAACCACTTTCCAGCAAACAAACGGGGCCTTAACGGAAAATATATTTTATAAATTCCATGAACAAATAAAATCTTAATTATTTTAAAATTTTATAAAATAATATATATTATTGAATTAAAGACCTGTTAAGTGAATCACAAATAATTTATTATTACAACTTCTTGCGAAATGATTTTTCCTTATTGCCCTCTACTTTATTTGTTTTAATCACAGTGATTTAACCTAGTTTGAAAGTAATTTTAATATTTTTTTAAAAGAATATAAGATTAAAGTAAAATTATTTCAGTAAATTTTATCGGTAATTATTTTTCTGACAAACACATGAATGGGAATTGTTTATCTATAAACCTCGTGTTAGTAGTAAGAAAAAAATCCTTCCGTGATAATTTTTCACAATCCAATTTCATATAATATTTTTATTTTTATGTTATAATATTTTTTAAATTAATCCTAAACTTGGAAAATCAATTCTAAAATTACAAAAACTCTAAAAACAATTAAAAAATAATGATAATAATAACTTTACTCGACATCTTAATTTTTCTATTTAATAATTCATTGAACAAAACATTAGCAATTAGCAATCTTAGCAAAAACAATTCAAACAATATCACAACACACAATAATAGATATTTAAATTAAAAAAATAATGCAAACAACACAAAATAGTTCATTAATAACATGAAAACCAATACTTATTAATCAAAAAACAATTTATTAGCTTAAAAAATTTCAATTAATAATTCATTAGCATAAAAAATTTATGTAAAAATAAGGCAATAAGAAGAGAGAGAAAGATGAGAAGAGAAAGGAAGGCATACCTTCAACAAATAAAGAAGATAAAAAGATCAAACAAGGTGAATAATCAAATATTTGGAGCGAGAGTGTTAGAGAAAGAAAGAGAGATGAGGAAAGAAGAACAAGATTTGAAATGCTTTGTATATTGTGACTATGGTGTTTTATATTATCTTTTCTAATGAAATTACCGATGGATAATATAATATTAATATTTTTAATTATTTTATCGGTGATTTAAATTAAAAATTCTTATTTTAAAAAAACTCAAAAAACCCTCTAAATATTACCGACAACATTTTATTTTGTCAATAACAACAACCATATACCATTAGAAAATTTTTATTAGTAATATCGTGCATGATGTGTGAAGTAAACAATTGCAATGGATAAAGGGAACAATTCTCATGTCTACCAAAAAATATCAGCGAAATTAATTCGTTGATAATACCGTATGCAATGTTTCTAGCAAACAACGGTAATAGATAAGAAAAATAATTCTCGTGTCTACTGGAAAATACCATCATAATTAAGATGCCGGCATGTCTGTGTGTGATGTTTCTAGTGATGTTGAACAATTTCGATATATAAGATTTTACATGTATTCTTCCTCTATCACTTTACATGTATTCTTTATATATTCATCCTCCAAAAACTTAACATATTTGAACATAGAACACGGTAACATCAATAATAATGTCAGACAATATATATCTTTGTCATTGAATGGTAATTTTACATCGTTATCATTTCACTGAAAATAAATAATCAAAATGGGTTTCTTCCTCGTCTAATAATTCATCCTCATCCCCATCATAATTTTCGATGTTGATTAATTTAACCTTTAAACCCAAAAGTATCCATCATTTTTTTCTCAAATTTGATCCCTATTTTTTTAATTGATATTTTTTGGATACCTTTGTATTTTGTTTTTCAATTTTATCATGTAATATTTGATTTATTAAAAATTGAGCTTTCATGTTTTTTCTATATTTGATGTTTTTGATCAAATGACTCATGTTGCGGGCTTTATAAGCTAATACAAATTGACATTGTTGTTTTGGATTTATTTTCTTTTTCAATCCCGTTAACTATTGATCTTTTCTTTCTAAAAACTAGGCTTTTGTGTTTTTTAATGAGCTATCCTTATTACATTACTTGACCCAAAAAAACACAAAATACAACCCAAATCAATAAGGATAGCTCATTAAAAAACACAAAAGCCTAGTTTTTAATGTGTTAACTAATGAATTTGGAAAGTCAACCCAAATCAATGCACATTCCCCCTTTTAATTATCTTTCTTTTTCTTCCTTGTCTTTTTTTTGTATGGTTGATCTTTTAATATTTAGTTTGTTAATAATTGGGCTTAGACACACATACATGTATATATGTATACAGGTGTTTTAAGCCGAATAGCTCAGGTCACGAGTTTTATAGGTCATGAGTTTTATAAGCTACCAATGATTTTTTTTAAAGTTGTTTTTTATTATTTTCTTTGTGTTTCTTTTATTTAATTATTTTATTCTCATAACCTAAAACATGATTTTTTTTATTTTTGCCTAAAAAGTTAACATGAGTTGATATCATTTTAATGAATTTTATTTTTGGTTCATTATTCAACATTGATTTTCTCTTTTTTAAAATGCACTTGCTGTGAATGAAGATTGTTTTTTTCTTGATTTGTTTTATCCGACCTGCGGTGTCTCTCAACTAGTGGAATCAAACTATTGTTATCAACTGGGTAAATTGAACAAAAATAAATATCAAGGGGCAAGTTGATTTGCATACAAATTGTAGGGGGTAAAATAAGAGTTTTCTCTATATTACCACCGTCCATAATGAGACAGGAACTCTTCATTAATCGAGGACAGCAACTTTTTCGAGGCTCATGTTTCTCAGTGAAAGTCTGTTCCTACAATACTCACAACATAAACCTGCCTATTACGCCGAAGAGAAGGTCTTGAAGCTCCGGCTAAACGATCCCGATTTGCGGTCTAGCCATAAAGGTGTGTTTTTCGTGTTCTTTAATCAATTTGCTCAACTGGGTTTCCTTTTTTGCTTACTTGTAGTGAGATTTGAGTTTTCTTGTGTTAATATTCGAATATTTGATGGATGCTCGGGCCATAAAGGCGTTTGCCCTCTCTATTTCTGTTATGAAAAACCAGATCTTCGCCATCATCATCATCATCATCATTATTTTGTTAGCCATAGGACATTGTAACAATTTTGATTTTTGCTGTTTACACTCTCTCATGGTACTGTGGCTTCAGTTTTCTTAATTTCGTTGCCATCTCTTCCAGTTGGCTGATTTTTTCTCATCTTTGACCCGATAACTGTTTCTTTGTTCTCACTCTGTTGGAGCTTTGCTGTGCGTATAGGGACAATTGCTGGTGTTTGGGCCTCTTTACAGTTAATTCGTTGCATATCTGGTCCCTTTAATTTGGTGATTTTCAATTGAAATTGGGTGTGGGAAGCCGAGGGCACACGTTTCTGTTTAATTTCTTTGGGTTTTGCATTGTTGCATCTGAAATATTACAGTGGAGATGGGATTGGCTGTAATCATCATTGTTGAATTCCATCGTTTGCAGATGTTCATGGGCTTATTAAATTCTCTGACGCATTGTAATTCTATGCATTTTCTTGCCTAATCGATCTTTGTCACAATTTGCTTATTAGATGCTCTGGCCAACTGTTCTTTTACCTGTCTGTTTTCCATTTCCTTTTGCTTTGCAACTGTTTTTTAATCGTTGTTCTTGCTCATGCTGGTTTCAACTACAAAGCTACAATGAAAAAAATAAAACACGGTAAATTAGCGATGGATGGGTTGTCTGTCTTTTCCATTTGTTTTCTGACTGGTATTTTGATTAGCTTAAGTTTGGAAGTTGTTCATTATGTGAAATCCTTAGTGCTCTTTTGCTTCTATAGCACTTTTGCTTTTAAAATCTTTTCTTGGGTTTTAATCTTGCCTCATCTATGCTTGTTCTGTTTTGGGTTTTTTGTTTCTCATTTCATCCTCTCCTTTAGTTTTCCTGTGGTTTCTAAAGTTTCATTTGCTGCTTTTTTTAGTGGCTTTTGGTTGTGGTTATCAGATTTTCTTGGCTGATCTTACTCTTTTTCTATGATGCTGTCCATCTGCTTCGGTTTTTAAATGGGTTTCTGTAGGTCATCACTAGTCGTGTCTTCTCTTTTTAGCTGTTCTTCACTTCTTAATGGGGTTCAGTTTTTTTTCCAAATTAATAACATGCATGCAGCTATTTTCTTGGTTACCAATTATAGCATTAGTTTAAAAGCTTGAAACTTTGATTATGCACATAAATTAATTCTGACTCAAGGAGGTTGAGCTAGTTTTTAAGTTGATATTGAAGAAATAGGGAAATGTGGATTATATGCTGTCGTTGATTGGTAATTACTTGTGTAGAGTTGGTAGAATGGAAGAACAAGAAGAATTATTAGGAGGCAATGGTGCTGGCATTAGAGTTTCAACATTTGATAATTCGGGTGAGAATCACTTTAAAGAAATGGACATGATTTCTAAGCTTTGTGGAGAAGTAGAGACTGATTCTGTGGATGAAACTGAAATCCAGTGTTATAAGTCCTCTATCACTTTTTTGAGGTCAGTAATCTTTTTTTGTGTATAAACTCTATGTTGATGGTTTGTTGCTGCTCTTGTGTCTGTTTATAATTTTCTTTTTTATTTTTTATGCACATTTAGTGAGTGGAAGCCTTATAAGTACAACCCGAGAATAATTAGGTTTGCTTGTGAAATGGATAATTCTCTGGAGAAGTGTGTTCTCAGTGGAATAAATCTGCCGCAGTTCTCATCTGCAACTGTTCCTAAGGTACCGTAAGTGAAGTTTTTTTTTTTAAATTGTATTTTAGTCTGTATAGACATATGATACATGATTATAACATTTGTTTTACTTTGCAATCTTATTTAGGAGAGACCAGATGGTGGTGCCACTTCTCTAGAATCCTGGTATAAATTGGACTTGCCCTTTTTTTCAATTGCAATGGCTTGTTTTGTTTTAGCTGATTGTGTTGAAGATTTGTTTTTGACGTTGTGTGTTATCTATTATTACATCAAAGTTGTAATATTCAGATTTTTTCTGTAGTTTTGTCCATTGCTTCTCCATTCTTGAATGTACATTTCAAACCTCACTATTTCCATCTTGTTGCAGTAAAGATTTTGTGATGTATGTTGGAGGGTCTGTTTGGGCATTGGATTGGTGTCCCAGGGTTCATGAAAGGCCTGACAAGCATATTAAACGCGAGGTTTCTCTCATCTCTTTCTTAATGCCTTTGCCATTATGGTTGTGGAGTTGAATTATTAAAGAGTTACTTGACCTCTTATTGATAGGTTATCATGCATGTGACCCTAATATTCAGATAACATTTTCTTAACAAGGTCATGGAGATAGACATGCAAACATATAGAACATGGCCTGGGCAATTCATTCACTTCACACTTCTAACTTCCTGAAAAATGTTTTATTCCTTGGTACATGCATGAGACACAAAACATCAATTGAAGAAGCTGCAGGTCTCAGTTATCTTTGAGCAAATTCATAAAATTCTTGGAAGTAGCTTTATATACTGATATCGATTGCTGGATTTAGTAAATCTGCATTTTAGATAGTTCAGATTGGTGTCATCATGAATGAAGCCCAGTCGACTATAAAATGTCAATTATTAAGCATTAACAATGTCAACCCTGTGCTATATTTTCCTTGTTGATACTTTATCTTTTCCATAAGTTTGGAGACTTTTTTGGGGGCCTTTGACTTATTTCTTTCATCAATTTGTGTAGTTTGTTGCTATTTCTGCCCATCCTCCTGAATCTTACTATCACAAAATAGGTGTTCCACTTACTGGCAGAGGCATCGTCCAAATATGGTGTGTTTTAAATATCAGTGGGGATGAGGAAGCATTTCCAATGAAGAAATCAAAACTGGGAGCTCGATACAATGTATCCAAGACAAACAAATCAGTCGAATTAAACAGGCCAAAAGGAAGACCTAGAAAAAAGCCAAAAGAAGAATCATCCAGAAATGAAGCTACAAAGGCTTTAGTTAAGATGCCAAAAGGAAGACCTAGAAAAAGGCCAATAGAACACTGTAACGAAGACATGGAGTTGGTTTTAGCTAAGAGGCCAAAGAGAAGACCTAGAAAAAAGCCAATAGAAGAATCACCCAGTAATGAAGCAATGGAGGAAATTTTAGCACCAGTTAATGAAGCAACAAAGGAGAATTTAGCTCAAGTTAAGAGGAGAGGACGGCCTAGACAGAACCCAACAAATGAATCTCTTGATAGTTTGGGTAGTAGCAACCAGTATGTCCAACCTCTCAATGTTGAATACCCACATGATTCACCTGGACTGCTTACTATTGAAGGGATTTCTCAAAACAGCCAAGATGAGGCCAAACAAAAATGCAAGGTGAAATTACAAAAAACATTCACCAAAGAGCTATTTGATTGTAGTTCAAATCTTAAAATTACTGCACAGAGTAGAAGATTGAAAAGTAATGCAAGGAAGGGAATTGATTCTGGTTATGTTGCATGCCCACAGTCACTGACTCATAATGAAGATGATAAAGTTTCTTTGGATATCGACTCTTCTTCGACTGTAAACTATCAAACACATGAGAATTCTGGACTCAACACTGCAATGCCAGCCTATGGTTCTGATAAAGTTTCTTTGGATATCAACTCTACTTCTTCCATTCCGAAGGATGCTGATTTGCCAAGAGTTGTATTATGCCTAGCTCACAATGGAAAAGTTGCATGGGATGTCAAATGGCAGCCTTGTAATTCACCCCCTTCCAAATGCCAGCATCGCATGGGTTATCTTGCTGTCTTGCTGGGAAATGGATCTTTGGAAGTGTAAGTCATCTTCTTCATGTGGATTATTGTGAGATGATATTCATAGTAAGGATTGACGGTTCTATAATCACCAATAAGTCTAGCATTTTCAGATATGATTAATAGAAGGAATTGATTATATGGAATCATGTTAAATTTCAGACTGAAGAACTTAACTGCTGATGATTCTTGGAAAACTGAAAGGAGACTCTTACATGTCATTGCTGGAACGTTGCAAATTGTAGAAATGCAAAAATAATGTTGTTATTTGAGTGTTAGGGTGGGTGGGGTTTTGGGGGGCGAGAAGTGGTCAGGAACAACTTCATTTTCCCATTATTCTGCCCCCAGTATACCCATAATGTAACTCTTACTATAATTCTCCCAAATGCTAGGTGCTTTTAATTTTAGGCATAAATTAATCAATGTGATATTGTCTGATCACCCCCCCTATCAAATGCAGATGGGATGTTCCTCTCCCCCATGCTATGAAATCAGTTTATTCTTCTTCTAATTTAGAAGGCACGGATCCTCGCTTTGTAATGATAAAGCCAGTATTCAGATGTTCAACTCTGAAGTGTGGAGGTATTCAGAGGTAATGTGGTTGATATCTTCTATGCTCTTTATATTAATATGAAATACCAATGTAATTTATAGAGATTGAAGAATACACTTGTAGGATTTCCTTGGAAGCCTCTGTTTGTAGAGATTCTGACCTGGAGAGTTCACATTCATATGGGATTATTTGGTTTTGCTGTATATGGTGGAAGCCGAGCATACCTTTGTACCGTGTTTGTATGAGTGGAGAGAAGTGAATTCATTTTGCTAAAGGAGAAAAGAACAATAATAGAACAAAAAGAAAGGACTGCAATTAAAATATTACCATCCTCGTCCATAAATGTCTATTAAGGGAATTTGACATTTGGGGTTTTGTGGATTTTGAAGTGAGGTGTATAGTTGAATAAATGATTGATGAAGATCTTCATTGTTGCATTGCAAATTCACTCAATTCATATTGTTGAAGAATTGTCATAAATTATAGAGCCTCTTGCTCTTTGATCTTATTTTTTGCAGTGTGTGTATTATTTTGTTTCTAATTATTTTTTTACTCCTATACAGCATCCCTTTGGCAGTAGAGTGGTCAACTTCATACCCTCATGATTACCTACTTGCTGGATGCCATGATGGAACAGTAATGTGTCAATCGTATTGTTGTTTCTGCTGTTATTAATTAATTGTCTGCCACAGTTGGGGGCAAAGTCTAATCGTGTATGGGCCTTTCATCACCTCATTTTCAGGTTGCTTTGTGGAAATTCTCTGCAAGTGGCACATCTGGTGGTAATAACTAATGAGTCTAATGACTTTCATATATTAGTTCTTTCTGTGTGAACTGTGTGGATACAGTTTATGTCATGTCTCAAGATTTATTATAAATTATATTTGGTCAAAGTTTTGATCTAAATTGATTGATCATTCCATTTTTTTCCCTTTGTTAATCTACAGATACAAGGCCTTTGCTTTGTTTCAGCGCAGATACAGTTCCTATTAGAGCAATTGCATGGGTCCCATCTGAAAGGTTATTGATTTCAGAAGACTCAGTCTGTTGCTTGTCTAGCTATATATTTGATTTACCTCTGATATTTTGATGCAAATTTTCAGTTTTATTTATTAAATCTGAAGACATATAATCCTGCTACTTTGGGAATGTCATATCCCTTGCCTTCAAATTTATGTGTTTTCAATAACCTTGTAGAAATATTAACTCGTGTATAATAACATTTTACCTGTAGGCTGCATGGAAACTATCAAGATTTATTTCAAAGAAATTGTACTAGCCAAAGTTTTCGTTTCTTGTGCTAATATTTGAGATATAAAATAATTCTGCCTGCAAATTATTTTCCAGCGACCAAGAGAGTCCAAATCTTATCCTCACTGCTGGGCATTTGGGCCTGAAGTTTTGGGATATACGGTAGGTATGATTTATTTGTTTTCACAATTACATGGAATTATTTTGATGTCACTATTAGTGTGGCATTTTGATGTCACTCTTGGGCTTTAGAATTAAGCTTATGAATTTAGAATTGAGTGTCATCATATGTCCTTGTCAACCTCTGCATCATACTCGACAACTTTATTTGTGGTTGGATTTTTTGAGAGGCCATTCCTCTAGGATTAGGAAAAACTAATCATTAAGCTTTGCAGTGAGGGGACCTGACGGATTCATGCTCCTCTTTCATATATATAAACATTTCTCTCTTGTCTGGCTTCTCATCTCAACATTAATGGTCAGGAACTAAGTGGTAGAAAAAGGCACTGAGAGTTGAATTTACTTTACTTGTTCTCCATGTGGAACACTTTTGCATATGCTGGCTGTGTATATCATGCAACAATGTTAGGTTTTCAGAGCAGGAGGAATTTCTAATCCCACTTTACTTCATCTGTATAATGAGGAGATCAATTCCATGTCTTTTTTTTGTTGTTGAAATATAGTTGCTGTAGAACTAAGCTTCTGAATAATTGCAGCGATCCATTCCGACCTTTGTGGGACCTCCATCCAGCACCGAAACTCATATATAGCCTGGATTGGCTGCCAGATCCAAGGTGTTGCATTGTTTTTATTGAATGAATCACAGGTTGGGGATTTTATTGATAAGGTTATTATTCACTTATATTGAACCTTCAATTGTTTGCATTTTCAGATGTATAATTTTATCCTTTGATGATGGAACAATGAGACTCCTCAGCTTGGCAAAGGCTGCATATGATGCTGCCGTCAATGGAAAACCTTCTGTTGGACCAAAACAACTAGGGATGCATGTTGTTAACTGTTCTTCCTTCGCTATCTGGAGCGTTCAAGTGTCAAGGCTTACAGGTACTCTTGTCTGTCATTTGCTTTATTATTGAAACAATGTAATTTCATTAATTTCTTAAATCAAAATTGGGGTACAAAAAGAAAGGTGGTATGGTATACTGCATTTTCATCCCACAGGTTTTTATCTTCTTACAGCATTTGTCTTGGGTTCTGCTCCTTTAGATTAGGATCTTTTCCTCTACAAAACTATGGTCTTTATCATTATTTTGATTGGCCCTGCTGTTAGCAACCCAACAGGCATACATTAATGGAAGTTTATTTTAATTTATGGTTAATGCATAAATTAGTCCTCAAATATCGAATTTCAAAATGCCTCCTCCAGTTTTATTTGATACAGTCTACCATTCTGTTTCTGTTGTTTGTAACAAATAAACCTAGATGGAGTAGAAAGTAATCCCTTATGTCGGGTGACTAATAATACCCATTAAGACTATGATGTGTTCAAATGAATGCAGATGATTTGGTGAGCTTGAGAAAATCTTCGACCTAATGGAACAGCTTTCTAGTTTTGAAATGGGCCATTTTCATCATCCAGTCAGGTCAGCTCTGCTGGAGAAACAGGGTCCCACTTCATTGCCCTCCACTTCTCTTGAAAACTTTTTTATAGTGACACTTATTTATTTGGTGGAATTTACAATCTGTCTTCTATTGCATATAACTACAATCCGGTCAATTAAAAATGATTATTGTTTGTTGTCCTTACTCTATCTACTTTTTTCACACCTCTTTTTTTAAAATTGACAGGCATGGTTGCATATTGCAGTGCAGATGGTACTGTTTGCCGCTTCCAGGTAGCTGGCTTTCCATTTTACAATATGATCTATCTCTACAATGTGATATGCCTCCTACATAACATACTGGTGACAACATATTATCAGTCTGTGTCATGCGGGGGCCTATCCCCTTACACTTGTTAATGTTGAGTGCTAAGAGAGGGGGGGGGGGGGGGGGCATTTAATTTGGCAGGAGTCTGGCACATTGGTGTAAACAAGAATTATTTTGTACCATGCCTTTTTAACATGTCACTTGGAATGGTGGGTCGTATCGCACTTGTTTTACTTGTTCCATATTTCTTGAGCATGTTTGCATAATTTTGGTTGAATTACTTGGTTACATCAATGACATGAAGGATTGGCATCAAAACATACTCTCGATTGATCTTTGCATGAAAAATGTAGATAAGTAAAGTGTGTGTCATATACTTGATGCTACTAACAAACAATTCATGGTTGAGTTTGAATAATCACACATGTGGATGCCCATATCTGTACTCTAAGCTGCTTCAGAACATTTGCTAAAGCTTATAGTGTTGCTTTCATAATCAGCTCACAACCAAAGCAGTGGAGAAAGATCCATCGAGAAATAGGGCCCCACATTTTGGTTGTGGGTCCTTGAGTGAGGATGAATCAGCTATTATAGTTGGCACTCCAATACCGGATGCTCCTTTACCTTTGAAGAAGCCAGTTAACGATGCTGGGAACAATCCAAAATCCAAGCAGCCATTGTCTGTGTCAAATAAGACCGCAAAAATCCCAACTTCAGATGATCTACCATTAGGTAAGGGCGTAATTTTCACCCCTATATTCTTTTTGTTAGCCTTGCTTTTTTCCCCCTCACATCTGGCCATCAAGTCTGTCAATCTCGTTGCAGCTCTGTGCTATGGTGATGATCCAGGTATGGATCATGGATCGGATGAAACATTGACAGCAACAAAAAGCAAAAGGAAACCAAAATCTAAAAGTGGGAGGAAGCAACAGGAAGGAGAGGATCAAGCATTGGTAGGCATCGATGACAAACAGAAAGAAAGCGGAGAGGGAGCTGGGAATGCAGTTGAAAGCATACCACCTAAAATGGTTGCAGTGCATAGAGTTAGATGGAATATGAACAAAGGTAGTGAGAGGTGGCTCTGCTCCGGTGGAGCAGCTGGAATTGTACGGTGTCAAGAAATCAAAATGTCTGATGCTGATATATGCTTGGCTAGGAAGAGATAGGAGCCTGTAAAACGTTAATCATGATCAATGGATATTTATTATTATTTTCGTTGGATTTGGTTTTTTTTTGAATTAAGCTACTAGGGGACATTTACATCAAGAAGTCTAATTAAGAATTCTTGAGAAATACAACAAATAAGAATTCTCAGCAATGTTACAAGACCAGTTCGGCACGCAAGATTAATCCAGGGACTCGCTTATCTAGTTATCTAGTATCTGGCTAGGACAGGGTCAGTGAGAACATGTATTTTATTTATTTTTACACGCACGCACACACTAAAATAATGTCATTATTATATCTATGATTATCTCGTATAATACATGCATGCTTACTGATCTTAATTTTTCTATTGTTTTTTTAATTAATTATTTAATTAAGAAGGGTGTAATGAATTAACTGACAACGTTGCTATCAAACATTATTACTTTGTGTAATCAGAGATTTAATATTGCTTGCAAGAGTACCTAGAAAATACTCCCATTCCTAGCAATTGCACTGCATGCATGAAAAATACACGTAGGCTTTATCATAACTTCATACACACTTTGTAAATAGATGTTGTTGAACTACTCTCATCTCTAAAAAAAAAAATGCATGCAGCTGGTTTCAGGCAGTGTTTGTGTTTGATTATTGTATAGCTCGAATATTTACTCTCAAATCTGGTCTAAAACTTTCTTCGAATCGTTTCATCGAGTAGATACTCTGGGGTCATATATAAGATCAGATGTGTCAAGTGTTGCCCATTGCAATTCTGAGCTAGAAATTCTAGCGTTTATATATATATATATATATATATTTAATTTTTGTTCGATCTATTCTTCTATCTCAAGAGCTAGCCGTTTCAGTTCCAGTCATATCGACTCTCAACTCGTCGCAAAGCAGAGTAAAAAATTCAACTAAAACGATATTCATGGCTTGAATGATATTTCAAGCTATTTTACCAATCTCTGTTGTTTTAGGAGAAATATTTCGGAATATTCAACCTAGAGGAACCCATCTTTCGTACAGAACAACAATAAGAATTCGACTTTGCATTACTTGTTACGTACTGTTGTGATCATAATAACTCGTGTTGGGTTGCAAGGAATAAAGATCAGGTATTGAAGTGGAGAAGCTGGGTTTGAAAAAATGTGACGGGTTCTCAAAACTTTCAGTAATGAATTTCTAGAAAAGTCCATGATATCACAGAGGAAAGTGTATACTGCAACAATAAACTTTGCTTCAGATACCCCCATTAAGAATCGATATTCTCATGACGTCCTTCCCAATTTCTCTTTGTTTGTATATCAACAACAGCAGACATAATTCTTGCATGCCTCGGTGATTTGTTCTATGTAATGGTTGAAGAACAGGCTAATATTCCTTCGTTGCACAGGTGAGTTTTGACTTTCTAGCTCAAAAACAAGTCTAGAAGAACATTATAGATTGAGCCATATTTCTGCTGAGATGTGCTGTTTTTGCAGACAGATTGATTTATATTTTATGCAGATTTATGGAATTTCTTGTATAAGCTCTATACAACAAGGATGAAACTATTATCAATCTAAAAGCAATTCAACTGGCAAATAAAAATATAAATTTCATGGTGGTGAAATTCCTGTTTTCATTGCATGTTATGAGTGGCATGTTGCTGTTTTTTTCCGGCAGTGTGGCATGTTCCTATGAAGAATATTTAATTGTTCTGCTTAGAAGGTTTTTTTTTTCTTTTTTATTTCCTAGAAATACACGCATGAACTTGAAAAAAATGATTGTATCCTCCAATTTATAATCTTACTGATTTTGGCTATTCTTCTTTTAAATTACTGTTTATTTGACTTTTGTATCCTCCAATCTATAATCTTATAGTTTTTGGTATTTCTTCTTTTAATTACTGTTTATTTGACTTTTGATACTTTTAAAGTTTGGATTTTTTTTTAAAAAAAATCTTGAGCATTTTATTCAGCTTAATATTTTTTAATCTAATTTGGTCATTCATTTTTAATTCCTCTATTATTTTTCTTTATGTTTTTTCTTGATTTTATTTTCAATTTCATCTCTTTTAATTTCATTGCATTTTTTGTCATCATTCTTTTGATAGCTATATTCTTATTCTGTTCTTGATTTTTTTTTACAGTTTTATCCCTCAATATTGGTTTTATTTGTCTTTTTATCTAGTTTTGTTTCTCATTCTTTCATTAACTTTTTTTTTTTAATCTTTTTTTAGTTGTTTTTATTTTTCAATTTAGCCTATAATTATGTTCTTTTTTTTTATACCATGTTTGGTCTGTATTGTTTGTGTTTTAAATTATTTTGCAATTGGATACTATACTCTATAATATTTTGTGTTTGTCTTTCAACAAAGCAGTTCTTTATTGAAAATTAATTTATTTTTTAAAAATTCATCATTTGACATTTAGTTATTAAGACCTTAGCTTCATTATTTTTTGTGCTTTTGATTTATGGTGTTATTATGATCTCATATCCCGAGTAAAAGGTTAGTTAAATTAACTATGGTTGCCTAAAAAACAAATTCCCTAGGCCTTTTTTATGAAATTGATTTTTTAACAATTTTATATTTTGTCATTAACATATTATCCCTTGAGCTATGTGATTTTTTCATTTTTTTTCTTTTGGATTCTCTCGAGTGTGGGCAATCAAGTTAACCGAGGTTAGCTTCTGTATTTTTTACTCAATATTTTTTTATTTAACTTTGGGTTTGTTTTTGCTAGATTCCTGTTTTGAAAGTCTAATTTTTCTTGCATCCTGATTTTTTTTTTTTCAATCTTATCATTTTGAATTAAATTATTTTTCTTTGAGCTTTGTTATTTTTTTCACTTCTCTTTCAATCTTGTTATTTTGAGAACAGGTTGGTGAAGTTAACCAGAGTTTACTTTTTTTTTTTTTTTGTTAGGCCCTTCTTTTGGACATCTTTTTTCAATCTCAATCTCATGTCGTGTATGACGGGTTAGTTGAGTTGACTTAGATTTTTTTTCCTATCTGATGTCGCATATCACGAGTTTGTTGAGTTGACTTGGATTTTTTGCCCTTGATTTTTTCCATCACTTTTATTTCAATTTCAAATTTCACACTAAATTATTTGCCCTTAATATTTGTTATTCTTTCACTTTTCTTATTGTTTGGTTATTATAAGAGCAGGTTAATGAAGTTAAGCTGGATTGACTTATGATTTTTTTTATATTTATCTTATTGAACTTTGGTTTTTTTATTAGATCATCCTTTTATCAATTTGTCAAGTTATCCCCAATTAGCTCCGTTTTTTTTTTTCTTCGGTGTTATATTTTTTAAGTTTTTCTTTCATCTTTCACAATATATTTTTTTAGCATAAAAATAGGTTTAAAGTAGGCCCCAATAGAATGCAGGACCCTTATCCATGCTGCGGCTATCTAGTCAACACATACTCTCCATCTTCTCCAAAGTTATATATTTTCCCTTTATCAAGTTTTTATCAACATGGCAAAGATTCGAACATCGGTCATTTCTTCTCCTTGTTCGTAAATCAGCCTTCATACTGGACAGGTCTTTGATATTGCTGTTTCATCAGTTCCAGGATCAAGGCCTGTTAAACATGGAGCAGTGCTGAAAAGCTAGCTATGAAACAGACACCAAGGACAAGCCGGAATAGAAAAATCATTTCCCTGTGCTAGTTTTTCAACCCTCTTATCATCTACCCTCAAGAAATCCACTCGTTTCCTGAACTCTCCCTTCCTATGCACGTTGTTCTTCGGTTAAGTCCTCTCAATGTGCTGGTCAAAACCACTAGGCCATCCAGCCCACCATTTCCATTCACCTAATCTACCGGGCATCTACTCAAATAACATCAAGCCCCATAACAATTGGATTATCGATCCAGGCTGTTTAACGTACAATCTATCAGTGGCGAGGGCAAAGACAACACCATATAGGAGACAGGCCTTCTCTGAAGTGGTTCTACTCTACGTGCAAATCCTCTGTCCTCAAAATATCAAAATAAAAAGACAACTGAAAGAAACAGGAGGAAAGAAGGAACGCGTGAAAGGAAGTCCCAAAGCAACGAAGAGCCTTTTTATTCAAGTTTAACGCCGTACAAGCATAATAAAACTCCATGATTTCTCTGCAACGCAGCATACTCACACAGATTTCTAGTTTCTACTCATTTGACATATTTGGCAAACCAATCCAGCAAGTTTCCATGGGCCTCCTCAGCACTCTTCACGGCAGCTTCATCTTCAACATTGTACCTCACTGTCCATCCATGAGCAACCTTTGGAAATATCTTCACAAAACTACCAACCTGTAAAGAAACAGAAGGTTATTTGATTTCCAACATGTAAAGAAGTAGATGTCCTAGGTGTTCCAAAGCAAACAAAGAGCAAATACAGGTGGAAAACTAGAGAATGGAAGTGCTAAATGTTAGCAATCACTTTCACAGGAAAAACAAATTTATGCGTGCAATAAAATTGTGATTGGTATTAGGTTAGCATCACCACTATCTTAACTTTTGGATAGAAAACAACAGGTTCATCTGGGATGAAGGCCTCCATATTAATTGTACAGATATCAATGATAATCAATTTATGAGCAACAAACTACACGATATTTTTTCCCCAGTACATTGAGATTTGGTAGCCAGGGGGGGGTTCCAGTTTTTGCTCCAAATTCCTAGTTTGTATGTCTTATCATACTACTACCTAGGAAAAAAATCCTGTGGAAGCCCACAGTTTTGCTACAAATTTCTAGTTTGTATGTCTTTTCATGTTACTATAACATTGGACAAAAAAAAGGGTTACCAGCTCTAAAAAGCTGCTACAAAGTTATCATCTGGCCATCTTACATATCATACTGCTGCCTATAGAAACTAAACAAAGACAATCAAAGACCTGCGATCACAGGAAAACATTACAAATAGGCATTTGATATATAAGAGAAAGGTATTCTCTTACTTCAGATTTACTAGCTAACACCTCTTCAAACTGTTTCAAGAGCGCTGGTGGAGAAAGGTGGTCTATTTCAGCTCCTAGTATTGAAATGGGAACCTTCAATTCTGCAAGTGGTTCCAAACATTATGAGTTGCTAAAAAGCTGCATATGATAGGAGTTGATCAGCTTGAGAATTCATACTTGGTAGCTTGCCAAGCTGCGAGCTTCAAGGCAGATTAGCATTAAATGAGGAGGAAATTGTCTAACAGCATGGTAGAAAATTTATTAATTGAAGATGAAAAATAAAATAAGTTAACATAAACCGCTTCCAATAAAATACAAAATGGACTTCATAAAAAAAAGACAACGCAAAATCTCAGAGCAATGGGAACCCTGCAATGATTCATATATGGATACCCACACACTCCTATCTCACAAAATACAATTAAGTTATTTGTAAGAAGCTACTTCAAAATGCAAAGTGTAACATGCAAACCAATAACTGCGAGAAGCATGTAGGCTGAGAATGTTTAGCTCAGAAATTCATACCTTTGATGTCGTCTACAGTGACGAATGAAGGATGACACAGAACAGCAGCTTTGATGAATGCAGAAGATTTTCCTAGTTCAACTACCACCTTGGCTGAGAAGAAATCATGATACCAAATCAGCAGGCTCCAATCATAACTCAATACAAAGAAAAATAGAGGATTACTTAATTCAATTGGTTTCTTGTTGAAGATGTGGTTTCTAGCATACATAAGTCTCAACATGAGAAGCTTGTGATAATTATCAATTACAATGATATAACAATGGGGCGAAAGAGATGTCCTACCACCCCAACAAAAGCCCACAGCCCCAATTGCAGATACACCTTTACTATTCAAAGCTTCAATCACAGGTTTGGCATCTTCATATCCCTTATGCTGTCAAAAATGGAAACAGCCTAAGATGTTAAGAAATTGAGTTGGTGTGCAAATTAACGCAGGGAGAAAATGCATTCCAATGTAGATCACTTAAATTTCAAATGTTGTTATCGAGTGGAATGAATGCAAGGCAGTCAGAATATACATAACTTATGCAAGCAATGATGACATCATCGAAGCAGGTGAAAGATTCTACATAGAATTCATACAACTTGAAGTGTGGAATTTACAGAAGGACCGTGAAATTTGATGTTCAACAAACCATAGCAGAGAATCAATGTAGCATAAGGATCTCCAAGAACTAACCACGCCGTGATCCTTTAACCAAACTTGAATGGGTTTCTCAGCATTGTCAGGTGCAAAAGGATCTCCATAAAAGAAGTCAGGAACTACAGCATAGAATCCAGCAGCTGCAATCTTGTCTGCTAGTTTCCTTCACGGTATGAAGAAGCTGCCATTAGCTCCCACTAGAGCACAAAATTATCAAACAGCTAACCACCAGGGTATACCCAGGCACAACGAACCATATCTAAGAAAAGACATAACAAGAGCAAAATGCTTCTTTCCTTAGCACACCACACAGAGTATAACCTCCCCTTCCAATACAGTTGGTTGTGAAACATGCTAGTTAGCCAACAAACCATTGTCAAGTACAGAAGCAGGTGTCAACAAGGGGCACGCTTAAGTATCTCTAACCAGATTATAGTTTTCAGAAATGCACATTGAACTAACTCAGAAAACAAAAAAAGAATATGGAAACACGTATCAAATTCGTTAGATGAGTGATGGATCGCACAGCTATATTTGGAATGTTTTGACACCAAATGGCCTTTGAAAATGATGAACGCACAAAGAAAATCCACCAGATATCCTTTTCTTTTCCGAAGTTTTATTTAATATTTCTTCTTCTTCTTCTTCAATTGATCCGTTGTAACTTTCATAATTTAACTAAAATAATGTTTAACTTTGAATCACGATATTGACATACAAAAGAATATGCAAAACAGATATTAAGCATCTTAAACAAATACTAAAAACAAGAGGGCCTTGACACATTAAAAAATATAAAAATATGATCAACCATACCTCAAGTTCGGCGCTTCATAGCCTGCAGATCAAGTCATAAATGTTAGATCAGATCATAATAATCAAGACAGTGGAAGTCAAACCCTAAAACAACAACAAAAAACGAAAAAAGGAGACAACCTTGACGCAGCACAAGTAAGATACTTTAGTTACTTAAAGAAACAATGTTCCACAGCAAGAAAAACACAGAAACGAGAAAACACAAAAACGAAAAAACAAAAAAGAACCCATAAAAACTAACCACAAAGGGTCCTTATAGAAACGCACAAACATATCAGATTCAGCTATGAAAAAAGAAGAAAAAAAGACTAAAGATAAGAAATTTGGAAAGCAAGTTTAAATAAGAGCTTCTTGAGGGGAAATGATACATCACCATAAACATCAGAGACAAGAAGAATGGCAGGTTTGGAGTCAGGAGAGCCAGAGACATAAGAGTCAAGCCCCCCAACTTTCTCAACATGGCCAGCGCCACTGCTTGGGTTTAGGGTTGGTGGGTTAGCACAGCACTGAGGCCCTGACATTTTTTCTTGAGTCAACGCAGCAACAGAGAACAGTAAAGAGATGATGATCAGTGAGTGATTGAAGGCAAAGATTCAAGAAAGGTGTGGCTATAAAATACTTGCCATTTTGTGGGAGGACCTTCCACGTATCACTCTCAAGTACAATTTATTCGAATACATATGAGCGTCATCTCTTATGTTACGATTTATCCGTTCTTTTCTATATAACAGTTACTTTTTTTTTTCAACCTTCGAAAATACCCTTCAATTACGGTGTTTTTAGCTTTTACAACTTGGACATGTTTTTTTTATTTTTGTTTTTTTTATTTGTAGATGTGATTTATTTAATCAATAATTTCTGTTTTATTTAATTGAATATGTTCATAAATTTTTGAATTTTTATGTAAAAAAATTTGTTGGAAAACTTAACATGTTTAAATATATTTAGGTTGTATTTGGCATTGTAATTGTTATTATGGTCGAGGTTTAAAAAAAAATAGTTTCATGAAAAATACTTTTAGTTGCAGTTCATAACAAAAATTGAAGTGTTTGATTTAAACTAAGGTTAAGTTTTGAGGTTTAAGGGAAAATAGTTTTGTGTGTTTGGTTATCAAACATTTCATATTACTGTTAAAATTACTTTAAAAAAATAATATTATAGATTTAATAATCATAATAATAAAAATATAATTAATAATTCAAGTAAATTACATACTTATTTTTATTTTTCTATCAAAAATTACTTACAATTACATCATGAACTAAATTCATCTGTGAAGACCTCTACAATCCCTTGCTATTTGATTGAGAAATAACATCTAGTGTTACATTATCATGAACAACATCCGCGATCTATATGGAGTTTCAGGATCTCTATGTACATGTTGTAGAGATATAATTTCAAGATCAAATATAATTGCAAGTTTTTTTTATCTATAATCAATCGAAAAGCAAAGATTTGTAGAGTTAAATGAAATCATGTGTCTTTCCCTTTCATTAGGATTGTTTTCTATCTATATATTATTTTAAAATTAGACTGGGTCTGACCCAACTAAATGGGCCAGACCAGCTAGGTTGGGTCAAAAGGCCCCACCCTATTAGACTTGGGTTAGACTGAGAGCAGGTCGAGCCCAAGAGGTCCAGTTGCAAGTAAAATGGTGCGTTGCACTATTCACGCCTTCTTGAAATGTGAACAGTGTAGTTGTGTGAATTAATTCACGTAAATAGTAGTGGTCGACCAATAGTAACAAGAGGCTCAATGGTCGTTGTCGATGGATAGAGAAGGACGAGGTGGTTTTTCCTGTGGTAGTGGTGTTGGAAATGGTGACCTATGGTGGCTGAGAGAAGTGTCAGAAGGTTGCCGCCGCCACTAAGTGTGGGGCTTGTTGTTGTTGCTGGAGGTCATGATGGAACTTTTGGCATCAAGGAGAAGCTTGCGGTGCTAAGAGGGATGATGGTGGTGCTTTTCAGAAGGTGCGCTACCTGTTGAGAAAGAGATAGATGGTCGTTGTATTCCTTGTGAGAATTCCTGTCTAATGTTGCTGCCATTATGCATGCATCTGGTCTACTATAAAGACCACTCCATTAATTTTTCTCTTCATATATTCCAATAAACCAACTCTCCGGTAAAAATTTGAATAAGGAAGGCAACGATAATGGTGTAATATCAATCTTATTCATAACGCGATGTACATAAAAAAAAGTAGAATTATCAGCTCGTGTTTAGGTGAGAATTATTTGCTCATGATCCTTAGGATGTTTTTCATGGTGTAGTTGAGGTTGAAAAACATCTATGTGATGCTTTTTAAAACTGAGTTTAAAACTCAGATTCGTGCGAGACCCACAACTAAAAACCTACAGTACAAATGCTTTCCAAACAGTTTGGCTCTGTAGCGAGCTTCTATAGCAGAACCAAACACCAACCTAGTGTTTGTTTGATAGTACGGTTTAAATTGTTTTTAAAAATGCTTTTCGTTTAAAAATATATGAAAATAATATTTTATTATTATTTTAAAAAAATTATTTTGTCATCGACAAATGAAAATGATCTAAAAACACTAAAAAATTTAAGTTAAAATAAAAAATTATATTTATATTTTTTTTCAAAAATACTTTTGAAAAGCAATATTAAATAGGGTATTTATCTTTTTAATTTAATCTTCTTCTTTTTTAAAAAAATCTTTTTAATTTTATTTTTTTAAATAATTTTTTGTTCTCATTTATCTTTATTTTATATTCATGTCTTCCTATTTTCCATCTTTGCTTCTTCTTTTTTCCATCACAATTCAAATAAAATTAATTTATTTAGTTTAATAATAATACAGACCTTGCAACTGCAACGTGTGTACACCAGTAACTCAGTAAAGTACTGAGTGATTATTTGGAATTGTGATTTTGATTGTTTTTAAAGTTTTTTTCGTTCATAAATGTATCAAAATAATATTTTTTTATTATTTTTTTAAAAATTATTTTTGATGTCAAAACATGAAAAGATCTAAAAAAACATAGAAAAAATTAATTTAAAGTGTGAAATTAAAAAAAATATTTTTTAAAAAATATTTTTAAAATACAATATCAAACACTCGTAAATTTCAATGACAACACCTTATTCTCTTCCCATATGAAATATGAACTATTGGCCATGAAAAATAGAAGCAGATGTAAAACATATTACAAAACTATTTTGGTTTCGTAATCATGAATTATGACTTGTATTAAAACTACTTAATAAAAACTATTAAATATTATATAAAACCATGTCATTTGTTTTTTCTTAGTAAAATTTGGATGAAAATATTAAATGCCGATGGAAGTCCTGAATTCAGAATTACTAAACTTTGAAACTAAAATCATATCTAAAATTGTTTATTGGTACAATTGAGATGGTTTGCTTATAGAACTTGATTCATATGGTACTATTCATTGTTTTTTAAATAATTTTTTTATTTAAAAATACATTAATTTTTTTTAATTTTAATTTTTTTTAATATTTTAATATTGAAACAATTTGAAAACATAAAAAATATTTAAATATCAAACAATTTCATGTGTTTTTCAATAATACTTTTGAAACATAAAAACAAATAGGGTTACAATGTGTTTGGGATTACAGAAAAAATATTTTTAAAAATACTTATTGCTTAAAAATATATTAATACAATAATTTAAAAAAAAAACATGCAAGGGTCATTACTTTTTTTAAGTTTAATATGATGGATGATATATTGTTTGTCTTAGTTTTGTTTTAAAAACTATGGACATGTATTATTTAAAAATCCTATAATTTAACCACTAGTGTGGCACAAAAAACAAGGCTATCTCGAAACTTATTCCAACTTATTTTAAACTCGAAACATCCTGTAAACCTTATTAAACCAACCTATATTCCCTAAAAACACAATTGTTTTTTTATTAAAGACTAGAAATCAACCCAAAATTAAAAATCTTTGTGAGCTTATATATGTTTATTTATGTATTTTTAGGATGAAAGAACATATAATTGTAACTTTTCTTATCATGTTGAACCTTTTGACATGAAAGAGAATGTTTTTATGGCCTAAATTCTGCCTATTTTTCTCTCTTTAAGCTGGATTCCAACAACCCCTTCCCTTTCCTCCATCTAAAAAAAACTAATAAAAAGAAAAAGAAAATTTGATGCCAATATATATATATATATATATATATATATTGGAAGCTTATATGGATTTTTTAAATCAATTGTAAACAGGTCATCTTTTTTTATCTTTTATTTTTTTACTTTAGTTTCATGTCTTTCAATTCAACGCCCATCTCCCTCAAAAAAGCAACTAGAGTCTAATTTGGGTTCACATATACAAAATGTAAATTCATTAACCAAGGTGGAAATGTTAAAAAAAATATTGTAATTCATAGTAATATGTAATATAACATAATATAAGTGGATGAACGAAAATAATTCCATATATTTTAGTTTTATTATAATTATAATAAGGATGACATTCACCTACATTTATTAAAAAAAAAAAAAGACAAAGTATGCAGGGAGGAATTTTGTCATGAGAGAAGGTGGAGGTTTAGACATTAAAAATACATTTATTGGAAATGAAGATGTTGGTTGTATTTTTCAACCATTTAAATATATATTCAGCTATTAATCACAAGTTATATAATTTGTTAAGTAAAATAAATAAATATAAATATTTTTCAATGTTTTCTTTATATAAAAAATATAAGTATAAATTAAAAATGAATGCATGGATTTAATTAAATAAATAAAAACATTAATATATTTATTCAACTTGAGTCAAAAAATAACCACGCACATGTTGTTAAGAGAAAATTTAACATTGAGTAAACAAATTAACTATAAATTTAAGGTTGATGCTTATATACAATAAAATACAATGATAATCATAGATTTGTGTTCCATTACGATTTAGGTCATGAGAGCATAATAATCTTGTAAGAAAATCTCATAATAGATTAATTATACAAAAAACACAAAATATATCAAAAAGACCAATTCAAAATAAACCAAATGATTTAAAACTACTTTTATATACGTTAAACTTCGAGTTCATAATTAAAATCTCACTTATGAATAAAAAATGAATTAATAGCACATGCATTTGTTTTACATTTTTTTTTAAATAATATTACACGTCGTGCTGGTTGTTTTACCCTGGTCTCTTTGAGGGGGAGTGCATGCATGGAAAATGTTTTTTATAACCATAAAATCATGACTATAAATTTTAAAAGTGTCCATCTAGTATTAAGATCATTAAAAAACCGAGTGTTATGTGAGAGTCTAGGTAAAAAGATTTGTTGTGCAAGGAAAACATGTATTACCCCCAATGCACTCTATATAAGATAATCTGTATTTATATTTAATTGTTTCGTAGGTCAAATCATCATTATGTTCTAAGGTTAAAAGTACATCTCTCTTGATAAGGAAGTCTATCTTATAAGGTCAAAAACCTAATTGTTCTAACGTTTGATTCTAGCATCATATTTTTTTTTAATACCTATAAGTTTACTCTAGAGTGTATGTTTAACACCCCTATATATTAAGATTCGCAACTAAATTATAATATGTAAAATGAACAAAATGGTTAGTAATATTTTATATAGCTGAACTCTATCAGATAATCATAAATTGATTATAGTATCTGATTTTAAATTTCAAAACATGATAATTTTTTTTTTGTGAGGATATGCTCAAAATAATTTAGAATTTAACTGTGTATAAAAACAAAATATTTGTATTTTTTCTTTAAAATATATATTCAAGTTGGGCTTACCCAACCCAATAGATCGGCCGAAATATATTGGGTTAAAATAGCCCAACAATCTTTGAACGCAACGTTCAACTCCATCTTAAGTCCTTCAATTACATACAAGTGAACAAGAGGAAGTAATTACAAGGTGAAAAATATCTATGGCTGGAGGTAAAGGGCGTTACTGCCGTGAAGAGGACGTCCAACTGGTGGCGTAAAAGGTGCTAGCGGAGTGAAAGGTGGTCAGTAGGACGTCGGTCATTTCTTCTCCTTGTTCGTAAAGCTACCTTCATACTGGACAGGTCTTCGATATTGCTGTTTCATCAGTTCCAGGATCAAGGCCTGTTAAACATGGAGCAGTGCTGAAAAGCTAGCCATGAAACAGACACCAAGGACAAGCCGGAATAGAAAAATCATTTCCCTGTGCTAGTTTTTCAACCCTCTTATCACCCACCCTCGAGAAATCCACTCGTGTCCTGAACTCTCCCTTCCTTTGCACGTTGTTCTTCGGTTAAGTCCTCTCAATGTGCTGGTCAACAACACTATGCCATCCAGCCCACCATTTCCATTCACCTAATCTACCGGGCATCTACTCAAATAACATCAAGCCCCATAACAATTGGATTATCGATCCAGGCTGTTTAACGTACAATCTATCAGTGGCGAGGGCAAAGACAACACCATTTAGGAGACAGGCCTTCTCTGAAGTGGTTCTACTCTACGTGCAAATCCTCTGTCCTAAAAATATCAAAATAAAAAGACAACTGAAAGAAACAGGAGGAAAGAAGGAACGCGTGAAAGGAAGTCCCAAAGCAACGAAGAGCCTTTTTATTCAAGTTTAACGCAGTACAAGCATAATAAAACTCCATGATTTCTCTGCAACGCAGCATACGCACACAGATTTCTAGTTTCTACTCATTTGACATATTTGGCAAACCACTCCAGCAAGTTTCCATGGGCCTCCTCTGCACTCTTCACGGCAGCTTCATCTTCAACATTGTACCTCACTGTCCATCCATGAGCAACCTTTGGAAATATCTTCACAAAACTACCAACCTGTAAAGAAACAGAAGGTTATTTGATTTCCAACATGTAAAGAAGTGGATGTCCTAGGTGTTCCAAAGCAAACAAAGAGCAAATACGGGTGGAAAACTAGAGAATGGAAGTGCTAAATGTTAGCAATCACTTTCACAGGAAAAACAAATTTATGCGTGCAATAAAATTGTGATTGGTACTAGGTTAGCATCACCACTATCTTACTTTTGGATAGAAAACAACAGGTTCATCTGGGATGAAGGCCTCCATATTAATTGTACACGTATCAATGATAATCAATTTAAGAGCAACAAACTACACGATATTTTTTCCCCAGTACATTGAGATTTGGTAGCCAGGGGGGGGTTCCAGTTTTTGCTCCAAATTCCTAGTTTGTATGTCTTATCATACTACTACCTAGGAAAAAAATCCTGTGGAAGCCCACAGTTTTGCTACAAATTTCTAGTTTGTATGTCTTTTCATGTTACTATAACATTGGACAAAAAAAAGGGGCACCAGCTCTAAAAAGCTGCTACAAAGTTATCATCTGGCCATCTTACATATCATACTGCTGCCTATAGAAACTAAACAAAGACAATCAAAGACCTGCGATCACAGGAAAACATTACAAACAGGCATTTGATATATAAGAGAAAGGTATTCTCTTACTTCAGATTTACTAGCTAACACCTCTTCAAACTGTTTCAAGAGCGCTGGTGGAGAAACGTGGTCCATTTCAGCTCCTAGTATTGAAATGGGAACCTTCAATTCTGCAAGTGGTTCCAAACATTATGAGTTGCTAAAAAGCTGCACATGATAGGAGTTGATCAGCTTGAGAATTGATACATGGTAGCTTGCCAAGCTGCCAACTTCAAGGCGGACTAGCTTTAAATGAGGAGGAACTTGTCTAATAGCATGGTAGAAAATTTATTAATTGAAGATATGAAAAACAAAATAAGTTAACATAAACAGCTTCCAATAAATACAAAATGGACTTCATACAAAAAAGACAACATAAAATCTCAGAGCAATGGGAACCCTGCAATGATTCATATATGGACACACACACTCCTATCTTACAAAATACAATTGAGTTATTTGTTTGAAGCTACTTCAAAATGCAAAGTGTAACTTGCAAACCAATAACTGCGAGAAGCACGTAGGCTGAGAATGTTTAGCTCAGAAATTCATACCTTTGATGTCGTCTACAGTGACTAATGTAGGATGACACAGAACAGCAGCTTTGATGAAAGCAGAAGATTTTCCTAGTTCAACTACCACCTTGGCTGAGAAGAAATCATGATACCAAATCAGCAGGCTCCATTCATAACTCAATACAAAGCAAAATAGAGGATTACTTAATTCAATTGGTTTCTTGTTGAAGATGTGGTTTCTAGCATACATAAGTCTCAACATGAGAAGCTTGTGATAATTATCAATTACAATGATATAACAATGGGGCGAAAGAGATGTCCTACCACCCCAACAAAAGCCCACAGCCCCAATTGCAGATACACCTTTACTATTCAAAGCTTCAATCACAGGTTTGGCATCTTCATATCCCTTATGCTGTCAAAAATGGAAACAGCCTAAGATGTTAACAAATTGAGTTGGTGCACTATTAATGCAGGGAGAAAATACATTCCAATGTAGATCATTAAAAATTTCAAATGCTGTTAACGATTGGAATGAATGCAAGGCAGTCAGAATATACATAACTTATGCAAGCAATGATGACATCATCGAAGCAGGTGAAAGATTCTACATAGAATTCATACAACTTGAAGTGTGGAATTTACAGAAGGGCCGTGAAATTTGATGTTCAACAAACCATAGCAGAGAATCAATGTAGCATAAGGATCTCCAAGAACTAACCATGCCGTGATCCTTTAACCATACTTGAATGGGTTTCTCAGCATTGTCAGGTGCAAAAGGATCTCCATAAAAGAAGTCAGGAACTACAGCATAGAATCCAGCAGCTGCAATCTTGTCTGCTAGTTTCCTTCACGGTATGAAGAAGCTGTCATTAGCTCCCACTAGAGCACAAAATTATCAAACAGCTAACCACCAGGGTATACCCAGGCACAACGAACCATATCTAAGTAAAGACATAACAAGAGCAAAATGCTTCTTCCCTTAGCACACCACGCAGAGCATAACCTCCCCTTCCAATACAGTTGGTTGTGAAACATGCTAGTTAGCCAACAAACCATTGTCAAGTACTTCTTCTTCTTCAATTGATCCGTTGTAACTTTCATAATTTAACTAAAATAATGTTTAACTTTGAATCACGATATTGACATACAAAAGAATATGCAAAACAGATATTAAGCATCTTAAACAAATACTAAAAACAAGAGGGCCTTGACACATTAAAAAATATAAAAATATGATCAACCATACCTCAAGTTCGGCGCTTCATAGCCTGCAGATCAAGTCATAAATGTTAGATCAGATCATAATAATCAAGACAGTGGAAGTCAAACCCTAAAACAACAAAAAACGAAAAAAGGAGACAACCTTGACGCAGCACAAGTAACATACTTTAGTTACTTAAAGAAACAATGTTCCACAGCAAGAAAAACACAAAAACGAAAAAACAAAAAAGAACCCATAAAAACTAACCACAAAGGGTCCTTATAGAAACGCACAAACATATCAGATTCAGCTATGAAAAAAGAAGATAAAAAGACTAAAGATAAGAAATTTGGAAAGCAAGTTTAAATAAGAGCTTCTTGAGGGGAAATGATGCATTACCATAAATATCAGAGACAAGAAGAATAACAAGTTTTGAGTCAGGAGAGCCAGAGACATAAGAGTCAAGCCCCCCAACTTTCTCAACATGGCCAGCTCCACTGCTTGGGTTTAGGGTTGGTGGGCTAGCACAGCACTGAGGCCCTGACATTTTTTCTTGATTAAACGAAGCAACAGAGAACAATAAAGAGATAGTGATCAGTGAGCGTTCGAAGGCAAAAGATTCAAGAAAAGTTGGCTATAAAACAATTGCCATTTTGAGGGAGGACCGTCCACGTATCCCTCTCATGTACAAATTATCTGACTATATATTAGCGTCATCTCTCAGGTGACTACTAGGTATATTGTCCGCAACGTCACTGCCATTTTGAGGGAGGACCTTCAACGTATCCCTCTCAACTACAAATTATCCGAATATATATTAGCGTCATCTCTTACGTAACTACTATTTATATTGCCCGCGTTACTATGCAAGCTAATCAAATATTTTTTTTAATTATTGAGATTAAAATAATTAATAATATATGTTAATTAAAAAATAAAATTTAATATTTATATATATGCAGTTTGATATAATAGAACAAATTAATACATTTTGTTATAACAATAACAATATCAAAGTCTTAATATTTAAAATTATCATTACTATTAGTACAAAAACAATAAAAATTATTAAATTACCTCGAGAAAAAAAACTCAAAAACATTAACAAAATAGTGAGCATAAAAAAAACTAAAATTATTATTATTGTTGTTGTTGTTGTTGTTGTTGTTGCTGCTGCTGCTGCTGCTGCGTTAATAATGAAAAAAAACAAAATTATATCAAAGATTACAAAAAGCTTAAAAAATTTAACAAAAAAATAAAATAAATGATAAAATAAAAACAAAAATTATTAGCTGAAAAAATTCATTTGACTTGGAAATAAAAAAATAAAAAACTAAAATAAATAATAAAGAGCAATAAAAATATCAATTTTCAAATGATCATAAACACAAACTAAAATTTAAGAACTATTTTTTTTAAAAAAATACTACTAAACAAAAGAGAAAATAATAAAAAAATATTTGGTTACCTCGTGAAAAAAAACCAACATTAACAAAAGAGTTAGAACAAAAAAAATACCTAAAATTATCATAATCATCATCAGCATTGTTATTATTATGTTAATAATGCAAAAAAAAATTAAATCAAAGACTAAAAAAATTTAAAAAAGCTTTAATAAAAAAGAAAACAATAAAATAAAATAAATGATAAAACAAGAAAATATTATTAGCAGAAAAAAAATCATTTGACTTAAAAATTAAAAAAATTATCCTCACTAGAGCAAACAGTTTTTATAATTGTTGGATTAACAAAATTAATACAATTTGCTAGTTCAAAAATAAAATATATGCATATATGTAAATTTTAATATGATAAAATAGATTAACATACCCTATTATAACAATAAAAAAATTAAAGTCTTAACATCTAAAATTATCATTACTATTATTGTAACAAAAAAAAAATATCAAATTACCTTGAGAGAAAAAAAATCAGAAACATTAACAAAAGAGTAAGCAAAAAAAAAAACTAAAATTATTGTTGTTGTTGTTGTGTTAATAATGAAAAGAAATAAAATTAAATGAAAAATTTTAAAAATCTTAAAAACTTTAATAAAAGATCAAAAAAAAAATTAAAATAAATGATAAAATAAAGATAAAATTTATCAGGTGAAAAAAATCATTTGAATTGAAAATAAAAAATCAAATAAAAAAACCTAAAAGAAAGAACAAAGAAAGAGAAAAAACAAAAATTTCAATTTTCAAATAATCATAGACACAAACTAAAAATATACTATTAATTTTTTAAAAAAATCACTTCATCAGATATAAAAATAATAAAAATTAAAAATTAAAGCTAAGAAATCACTTATAGATAGATAGATAGATAAAAATATAGATTATTCCATAAATATAAAAAAGAAAAGGGATTAGAATAAAAAATTAAAAGTAAAAGGGTCAAAATGAAAATCAAATTTATTTTCAATCAATCAAAGAACAAATTTACATCAATCTAAACTTCTGTATCGAATATATCAAGGTATTTAAACCCAATATGAAAATTAAAAAAAATAGGACTAAAATGAACATAAATATATAATTAATTTCAATCGTATGACCTAATTGAAATAAATCAAAACTAATATAACAGAAATCAAGACTATACAAAACAATTAAGGGCGTAGGGATAGAAGTGAACAAACCATAAAACTAAGGGCTTCTCCTGTACTCTAGCGTGCAAAAAAGAGAAGAAGAAAAAACAAAGTTTAATCGGCCATTATCCCAAATCCGGTCACCTTTTGGCAAAACACATCACCCCATGAGAAAAAGAACACGACTGCTCATTGGGTGAGACGCTGGAAACACCATTTTACCTACTAGAATACGCTGCACACATCGTCATAAGAGAGCGCGAGACGGAATGTTGTCGAATGCGTGTGACACGCGCGAGCATAGTTTTTAGCAAATAATAATAAAGAAATATGATCAATTACAAGACTACCCCTACAGCCAAATCGTAAATTTTACCTTATTAAGGGCATATTAGTATTTAGCCTTTCCCAAAAAATATAAAATCCACGTGGCACCACTTTCAACCAGAATTGTGTTTTGTCTTATTAGGAGGCAGATTATTATTTACTTATTTTCCAAAAATATTAAATTCTCGTGGTACTCTTCCTAGAAGCAATTTTTTTTTATCTTTTTATAGGGATAAAATGATTATTTTTTTGTTCAAATAAATATAAAAAATCAATAAACTAATAAACCAACCGACCTGAAAATTGAACTGGCCTAAAAACACACTATTATAATCCACAGTGTTTTCACTCACATGATATAGTGAAACACTGAATTTTTTAATTTATTTTATAATAATTTCACCAACTTTATTTTTTATATAATTGTTCCTCGTGTTTTTTCAACCTTCGAAAATACCCTTTTACTATGGTGTTTTTTGTTTTTATGATTTGGACATGTTTTATTTTTTTTTTAAATTAGTTTTTCTATTTTTTATTTTGATTTGTAGATGTGATTTATTTAGGCAATCAGTTATGGTTTATTTAATTGTTGAACATGTTCATAAATTTTTGGATTTTTATGTAAATAAATGTGCTGAAAAACTTAACATGTTTAAATATATTTAGTGTTTGTTTGGCAGTGTGATTAAAGTTGTTTTTAAATGTGTCTTTTTTCTAGAAATATATCAAAATAATTTTTTTTAAAAAAAATTATTTTGACATCTGCATATAAAAATGATTTAAAAACACTAAAAAATTTAATTTAAAGTAAAAAATAAAAATATATTTTTTTTATTTTTTTCAGAAATACTTTTGAAATGAAGTATTAAATAAGGTATTTATATTTTTAATATAATCTTTTTTATTAAAAAATATTTTTAATTTTATTTTTCAATCGAAATTGATAATATATGTTTTGTTCTCATTTATCTTTATTTTATATTTATGTCTTCCCGTCTCCTCCTTTTTTTTTATCACAATTTAAATAAAATCAATTTATTTAGTTGATAAATAATACAGACCTTGTAACTGCAACGTGTGTACACCAATAACTAAGTTACTATTGGCCATGAAAAATAGAAGCAAATGTTAAACATATTACAAAACTACTTAATAAAAACTATTAAATATTATATAAAACTATGTCATTTGTTTTTTCTTAGTAAAATTTGGATGAAAATATTAAATGCCGATGGAAGTCCTGAATTTAGAATCACTAAACTTTGAAACTAAAATCATATCTAAAATTATTTGGTGGTACAATTGAGATGGTTTACTTAGAGAACTCGATTTATGTTATACTATTTATTGTTTTTTTAAAATATTTTTTAATTTATATTTAATATTTTAATATCAAAATAATTTGAAAACATAAAAAATATTTAAATATAAAAACAATCTCATGTTTTTTTTCAATAACACTTTTAAAACATAAAAACAAATAGGGTTACAACGCATTTGGGATTATAAGAAAATGCTTTTAAGAATATTTATTGCTTAAAAATATCAAAATAATAATTAAAAAAAAACACACACAGGTCATGTCATTACTGTTTTTAAGTTTAATATGGTGGATGACAAATTATTTGTCTTACTTTTGTTTAAAAAAACACAGATGACATGTCGTCTGAAAATCCTATAATTCAACCACTAGTGGGGCAAAAAAAAAAAAAAACAAGATTATTTGTTATTTTGACCCGAAAACTTATTTACACCTATTTAAACTCAAACCATTGAGATAAAAAAATTAACTATAAATTTAAAGTTGATGCTTATATACAATAAAACATAATGATAATTATAAATTTGTGTTCCATTGGGATTTAGGTTACGAGAACATAATAATCTTGTAAAAATGTATCATGATTGATTAATTATACAAAAACAATACACGATACATATAAAAATGATTAATTCAAAATAAACCAAATGATTTAAAACTACTTTATATACATTAAACTTTGAGTTCATAATTAAAATCTCACTTATAAATAAAAATTAATTAATAAGACATGCATTTGTTTTACATTTTTTTTAAAAGATACTACATGTCATAGTGATTGTTTTGCCTTGGCTTCTCCGGGGAGGAGTGCATGCATGGAAAAAGATTTTTTTATAACCATAAAATCATGATTATAAATTTTAGAAGTGTTCACCTCGTATTAAGATCACTAAAAAACTGAATGGTATATGAGAGTCTAGGTAAAGGGATTTGTTGTGCAAGTAAAAGATATATCACCTCCAGTGTATTTTACCTAAGATAATCTACATTTGTGTTTGATTGTTTTCGTAGGTCAAATTATCGGTATGTTCTAAGGTTAAAAGTACATCTCTTCGTGAGGGAGTCTATCTTATAAGGTCAAAAACCTAATTGTTTTAAGGTTTGAATTTTAACATCATATTTTTTTATTCTTTTTAATATTGACAGGTGTACTCTATAGTGTAGGTTTACACCCCTATATATTAAGATTTGCACCTAAGTTATAATATGTAAAATAAAAAAAATGGTTGGTGATTTTTTTTTATTTTGGCTGAACTCTAACGGATAATCATAAACTGATTATGATATTTGATTTTGCATTTTAAAACATGAGTATAGATTATTTTTCTTTTTGTGAAAATATGCTCAAAATAATTTAAAATTTGACCGTATACGTGAAAACAAAATATTTTTTCTTTTTTAAAATATATATTGAAGTTGGGCTTGCCCAACTAAATAGACCGACCAAAAAATAATGGGTTAAAATAGCCCATCAATCTTTTTTGATTGGGGTGACCGCAATGTTCAACGCAATCTACGTCCTTTTGTTTACATACAAGTGAACAAGAGGTAAAGGGTGTTACCGTTGTGACAAGAACGTCTAACTAGTGGCGTAAAAGGTGGTCAGTGGCTGCTATAGAAAAAAGAGGAAGCAGTTGTTTCCTTATTATTGTTGTTGTTGTGTGGAAAATAAAATGAAAGACTTGCCGCTAGGGGTCGATAGTGAGATGAAGGGAATTATTGTTGGTGCTCTAAAAAGGAGTTACTGTTGTCGTGTCTAAGTGAAGGAGGAGGAGGTTGTTGCTGCTGACGATGAGAGGAAGACCTGCTTGTACAGTGAGTTATTGTTGGTGCCCTATGATGGAATCTTTGCTGTCGTGGGAAATAAGCGGAGGAAATAACAAAGGTAAAACCACCAAAAAAAAAAAAACTAGGGAATGAGTTGCCTTGTTTTTTCTTTCAAACTTTACCTTTCAATTTCTTCCCCCTTAGGCCAAAACTAGTGGAAGAGAGTAATCTTTTCTTTACCAATATCAAATTTCAGTCATTGATTTAATGCATAATCATTCCACCATTTGTTCAAAGTAGTTGTCATGAGCTATTAAATAGGATAACTGCAGCAGACTGTCTTAATTGTCAACTTTGGGGCTGAACCACAAAGTGTATGGTGTCAATTAGCCTGAATTGACCATACCTCAGTATATGCAAGAATAAGGGGATAATTTTTGAGCATATTTTTTTTTCAAATTTAATGAGGAATAAAGGCCTTAAATGCATCTATAAAATTGGTACATAAGATGAATTTTAGGTGAAATTACAGGGAAGAAAATGAATCACCAAACAACGCATCGTTTGGATACCCTACTAGACTAGACAACATGTCATCTTCTCCTCTTCTTTTCTATCAAAGTTCAAATTTGTTTTATTTATTTATTTTATGATTGCTTTGATTTTATCATTAGTCCCAAACTATTAGTTTTATATAATTAAACCCTATTACACTTCAATAAAGTCCCTAAATTTCCGTGTCTCTTCACTTTAGTCTTTGATGTCAGATTTCTTCAATTTTGCTCCTAATTGACCCCCAAACTTTGATTTTCTTGCAATATTACCCCAAATTTCAACCATTTGACTTCGTAAAAATTATATTTTATCTCCAAAAATTCCAATATTCTCAATTAAGCTCAAATTAGGCTTCCAAACTTATGCTTTCACCCATTAAGTTTCAAATAAAATTAATTTCACCTAATTAAAGTATAATTAAGTCAATGCATTTCATTAAATCCATCAATTGTATCTCAAATTAATTCCTAAACATGATTGACCTTTAATTCGACTCGTGATAAAATCAAATTGACCTATTAAAAGTCTAATTATGCTTTTGAGCTTAATTTTTTTGTAGATTTGTATGATAATCCCTTATTTTGACAATGAATATACACTTTCCTTGTTTTAAGGAATAGTAGAGGTTTGATCGAGCTCTCAAATTCATCTAAAATTTCCAACTTGATTTTTTAACCACGTCAACCCTTTTTTTTTCCTTTTTTTTTTAGTAAATTTTAGGAATAACCTAAAAATAATTTATGACAATTACCCTTCTCTTTATAATGCCTATGACTAAAGTCTCCTGTGAGACTTTAGATAATAAGCATCATAAAGAAGAAAAAAAAAATGAGAAAATGGACTTATCAGATCAAGATATGGTTTTGCCATATGCAAATATTAGAAATGAGGGTTATAAAACATATTTAGTAGGGAGATATTAGATAAGACTAGAAAACACACTACTTAAAATTTGAGGGTTAAATATCACACTTAAAGGATAACAAATTGAGTTTGTGAAGGGAAAAATGATGTTTGTGAAGAGTTGAAAGATAGAGAAAAAATAGTCTCATTGTAATGGATGGTCTTTCTAAGTGAAAAATATGAAGGTGATTTTATTGTAATAGGTGACCTACCTAGGTGAAAACATAAAGATGGTGAAAAATTCAAAGGTGTTCTAATTGTAATGGATGACCTATCTAAGTGAAGATGCAAAGATTGTTTTAGAATTGGGAAAGATATAAACTAGAAAACATATTATTTGAGATGATTGAGAACTAGAAAATACACTCAAAATAAAGAGATAAAGCTAGAAAATGCACTATATTTGTTGATGGTTAAGGTTTAGAAGGTGCACTCATACAAAAAGAAAGAGATAAAACTAAAAAACACACCATTTGAGTTGATGATTGAGAGTTAGAAAACACACTCAAACAAGAAGAAGAGAGATAAAGTTGAAAAATATATTTTAAGAGTTGATGGTTGAAAAACATGCTCAAATAGAAGAAAAAAGATAGGCTAAAAACACACCATCTGAGTTGATAATTAAAGGCTAAAAAACATACTTAAACAAGAAGAAAAGAGATAGGACTGAATAACACATTATTCGAGTTGATGATTAAAGGATAACAATCGCACTCGAAGATATAACTGGGAAATATATTATCAGAATTGATGATTGAGGGCTATAATATACATTCAAAGATAGAGTTGGGAAGCGTATTATTAGAATTGATAGTTGAAAAATACACTCAAACAAGAAATGAAAAGATATGATTGAAAAACAAATTATCTGAGTTAATGATTAAAGATTAAAAAGCACATTCAAACAAGAAAGAGAGAGAAATAATTGAAAAAATCACCATCCAAGTTAATAATTAAGGGCTAGAAAACGCATTCAAATGAGAATAAGAGAGATAAGATTAAAAACAAACTATCTAAGTTGATGATTGAGGGCTAGAAGTGCAATTAAACAATAGAGAGAAAGATAAGATTGAAAAACACTATATATGTTGATTGAAGGCTCACAAGCGCGCTTAGAAAGCCTAACATATCTCTCTCTCTTCTCTCTTAGACAGACAGACAGACACACACATATATATTAGAAATGAGGGGCTATAGCTTTTTTTGATTAAAAAAATAATTTTCAACTTATTTTTATTTAATAAACATCCATATCATGTAAATAAATAAAATTTTCAACTCAAAACACCTATGAAAAGGTCAAAAAATATCTCTCTCTCAACTATGATCTATCCCCTTGATAAACATCTCAATAAATATCTTGTTGTCAAATAAAACTCATTGACATCAAAATTAATATTTTATTGCAAAAATATAGTCATCTAACAACTTTCTCTTTCTTTTATCATTTTGGCAAGCTTCTCTCACATTTCTTAAGCCTATAGACTTAAATGAACAAAATAAGTTTTTGGGCTAAAATTAAAATTCTAAAACTATAAGGACTTAATTGAAAAAGAAAGAAAAATAGATAGGCTAAAAACACTAATTCGTTGACTTTCAATTTGGCTAATTATTCCGTGTTTAATTCGCAGTCCTATATCTTTTAGTTTTTTTTTCAACTAGAATTTAAAATATTATCTCATCAAATTAGATAACAAAAACATTATATCAAGAAAAAAAACTTTAAAGATAAAAACAAAAACTATAAAAGGTGAGGTAGAGAGGAAAAAAGAGTAGAAAAAACACTTTTCATTTATTTTAAGATATTCCCAGAGTTTCCTTGTATTTTAAGTGGTTCATTTTCTTAATTATAATTAAAAAAATTGTTTAATAAAGTTAGATAACAGAAGAATTAATTAAATAAAAAGTTTAAAGATGAAAAAAATTAATAATATTTTTCTAATGTGTTTACATGAAAAATTAATAATATATATTTCACTTGAAAAATTATTAAATTAATTTTTTTAATACTATTTAATTATTTTGATATATTAATATAATAAAAATAATAATATTGTAATATATTTTTAAATATCACATTTCAAATCAATAACAAATACTCGAAGTGTCAGTAAATAATAATAATAACCGTGAATATTTCTTACTTCAAAGTTGAAAATAGACCGTTTTCCAAAATTCCCTGAGTTAGATGTTTGGGAAGCCACCCAAAAGTGTTTTTGGGTGTTTTTGGTCAATTTTTTTTTTTTGAATTTTAAAAACATACGGTTAGTGTTTTTAGATCATTTTGATGTGCTGATATCAAAAATGATTTTTAAAAAATAAAAAAATATCATTTTAATATATTTCGGCACGAAACACACTTTCAAAAACTACAACAAAAGCTCTTCCAAACACTCTCGTAGAGCCTTCCCATGCATGCACAGAAACAAAGAAGCAAAAAGGCAAAAGTCAGTTACAAGTAGTTCCATGTGACTCTGTGTTCTGACGGTGTCTCTCTGGAGGAAAGAAGGGCTTTTGTTGGGTTTCTCTTCTTTATTTTCCTCACTCCCCGAAAGAAAAACTGTCAAAAAATAAAATGGGTTCTTTAAGAAATGGAACAAAGAGTGAAATAAACAGGGAAGAAGATGAACAAGAGCCAATATTGAAGGAACAAAACGAGAGGTTCTGCATGTTTCCAATCAGATATAAGAAGGCCGAGGCCAGTTTCAGGACAGGTATTTCTCTCTTTTGTTCTCTCTCTTAATCTGTTAACTGTCTTTCGCTCTGGTTTGGTTGTTTCTTTGCAGTGGGCATTTGCAACTGCATGGCTAGGTGTTTTGATGGAAAGAGGGATATTTTATTTTTTGGATAGTGGGTTTCCTTATTGTATTGTAAAAATGCTTCCTTTCATAAAATTTGTATTAAATTTGTAACCAATTTCAGTATCAATTTCTGGGAACAATCTTCTTTCCTTTAATTCTATGTCTTTTCATAAGTGGGCTTTCGAGGATTGCTGAGATGGAAACTTCGAATGTGAACTTGTTGCTTCTGCATAAGAAGTAGACAGCCAACCCCTTCATTTTATTTGCTGGAGAAGTCTGCACATGTCTTTTCTTCCTTGTCTACTATTATTCAAATATTTGGAAGTATGGTTCACAGTCAGGATATGGTGTTATATAATTAATTTGGTTTCAATTCATCAACATCTTTCCTGCCAATTTTGTATCTGGTATGTTAGATGTGACTGTCTGAGGTCTGATTGGACTCTAGTCTATACGTAATTTTGCAGAGTTTACTGGATTGATTATAGAGATAGTGTCCTTTTGCTTTAAACAATGACCTGGCATGTTTCTAGTTAGGATATCTCATGGTGCATCCAACTTGATGATGATGTTACACATGATTGGAGATGAGTGCTTAGAAGTTGCAGGTTTTACCCCACACTGAACTAAATGGTAATATATTTGCATTTCAAGTCTAGCTAAAACCAAGAGTTGAGAAAGAAATGGTGTTGGTTTGGATGAAACATAGTTGTCTTACGGGGGCCTTTTTCTGTACTTTTGTTGCATCTTACCAATGGAACGAAACAATAAAGAAGATAGTGTCCATGGAATCAAAGCAGGGTGGTAGATATGGAGAATATGATGCGAGCACTATGTGATTGAGAAGTCTCATTAAGCTAGAGTAAATTCTAACAATTTCATGTTTATTAGCTGTGGTTTATGGGAGAAGGTGAAGATGTTCTGAGCTGTGGTTATGAATCAAAGCAGGGTAGTAGATACAGGCAAGATTGTGAGCTACGCGATTGAGAAGTCTCGTCATGCTGAAAAGTAAGTTCTACCGATTCAAGTATGTTAGCTATTCTTAACAGCAATGATTAGTAGGCAGTTATTTGTAGAAAGGTGGATGTGGTGTAGCTAATTTTTTCCCATTTCAGTACACAATAAGCTGCTTGTTCAAAAGTTAAATCGTTTTGACTTCATGGGTATCCTCTGTCCATCCAACAATGTTGGAGGGAGCTGTATTGGTTACAGTAGGTGAAGTATGTTTTGCTGCTGTGATGAAGAAGATCAATGCAGTCTTCTACAGTGATAATATTGGGGCTCTCATGAATATGGATTAATGAAGTATATTACAGTAAACAGGTTGATCGCTTCTTGCCAGATAGTAATTATTCTACTGATATTTTGTAAGAAGAAGGCAGTGCCACCTGCCATGTTGTGAGTATTGTTAGTGTGTTGGTGGAAATGATATAAAAGAATGCTTTTGAGTTTATGGAAGTGATGGTACGAGAGAATACCCCCCCCTCCCCTCTCTCTCGGTGTTACTGATGAATGTTCTCTTGATATCTTTGTTTGTTGAAATCTCAGGTTCCCTACATGCTGTTTCTTCTTGAGAACTATTTTTTTTTTCCTCGTTTACCTTTTATCCTTGACTTGCTTAATTTACTCTCGTTTACCTTTTATCCTTGACTTGCTTAATTTACTTGTCAGTGTTATTACAGCCGAGGAGGTCGATCTCTCCCGGGACATGTAGCAATGGGAAGCATTGTCTGATTCAGAGAAACACTTCATAAGCCATGTACTGGCCTTTTTTGCCGCATCTGATGGGATTGTCTTGGAAAATTTGGCTGCAAGATTTCTAAATGACGTTCAAATTCCAGAGGTGAATTTCTTGGCTAAGCTCCTAAGAACCATTTGTTACCTTTTCAGTTATGGGTATATTCATGCTCTACCTGTATTTGGATCTCATTTTAAATATCATGCCTGCTTCAAGTTGTATATTGTGTGTTGAATTCAGTCACATAATACTGCTCCTGGTAATCTTTGATCACTTCATGTTCATTTTAAGCAGATTCTTTGTGGACTAGGTGTAGTCAAGGATGCATATTTTGAGAATTAGCTTCCAATTTTTCCAAGCTGACTGTCTAACAGCGTTTACATTGTTTCAGGCTCGGGCATTCTATGGATTTCAAATTGCAATGGAGAACATTCATTCTGGTAGAGTTTTGTGAGTGAAGTTAGTAGAATTTTCTCTTATGGTGCATTACAAACATCCTGATTCAGAAAATTTCTGTTTCTCATCATCAGAGATGTATAGTTTACTTTTGGAGACATACATCAAGGACTCAAGGGAGAAGCATAGGTTGTTCAATGCTTTTGAAAACATTCCTTGTGTGGCTGAGAAGGCAAAGTGGGCATTAGATTGGATCCAGAGGTGTACAACATTCTTCTGTGATACTCTTAAAACAATATATAAAAACTTTGCTAAGAGGATTAGAAGTGCTTTATGAGCTTGTGTTCATGTTGAAACACATGCTTTCAATGATTTCTCACTCTTCTCCATTTTTAGTTCCATGCTTTTTGCAGAGAGACTTGTTGCTTTTGCTTGTATTGAAGGAATCTTTTTCTCAGGAAGGTACTGATCTTTAAATATTACAGCAAAAATATTGCTAAATGTTATTTGTGATATTTGATCTTTCTTTCTTTTTCACTCTGTTGGCATTCATATTGCATATTAAGATTATCTACGATGTTTGTCTGTTGTTGTCTCAGCTTCTGTGCCATTTTCTGGCTTAAAAAGAGAGGCTTGATGCCAGGTTTGACATTCTCGAATGAACTAATATCTACAGATGAGGGGCTGCATTGTGACTTTGCTTGCCTTCTTTATAGGTTAGCTTTTTCCTTCTTGTTCCTTTTTCCTTATATATATTTTAATTGTTGACTTTAATACTTGAGCTACATCAATTTACAGATCTCCTGGTGTTCCTAATATAATGGGAAAAAACATATACAGGAAACATCTATGTTTTTGTTGTTTACAGCTTGTTGCAGAGGCAGCTTCATTGGCAAAAAGTTTATCATATTGTTGGTGAAGCAGTGGAAATTGAGACAAAGTTTGTCTGTGAGGCCTTGCCATGTGCATTGATTGGCATGAATGCCACTCTCATGAGTGACTACATAAAGTTTGTTACTGACCGTCTCTTGGTATTTCTCCATTGATATCCTGCCCTTCTTTTTTGGTTTTCATCATCAGAAAAGGAAATTTACATGTTTGAATTCTTTATTATCAGGTTGCCTTAGGTTATCAGAAGAAGTACAATGTTGAAAATCCCTTTGATTGGATGGAACTCATATCCTTGCAGTGAGTATAGTAACCTTGTGAATGTATTGCTAAATAGCCGGGACAACAAAGCTCCATATGCCTCTGCTTGGTGCCTTAGACTGTCCAAACTTCTATCATAAACGGCGTGGACAAAAAAAAAGTGTTTCTTTTTAGAAGCATTGGTCCGTAGTGGGTCTGTGGTTTCAGCACATTCAGTGTGGGAGGGGGGAAAATAAAGCAGTTGACCTTGTAAAAGAATGGGACAAGGTAGCAATGGTCGAAACTGATATTGAAAAACAACTTGTGCAAATAACGTGTCTACAGATTGTTTCCACCATATTAAATGTTAAAAATGGGATTAGGTGGTGATGTCACAAAGGGCTTTTCACATATTACAAACTGGTGGGCATTTTAAAGAAAGAAAAAAAAGTCAATGTTTTGACTTTGCACATTAATAACGAGTCTACAGATTCTTTCCACCATATTAAATGTTAGCCTAAGCTGTGCAAAAATGGGATTAGGTGGTGATGCCACAAAGGGCTTTCCACACATAAACTGGTGGGCATTTTAAAGAAGGGAAAAAAAGTTAATGTTTTGACATTTTCACTGTTTTATTTTTACCTGCTTGTTTCATTGTGCAGAGGGAAAGCAAATTTTTTTGAGAAAAGGGTAGGGGACTATCAAAAGGCTTCTGTGATGTCAAGCCTGCAAGTTGGCGGGAAAAACTATGTTTTCAAGATGGACGAGGACTTCTAGTCTGGTATGTCATGGCTCCCTCAAGCATCATAAAATTTTGTTACTATTCTTTGGAAGTCCTCGTCTGTCATGACCCCCTCAAGTATCATAAAATTTGGTTACTATTCTTTGTGGTGACATTTTTGTCCATAGTCTACTACTTGATAGCAAACCGATATAGTTTATTTATACTGTGCCGTTTCTAAACTTGTCATGATTTATCATTTCTGGTTGGTATATCTGTTACTTATAGTGGATGTCGTAATCCAAAAGGTGCCATGCCCTAGTATTGCACTGCTTGATGGTCCCAAGGTGGGATGTCAATATCATATTTTGTTTGCTCTTTATACTTTATCTAAACAAATTGAAATTATTACTTATAGCTTGGCGATTTTGAACTGTCTTTCTTTTTGTCATTAAGTCTTCCCATACATTCTGACATGCTTGTGGAACTGTGTAAGTTTGTTAGTGAAATTCCTACCTGTAAGAAGAACTCTGCACCGCGAGGGCTCGTAGTATTCGTTAAATTTCTTGAACATGATAGATAGAGCTTTCAAAGAATCAGAAATGTTCAGAATGTGTGATAGGAAATGTTGCCTTTTCTTTTTGCTAGGAGGGAGGTGTCAATGAGTAATAGTTCAATCAGGTGCCCTTTTCCAATCATGCTTCTAATCCACGGCTTCACTATAAAGTCGTTTGATTAACAGGTTGGAAAGAGAAAAGATGCTGCCTAGATGACTCCATCAGAAGCATTCATGATCAAATAAACTTGTCCACTGCCTCTATAACTGATGAGTTGATGCTAGGGTGGTAGTGTAATCATGATTAAATGAACAAGTGATGTTTTATCATAAGCTTTTAATCAGTTTTCTTTTTTGTCAAAGTAGCAATAAGTGTAATCATGATTAAATGAGTATTGAGTTGTTTACTATTTGATCTGAGGATTTTTCTTTCTGCACAGCCTGATGATCTAATATCAAACACTCTTCTGGTCAATTATAAATCTGTAAGAAATTATGAATTTGTAGCAGGACAGATGATGGAAAAATACAATTTTTTTTCCCTTCTATTTGGTTGTTGGATTGAACTATAGGGTTTTTAAAGCAATCAAAGTTAATTACAAGTTTGGTTAATGGATATATTTAAAACAAAGACCGTAAGAAACTGAATCCTCGTGCATGTTGAGGCAGAGGGAGTGGCTAGAGCCTTGTCTGGGAGGCTTATGCTGAAAAGGTCTGGACTTCGGAATCATCGGGAAGGGAAACCAGAAAATTGTCAATAAGAGCCGCATCCACTGTAGCCTTTAATGTATCATTGTCGCAAGTGTATCATGTCCCTCTCCTCTCCACTGCTTTCGCCTGTCAGTTTGGCAACAAAAGTGGTTGTGAGGTATATTGCTGCACCCTGTTTAGTTTCCCATGGAAACTTAAGTCAGGTAACCCATCACCATTCCTGCACCTAAGCTGGGAAACTCTTGTTTTACATGATTTTCAAGTGGTGTGTCATTATGGCTGATAGGTTTTTCAATCATGTTTGCTTGCCTTGGACGTCAGGTAGGTGGGTTTGGCAAGGGTATTCTATCCTTTATATATATATATATATATATATATATATATATTAGTCTTGACAATATGATGAAGGCTCAACCTCAAGCATGTAGCCATTGGTTTCATCTCTTTTTCAAACCCTCAAGAAAAAAAGTGTGGGGATTGGTGATGATGCAACTCTATTTGAAGAGCCAGATTCTAACCCATATTAACAACTTTATCATCCACCTAACCACTTCCTAATCAGATTAACAACCTCATCTGCAGGGACACAAATGACTAGCCCATTTCACCAACCTCACTCTATCAATCCATATACACAATGCCATTAACATTACAATTTTAATTTGGTTAATCACTTCGTACTACAATTTTATACAACTCTTTTTCTTGAAATATTGATTATATTTTTTTTATAAAAAAAAACTTGTATTTAAAACCACAATCATCAAAGCTAGCAAGCATGCAAACACAGAGTCATCTTAATCATCCCATAGCCCCCCCTGGTTTTGCATGCTTTACCGTTTTCTTACACTACGAGTCACCAGAAGTGGATAAGCTTCGAGCTTGTCAATGGAAGAATTATATGCCCTTTGAGAATTTGCTTGAACCCTTTTCACCAGCAAACACTTTCTTACCTTTTCTGATAATATTCGGTGGAAAATGTTGAGCCTTCGACAAAGACGGTCCCATTTTTAATCGATATCTCCGAGAATGCATCTATGTTATATTAACAAGTAAAGATATTAAGTGTCTTTTGATATTATGATCATTTTTATGGTCACAGATTGATTGACTTTTTTTAGTTTATTTATAAATAGCATGTTTAAATAATAAAAATCAAATAATTTTAAAAATATAATAAATGGCAAAAAACAAGGAATAAACCCTGCCGGCTCGAGGGCGTACCTAACCCCAGAGGGATGTGCCCTTTGCATGACATCAAAAGGCACAAGCAGACATTATCAAAGGATAAAAAGCAGTCCCCCTCCCGCACTGCCACCACCAACATATCCCATGGTGAATGGAAGTGGATACGAAATTTACACCGTATTAAAAAAAATATTTGTTTAAAATTAAAGTTTTTAGATATTTTAATATTAAAAATAATATTTTTAAATAAAAAATATTTTTAAAACCAATCATCTAATCTTACCCTTCTAACTGTCCACACCCAAAGCAAACGTGGCACAAGAAGTACTATGATAACACAGCATGCTGCTGGACCAACTCTTGGTGATGTGATGGGATGGGATTCAGAAAACTCTCCCCTCTTGTCATGATCTCCACCTACCCCTAACCACTAATTATATATTTTTCTCTCTTTATTTTTTTTATTTTTTTAGGTCAAAATACCTTTATCAACACTCTCTTCTCTTTCCCTTTCTTTTTTTAAGACGGTAAAGATAAAAATTTAAAATTAAAATATTTATTCTCTGGGTTTGAGTCATATAATTAACCTTTAAAACCTATTAAATTAATTAAAATATACATGAATATCTATATTAATAAAAAAAAATAAATTTGAAATGGATGACTTGGAACTCCGAGGTGATACGTTAGTTTCTTATAGGGTCATGGTTTTTTTTTCTTAAATATAATTTATGATAATATTAATCTATTTCCCAACAAATCATTGCATTATTTTTTTAATATCATTTAATATGAACTAAATTCTAAATTTATTATTAATTTTTTTCTTCTATAAAACATGTTAATAAAATAAAAGAAATAATTTAATGCACTAACATTCATCAATATAGTCCTTATCAAAGTCTACTTTTCCATAAATTCTGAATTTAGCAGATTGATCGCTATCATTCACAAGTGTTTTCCTCGAAAACAAATAAATCTAAATAGTACCCAAAATTAGGACTTATTTTTTTAGAAAGAAAGAGCTAGGCCAAATTTGATCCAACGAAATTAAGATTCCTTTGGTGGGCCATATCTCTGAAGAGACAGGTTTGCTTGTCCCACATCGCCCCATAGAGATTCCCACTACTACCCTCACCTCTGTTTGACTTTCCCACTTGCACCAACAAGAGGAACATACCCCCCCCCCCAATAAGTCTACAGAATTCAGTTTCTAGTTCAAAGCCAAAGAAACGGAAGCTTATCAGCTGCTGCTGCTGCTGTTATGGTGTTCAATACAAACCCATGAAAGTTTTCTGTTCCTCAAGTGAAAGTAAGAAATCCACAACAATACTGGCCACAAATGGCCATATCTATGCAAAACACTGTCTGGGACAGAGTTTTAGAGATAACTAAGGTGGCCCAAGAAAAGGGCAGTGATCCTCTAATATGGGCTCTTCAGGTATCATCTAGTTTGAGCTCTAGTGGAGTCAGTTTACCCTCTCCAGAGCTTGCTAATGTCTTGGTTTCTTACATTTTTTGGGATAATAATATGCCCATTTTGTGGAAGCTTCTTGAGAAGGCCTTGGCTCTCAAGTTTGTGCCTTCTTTGATGGTTCTTGCACTTCTTTCTGACAGGTTTCGTTTTTTTCTTGTTCATGTTCTTGACTTTGTCTTTGCCTTTCTTTGGTTATTTAATTTGATGGGATTTCCTTTCTTTGAGGTAATTAAAAGTTGGTTAAGTTTGAGTCTTTTCTGTTTTTTTTTGGTCAAGAGTCAATATTCTGTTATTTTTATACCTCAATGTCAAAAGCTCTTGCTTTTATGTATGTTAGCAATTGCACACTTAATTCAGTTTTCTGAACATAGACTATTTCAGTTAGACCTTACTCGTAAAATTTGGAGGAGTGGGCTTTCTTTCTTTCTTTCTTTGTTTTTTCTTCTCTTTTTGAGTGGGAAAGGCCCATGATAAGTGAAGGCTGTAATTCTTCTGGGATTCTATTTCTAGAAAAGTTTTCTGCTGTTAAGCAATGCCAAAATAAGATCTTGATCTGGATTTGATTTCCTGTATAATTTTCGAATACAGGTCTGCACAGTAGGAATGTTTTGATTCATTATGGATGTGTCTGGCATTTAGCATTTAGATCAGTGATGTAGCCCCACATTGCCATCGTTTCTTTTTTGTTGCGTAATGGTTCTTACAGAATCTAGAGATTCAGATTTCAATCAGCTCTGTTTTGGATTACTCGTGTATTCACTTGTTGTTCTTTGACTGGGAAGTGATATGTAGGTTGGACATGGATTTGTCTGTTTCATATTAGTGCTGAATTTAATGCATTTTGGTCTTTTTTTTTCAGTGAAAATTTCCGGAATCCCTTCTTTATCCGGTATACTTTATTTTTAAATGTGATTATGTGAATTCTTAGTATTGCTTGTTTTCACAGGGTTGTTCCATGCAGACGGTCTCGGCCAGTGGCATACAGGCTCTATATGGAACTCCTTAAAACATTTGCTTTTGCACTGAAGGGACAAATTAATGTGCCAAACTTTGAGATGTGAGTTCAAGTTTCATCTTTTGTACCATATGAGAATTGGAGACTTTGCTTGCTTTGGCAGTGTCAATGATCTAAAATGTGACTCCATTTGCCTTCTTGTTACCATTCAACAGCCAATGGGATTCCTCATTTCCTTATGTGTGCTTAGTTGCTGCAAACTGTGCTGGTTTATGCCTTGTAAAGCTATATTCTTTATTTGTGCTTTGCAAGCGAAGTGGGGAAAAAAGAATGAAGAAAGAAGGAAAAGAACTTAAGGGTGTAAAAAATTTCCGTGGAAGAAAGATCAAGAGCGTTTAAAGTTCCCAAGATGACATAGATAAAGTCTAAACTGTTGTTGCATGCAACACTTGTGAAGTTATGTCTCCCATTGGTTTATTATCTCTTACATTCGAGCTCCTGATTGCTTATGATTTCATAGTATACAATTCATGAATACTAATAAAAAAGCTAGCATTCTCAAGCTAGGTAGTGATAAGTAAGGTAGCATTCCTTTTGTTTTATACCATAATTGTCTAGAGCATAATTAGTTTACACATGCAATTTGTGCCTTCTTTATTGCAGGATCATGACATCAATAGATGGTGTTCTTCATCTTTCCCATAATTTTGGTCTGAAAGCTACCAATCCTGGGATTCTGGTGGTTGAGTTTCTCTATTCAATTGTGTCACAATTGTTAGATGCCTCATTGGACGATGAAGGTTTGTTGGAACTTATGCCAGAGATGAAGTCCAGATGGGCAACAAAACCTAAAGAAATGGAAATTGACACAAATGATAATTACAACCAGATGGAAACTGAGTATCACGTGAAATTGTATAAGATGAATACTATAATGGCTATTGAAATGATTGGAAAATTATTCCAAGATAAATCAACCTCAAGGATTCTCGACTTGGTGCGCCAGAACTTGTATGTATCTTTTACTCTGTACAAATTGCTTCTTAAAATTATCATCCAACTTGAGAGCCTGTTTGATAGTATAGTTGAGATTGCTTCTCAAAATGATTTTTGTTCAGAATTGAATTAAAATCATGTTTTTTTTTTAAAAAAATTATTTTGATATTAGTACATCAAAATGATATGAAAACACAAAAAAAAATTAATTTAAAGCAAAAAAAAACAAAAAAAACAATTTTTTTCAGAAGTGTTTTTGAAATGGAGTGCCAAATAGACACCTAGTTATGCCAATCAACCTGAGATTTAGATTTATGTACTTTCCATTCTCAACGGACACCCTCATCTACCAAAAGGATTTTTTCCTGGCATTGAAATGCAGTGTGATCATTGCCCTTAAATTGAATATGGTTGAAATTGATCTTGGTGAAGTTTTCTCCTATTTATTCATGGTATCACATGAGTTGTACTTGCCTCTTCCTCTTGGTCATATGCTTCAAATTTTAGCAGTCTATAGTCATTGTGACTCTTCACAAGTAGCTTGTTTGAGCTCAGTTGGGCCTGTGGTTTGGATGTGCAACCAATCACACTTGCTTGCCACTTTTTCAGTCCAACACATTGGATAAGGATCATCCAGAGATTGCAGCTGCTTGGAACACATTCATCAGCATTAAGAAATTCAAAATTTCCAACTGCTGAGGATCTTCTGCAGCTGACTACAGATTCAGGCTGTAACTTAGTGTTTTGTCGAGAATCCAAGACAAGTTCACTGCAAAACCTCCATTCAGTTATGGCTTTTGGATCTCTAGTGTCTTCCTATGGTTTGTGTCAAGGAGCTAGTCGTTCTGCTCTGTGGCTTCCTCTTGATCTTGCATTAGAAGATGTCATGGATGGGTATCAAGTTAATGCAACAAGTGCTATTGAAATCATAACTGGTAGGGCCAGAGTTGAGATATCCTTTCAGCCCGTATAATGTTATCTCAATTGTAACAGACCATGTATCAAATGAGTGTGAAAATTTAAATTTTCATCTTGTGCAGGTTCAATTAAAGCCCTTCAAGCAATAAATGGAACCACATGGCATGAAACCTTTCTAGGCCTTTGGATTGCAGCTCTCCGTCTTGTTCAAAGGGTCAGGATCCATTTTTTTCTTGATTTAAAATTTCCTCATACATATATTTAAAAGAAATGTTGTGGAGCATAAATTTGGGGTTTCATAGAAGTCAAGGCTACACACACCTTATGCTGACTGGAATGGTTTTCCAGAGGGGGATAGAAAATTTCTCTCTTGGTTTGTTAATTGTCCTTTTGGTCTGAATTTCACTTCATTCCCATCTAGGGATTATTTTCATTGAATTCGTTTATTCAAGAGGCTTCACATTTGTTTATGGAATTGAATGAGTTTATTCCCTAGCTTTTCAAGAGCTTATTCTTCTTTGTTTTAAGAGGTTATTTATGTAAATCATTCGTAATTATCCTTGATTGTCAGGAAAGGGAACCCATTGAGGGTCCTATCCCTCGATTGGATGCTCGCTTATGCATTTTACTATCCATCACAACTCTAGTGGTTGCCGATCTTATTGCTGAAGATGAAAACACGCCTATTGATGAATCAGAATGTGGCTCAACAAATCAATGGAAAGAAAAAAAACATCCAGGAAAACTCCGCAATGATTTAGTGTCCAGCTTACAGCTACTGGGTGATTATCAGACATTGCTGAGTCCACCTCAGTCTGTTGTTTCTGCAGCCAATCAGGCTGCTGCGAAAGCAATGTTATTTGTTTCAGGCATCAATGTTGGGAGTGCATACTCTGAGTGCATCAGCATGAAAGACCTGCCGATAAACTGCTGTAAGTTATGTCTGGTTCTCATTGAAGTTTATCATTAGTGCATTAGGCAATTACTCAAAGAGACAACTATGTAGCAGTTGGCATCTGGTCCTGTAATCTTTCTCAAATAACCTGTCAAATAAAAGAAAATGGGACAACTTTCTGAATTCCTCAACAATGTTTCGAGCAACACTATCTTTGATAGAGGATCAAAAAATCTTGTAGGAATGTAGGATAGATTCAGCAATAAATGCTTAAGGGTTTCCTTGGGTGAACAATGCACCCCAAACATCCCCCCAAAAAACCACAAAGAATATCCTTACAACTGAATAGAATGGAAGTGGATTGCACATGTGCACACATAAATATGCATTCAGAGATGGATCCAGGAGGGATCAGGGCCGCCCCCCCTCTCCATTGGATGAAAATGCTGCCTTTTTTATTTTCCTCGCTGTTCAATCCTTGCAAGTAAAATGCTTCTAACATTTTTTTTTTCTTAATTAAGTTAAGTTAAATGCCTAGAAAGAAAATAATTGACATGTTTGATTCCTCTCACTATAAAGAGAGGAGAAAAAAAGAATTCTTGGCCTCTTGAGTCTTCAATCCTAGATCCCTCACTTTCTGCATGTGTGCAGTCAATCATTTGCAAAAGAAGAAAGGAGGCATTGGTATCAAATGGCTTTGCTTTCTAGAGAAATGCAGAAAATGTTAATACCTGCACCGCAACAGTTTTGTGGAGAAGTTTTTTTACATAAGCAGGAGTCATATCTGTTAAACCACAAGGCAAAATGGCATAGCATTTATGTACTGAGCAATTATTGATCCAAGTGAAGTGATGTCATATCTGTTGAATGACTTTTTTTATGCTTGTAAACTTTGCAGTTGTCTTTTTGTCTTAATAATAGGAATCTTTTCTTTTTCCAACATTCTGTTGTGTTTGATGTTTTGTCTAAGATCTCTCTGTTACTTTTATATAACATTCGCTCCAATGTACCCAATGCAGCGGCTGTACCATGTTTCATCCATCTGGGCTGTTGCTTATTCTTTCAACACACCATTGAGGTTTCCTAATCATAGGTCTTGTGCTCTTACTTTCAGCTGGAAACATGAGACATCTGATTGTTGAGGCTTGCATTGCAAGAAATCTATTGGACACATCAGCATATTTCTGGCCAGGGTATGTCAATGGATGCATCAACCAAATACCTCAAAGTATGCCAGCTCAGGTGCCTGGTTGGTCATCATTCATGAAGGGGGCCCCACTTTCTATGTTGATGGTCAATGCTCTGGTTTCAAGTCCTGCTTCAAGGTATTCCCACACTTCATCTTAAAATTGCTGCTGTGAATTTATCCGTATTGAATTTCTGTTGTTGAAACTTTATTTTATGCAAAGCTAGAGAAATAGTAGTCCATTGGATCAATTCATCCCCCCATCTCTTTCACAATGCCCTTTCAAGATTCAGTTCAAAACCTTCTCCCTTGTATCTCTTTTTTTGGATTCTGTAGCTTAATTATATTAGAAGAAATAACTAGAGAGATTGGGAAGCTTGGGTCTTTTTAATTGAGAGATTATTTATAATGGGAATTTTAGGTGGGACCGTTCTTTGATGAATTCCAACTTTTAAGGTACATTAGTTTTAAGGCTTGATATATTGGTTTGCAAAGTAAGAAAAAAGAAATCTACATAAAAGAGTCTAGAGATGATTCTTTTAGCTATTACCTTTTGTATGTGGATGCTTCCTTCAACACAAAAGCCAAGGATGAAGTCTGTAAATAAATTTTCCTGATCCTTTGATTTCTTTGATTTTGTCCTGGTCTTCAGTACTTTTTTTCTTTCCTGAAGCCAGGTATGTCAGATGCTCTTTTTTGTAAATTAACCAAGGGTAAAGCAACTGAATTTAAGATCATGGATTTGATGGAAGCTTAGCAGAGCTCGAGAAAATATTTGAGCTTGCGGTCAAGGGATCAGACGATGAGAAGATATCTGCTGCTACAGTTCTTTGCGGGGCTTCTCTTCTCCGGGGTTGGAACATACAGGTAAGCAGATACATGGTAACTGTGAAAGATTTTGTCAAGTGAACTGCTTTTTAGAAACCACCCCCAAAATCATTCAGAATATTTTAACGTCTTAATTATTATGCAGGAACACACTGCTCATTTCATCACTAGATTATTGTCTCCTCCAGTTCCTGCAGTATATTCTGGGAGTGAGTCCCATTTGATACGATATGCTCCAATCCTGAATGTACTAATCGTGGGAATAGCAACTGTGGATTGTGTTCAGATTTTCTCCCTACATGGCTTGGTGAGGGAGTTGCCTGATTATTGATGCTCAATCTTCCTCTGTTTTGTTAAATAAATGATTTTATTGTTGGTTTGCATGTAATTTGTTGATTTTGAAGATACTTAGTGTTTGGTTAAACTTGTGCAATTTTCCATGTACTTTGATTACCTTGAAAGCTGGTTTGGCCTCTGAGAAATGAAACAGTAGCTTGAGCACCACTGAACGATGTGGTTGAAATTGAAGGTGCTTGGTTGTATGAAGCAAAACTTTAGAGATTGCTAATTTAAAATTGGACATAAACATGATACTTAATAATTTAGAGAGATGTTTCCTGTTGAAGGAGAAGAATCATGCAAGACTCTTGTAAGTGGCCCATTGCATTGGACGAAGGCTTTTCTTTTGGCAATTTAGTTAGGCTACTTTTCGGTTCTTGATTGGAGCATATTCTGAAATTGGAAAACAGGAACAGGGTAGAAAAAGAGATGAGAATGATTGACAAAACTACAATTGGGACAGCTACTCATACCATCATGATATAGTGTGCTTATGGGTTTTATTGGATTTGGAATTTATAACACATCATATCTTTCAACGGGATTTATTTTTCTTGAACAAGAAATTTAATTTGCTTGTTTTGATTCTTCAGTTATTTCCCTTCAGTGGCATTTTTTCATTAGTGATTGGGATATTTATTTCATCTACAAGCTAACTCCTTCCTCTTATATTTTTTTTTAATGCTTTCCAGGTTCCACAACTTGCATGCTCATTGATGCCCATCTGTGAGGTTTTTGGTTCATGCGTGCCTGATGTCTCTTGGACTTTGCCCACAGGAGAAGACATCTCTGCCCATGCTGTGTTTTCAAACGCATTTGCTCTTCTTTTGAAGCTATGGCGGTTTAATCATCCTCCTCTTGAACGTGGAGTGGGAGATGTACCCACAGTTGGATCCCAGCTAACTCCTGAATACCTTCTATCAGTACGAAACTCCCACCTAGTCTCCTCTGGAAACATCCTCAAGGATGAGAACAAGAGGAGACTCTCAGCAGTTGCGACTTCATCATCTGCACAACCCATATTTTTGGACTCATTTCCCAAATTGAAAGTCTGGTATCGACAACATCAAAAATATCTTGCTGCGACTCTCTCTGGTCTTGTTCATGGAACTCCTGTTCATCAGATTGTCAACGTGCTTCTTAACATGATGTTCAGAAAGATTAATAGAGGAAGCCAGTCATTAACGACTGTTACTTCTATAAGTAGTGGTTCATCTGGACCTGGAACCGATGATTCTACTCCAAGACCTAAATTACCAGCGTGGGATATCTTGGAAGCTGTTCCTTTTGTGGTTGATGCTGCTTTGACTGCCTGTGCTCATGGAAGACTTTCTCCCCGTGAACTGGCTACAGGTTGGTATACACCTCTCTGATTTCATCTGTATAGTGGGGTCATAGAGGGAACCTGAAAATTTGTAGAGCTTCTGTTTAGAAGACTTATCCTTGAGAAACTGGAAGTTTCTGGCAACACTTGCCTGTGATGCCTTAGATTTTTTCAAATGGCTTCTATTCATGTGGCCTGGTAACCTAAATCGAAGACAGTCTGATAGTGTTTGCTGATACATGACCCTTTTATGATAAAAGTAAATTATTTTTCATTGTAGCCTTGGCCAATTGCATGCTGTTATAACTTCATGACTTTTGAACTCTCAGGTCTTAAAGATTTAGCTGATTTTCTTCCCGCATCTTTGGCAACCATTGTGAGCTACTTCTCGGCTGAAGTAAGTCGTGGAGTGTGGAAACCAGTATTCATGAATGGTACAGACTGGCCCAGTCCTGCAGCCAATTTGTCCATTGTCGAGGAAAAGATCAAGAAAATATTAGCTGCTACTGGTGTTGATGTCCCAAGCCTTTCAGCAGGTTTTTTCTTGCTAAAATTCTAAGTTCCAGATGCTTTTACTATAATTATTTCTTCCAGGAGCTGCATTGCTATGCGACAAGGGGGAGGAAAAAACATTTAAACCACCACACAATGTTTTTGGCATGCACAGATAGTTTGAAGTAGTGGCTTCCAAGTCAAAAGCATTATATTACTCTTCATTTTAACATTAATTAACTATCCTATTTCTGCACTCTACATGTGCTAGATGTAACATTAAACCATCATTGGCAGTATAGAAACATGGTTCTGCTATAAGACTGCTGCAAATATTTTCCTATTTGTGTTCTAGAAATGGTTTCTTAGATATTCTAACTAAGACTTGTCATTCTCACAGGTGTGAGCTCTCCGGCTACAATTCCACTACCTCTGGCTGCTTTTGTGAGCCTCACCATAACCTATAAAATTGACAAAGCCTCGGAACGATTTCTCAATTTGGCTGGTCCAGCCTTGGAATCCCTTGCAGCTGGTTGTCCTTGGCCCTGCATGCCAATTGTGGCATCTCTGTGGACCCAAAAGGCAAAGCGATGGTTTGACTTCCTTGTGTTTTCTGCATCCCGCACTGTTTTCCTTCACAATAATGATGCAGTGTTTCAACTTCTTAAAAGCTGCTTCTCTGCGACTCTTGGTCCGAATGCCACAGCTATATCAAGCAATGGTGGTGTTGGAGCTCTTCTTGGCCATGGGTTTGGTTCCCATTTTAGCGGGGGGATTTCCCCAGTTGCTCCGGGAATTCTCTATCTGCGTGTTTACCGAAGCATCAGAGATATTGTATCGATAATGGAAGACATTATATCACTCATGATGCTTTCTGTGAGAGAAATAGCATGTAATGGCCTTCCCAGGGAGAGGTTAGAGAAGTTGAAGAGATCAAAAAATGGACAGTGTGGACAGTTTTCACTCACTGCAGCAATGACTCGGGTGAAACTTGCAGCTTCACTTGGGGCCTCCTTAATATGGTTATCTGGTGGCTTAGGTTTGGTCCAGGCGTTGTTTAAAGAAACTTTACCATCTTGGTTTATAGCTGTTCACAGGTCTGAGCAGGAAGAAGGGTCCAGGGGGATGGTCGCCATGCTTGGGGGTTATGCCCTAGCATTTTTTTCACTACATTGCGGGGCACTGGCTTGGGGAGTTGACTCATCATCATCATCATCAAAACGCCGTCCCAAAGTACTTGGTGTGCACATGGAATTTCTTGCAAGTGCACTTGATGGGAAAATATCACTTGGCTGTGATTGGGCCACTTGGCGGGCCTATGTTTCTGGTTTTGTTAGCTTAATGGTAAGTTGCACGCCTTCTTGGGTGCTAGAGGTGGATGCTGATGTTTTGAAGAGATTAAGTAAAGGATTAAGGCGGTGGAATGAGAAGGATCTTGCCCTGGCTTTGCTGCAAATTGGTGGGGTGAATACTATGGGCGAGGCTGCTGAACTGATAATCGAAGATCAATGATTTCCAGTCATTTTCTAGTTTTATAGGTTAGCCAGTTTTCTAACATGTAGTTGCACCCAAATCTTATTCAAATGTAAGCTTTTTTCAACTTCAGGAACAGAAAGGGATGTCTTGTACAAAAGATCTGTTATATATGTAACACAGGCTACTACACCATGGACTGTTGAAGTGCCTGCGTAGATAATTGTGTAGATTATTTTGATATCGTGGTAGTTGCTGTTCTTTTAAAATACCAGTACGGGGTAGAAAAGGAGTCGTCTCTGACAAGGTTTTCAATCTGTTTTGGATGGGGTTTTATTGTTTTTAATCGACATGGAATGTTTTTGTTTTGATGTGTTTTAATGTTTTTTGGGGTTGTAATGTTTATATATACTCATGTCGATTAAAAACAATAAAACCCTATCCAAAACAGATTGAAATATATATATTAATTCAAAAAATAATTTAAAAATAAAATAAAATTATTTAGAATTGTGTAATTTAATTTAAAAAAGACATAGTAAAGTGATTTTTTTAAATAAAATTATGAACATGTATAATATTACGATAATATTATCATCAATCTTGTAAGGTTATTATATAATCTGATTATTCTGAAATTTTAAGATAGTATATATAAATATGTCAAGATTCCTAATAAATTTTCATTTCAATCTAACGGTCGGATTAAAAGATATGATTGATATTGTAAAATTATTTATTATTTAAAAAAAAAAACACAATTTGGCCGAAACAAAATAGGCAAAACAAAACCTACTTGTTTTGGCTGATATTTTGTTGAAAAATTCAAAACGAGCCGAAATTTAAACTGAGGTAAAAACAATGTCATTTTATCTCATTTTTTTTAACTAATATAAAATATTTCAGCATAACTATGTTAGAAACCATTAACTTAATATATAAAAAAACATGATACCCAAATATGTTTTATGCAATGATGTAATGGGGGTACCAAATCCATATAATATAGAGACATTCAAGCTTTACCACCTTAAAATATTAGCATGTCTTAGTTCTATAAACCTTTGATGTTAATATTGGTTGCCAATGGCCGATCAAATGAACATGCTCTAAAGATTTTTGAGACGTGAAAGAAATGTTTCATCATGATTCATATTAAAAAGAAGATAGCAGAGGAAAGTAGAGAAACAACATCATCTTAAAGTGTAGAATCAAAAAAGAATATTTACTTGAGAGAATTCATTTTCCTATTTTGGATCAATCACTTCAGTTCCACTTCAATTACCAGAATCAAAATGATATTCCACACTATGAACATGTTGTAGATCTTGTCGACTTAATGTAGAGAAATGAAATGGAAGGAAAGAAAGAAAATGATGGTCTTTCATTTATGAAAACATATCTTTTCATAGTGGGTTATGTCTCTATTTATATAAATAGAGAAACAGTTTTTAGTAACTTCTCTAGATATATAGACCAGACTCATCTCTTATAGGCAGACTAGGCTCAGCCCAATAACAAATATCTCCCACTCGCCCATAAAGGACTAAATCTATCTAGGACTAGGCTCAACTCAATAACCAATATCTCCCACTTCTAATCCAAACTTACACATAAATTTCATACTTGATGAAAGGATTATGCGACTTAAAGCACACAAATAAAGGAACTCCAATATATATAAATCTAATATAGGTAAGATAAGAGACATCAATCTTATAATTAATTATTCCTTAGAGTGTACTAATATACCCCAAGCATTTTTAGTTACACATGAATTAATATAATTCAATCTTTCATGAATTTCATACTCAATTCATCATGACAATTACATGTATTCTAAATCATATCAAATTTATTTAAGTGATATGATCCCGACCAATGAATATAAGTAATAAGTGTAGAATTAAAATTACTTTTTCTTTCACTCTCACATCACTTAGATCTAAATTAACTCATTTTCCTTAGAGCATTCTTTCAAGTCAAATCATTCCATAACCATGGGATATACTCTTAGAGTAGAGATCATTTATTTATCACCTTATGATATAGTCAAAAGTAACAAAGGATAAGATTTTGAGATCTTAGATATGATCTCTAGGGCTTACAAAATAAAGGAGTAGAGATTTATTCTTTACTCCTGTAATGGTCATCAACACATGTAGTCCAAAATACATGTTATAGTTGAGTGTACTTTTTTCTTTTTATAAAGACAAAGAGTGTATGTCGTTGCTCTCCTTGTTAGAGAAAACACATTATATGAGTCTTAGTCTTATAGCTAAAAACATAGACTTCAAATTAGAAATTCTCATTTGCTCATTGTCATTAGTGGCAAATGAATAATTTCATACCCAACTTCAATCATAGTAGACATATGAATGGTGAGAATTCATTCATGTTGATTCTTTTATTTAAGAACCTCATTTTGGTCCTAACCAAGGTGAATTTTTTTATACTTTTGAGTTAAAATAGCTCCCACTACATCCAAGTCGTTTTTTAAGCATTCAAACTCAATTAGTCTCATCTTTACGCACTTTACAAATATTAGAGGCGATTGTTCATGTGAGTGAGCCAATCTAATTCTATCGACATACTTTAACAAACTATATTATACAATACTCAATATATCCATAAACAAATAATAAATAAAATGATATTCAAATGGCATTTATTCATTACTTAATCATTGTAAACCTTTGTGTGATCCTTAAAACTAGTTATTTTACTAATTATATTCTACATAGACCAAAGGATTTTACATGTCTAATAAATACATCCCTTACCATTGGTTTTGTGAGTGGATATGCAACCATAAAATTTGTAGAAATGTGTTTTAGGATCACATCATGGTCAGTAATTGAGTCTCTAATATAGTGATATCTCATTTAATGTGTTTGGTCTTTCCATGGTATTTTGGATATTTGGCATAACTATTGCAGTAGTGTTATCACAATAAATCATCATTGAATCTTATGCTAATTTGATAATTTCAAATGATACCAGAATTTTTTTAACCAAACGATATCTTATGCTGTTATGAAAAAAGCTATATACTCAGCTTCCATCTACATATGGTTATACAAGATTGTTTCTTGCTCCTCCATAGTATTGCACTATCATTAAGAGAAAAACACATCCTGAAGTTGATTTAGATTGGTCAACATCAGATTAACCAATCAATCATAAATCTTTCTTTCCTTGGTAACATAACATGTAATTTAAAGTTCCTCTCAGATATCGTAGAATTCTTTTGACTGCCATCTAGTGTTTTTGACCAAGATTTGATTGATATCAGCTAACTAATCCAATAACATAACATATATTAGGAAATGTGTACAAAATTGCATATATCAAACTACCAACAACATTGGCATAAGGTACTTTGGACATTTTCTTGTTTTCTTCTAGAGTCTTGGGGCACACATCACTACTTTGGCTCAAATTTTTATCAACAGGAGTGTCCATTGATTTGCTATCTTACATGTGATAGCACTCTATCATCTTTTTGTTATAAGTCTCTTGAGTTAAATCCAAAAGCCTTTTAGTGTGGTCTTTAATGATTTTCACGCCAAGAACAAAGTTGGCCTCACCCATGGCTTTCATTTCAAAGTTTGATGACAACTATTTTTTTGTAGTATCAATCATCTTTTTGTTGTTATCAACTATTAAAATGTCATCAACATATAAATATAAAATTACAAAACTATTGTTGAAACATTTTAAATACACACAATGATCTTCTTCCATCATTGTAAAACCATCCTTAATGATAGATTGATGAAACTTGATGTTCTATAGTCTAGAGATTTGCTTAATACCATATGTCACGACGGTGATTTTTTGCACTTTGCGCCCCGCCATCCCCCGGGTTTGGAGAGATAACGGCGCGCGGTGAAAAAAGGGGTTGTTTTATAGCTGTAAAAATTACAACTATAATTATAAGGAGTCATCACCTAGTATTAAGGTCACTAGGAACCTAATTATCTGCGAGAGTCTTGGGTAAGGGGACTTTTTGTGCAAGGGGAAGACGCGTCACCCCTAGTGCACCCTACCTAAGGTAAACTGCATTGTTGTTTGATTATTTTTTTCTAAGTTCAAAGTTTTTACACTACATTTAAAAAAAAATATATTTTTTTTTGTCTGCGAGTGTGCTTTACGATGTAATCGTACACCACGGTTAAAGATCTTTTTTTTTAATCTACGGATGTACTTTAGAATGTAATTTTACATCGTAGTTAAAATTCTTTTTTTCATCTGCGGGTGTACTTTACAATATAAATTTAAACCGTAAAGGCTAAAACAAAATAATTTTTAAATTATTTTTGACATTTTGGCTGAATACCAACGGATAATCGTAAACTGGTTACGATACCCAATTTTGTTTTAAAACATGAGAAAGATGCTACATTGTTTATACGAAAAATATGATGGAAAATTTTTGGAATTCAGCCGTATGCACGAAAACAACATATCTTGTTTTTTTTTTAAATGTAATTTTTATGTTTTTTTTAATTTTTAATTTTTTTCTTTTTGTGATTTAAAAAAAAAGGAAAAATAAGTAAGATAAAATAAGTAAATTAAAAAATTAAAAAAACAATTGAAGGCTGGACTGCCCAGCCTTGATGGGCTAGTCTGCTGGGTTGGGTCGGGTCAGCCCAGCCCGAATAATAAATAAAAAAAGAGATTAAACGAAGAAGAATGTGAACAGTGCATAATTAACACCGTTCATGTTCATGAACAGTAAATGGTCCACTTCGATGGGAGGGTTACCTGTTGATGCAGTCGTGTAGAGAAGGTCGAGGTGGTCTTTCTGTCGTGGTGGCGTAGAAAACGGAGGCCTGTGGTGGCCGAAATGAGGGCTGGAAGCTTGCTGGTCACCGTCACTGCACTCACCGTTGCTGCTTCTGCTCTGCTGGAGGCCACGTCTGGGTGGCTTACGTGGTGGAGGAGCTTTTGGTGGATAGAATGGTGGCATTGGAGGGTGGATGGATGCTGTTGGAGGAGAGGGTGGTGGCTGCTTCACGTCTGTTTTTAGAGAGAGAGAGAAGCGATCGGGGAGAGAGAAAACGAGGTTGCAGCGGGGAAGAGAGGAGGGAACTGTTGCCTGCGATGGAGTTCTAGTCGTGGGTTGGCTAGAATGCTCTCGTGTGTCATGTGTCTGTGTTCGTCGCCTCCTCGCTGTCAAAATTTTCTCCCCTGGTTTTATTTCATCCTCTGTCAAAGTTTCCCCAGTTTTTGATCGTTTAATCCCGGTTTCAGAATTTTCTCCCCCCTATTAACTATGGTTTTCTCTTCTCTCTTGTCACTGTCCCTTCTTAGCAATTTCCCCTCGTTTTTTTTCTAGTTTTGCAGCCCTTTTTCCCCAGTTTATCTCATCCTTTTTTTCTCGTGATAGTCCCTCACACTGCCATTTTCCCAAAGTTTTTTTCTTCCAATTTTCAGCCCGTCCCCTCTAGTTCGTGTATTTTCTTCTGCTATTTATAGTTGAAGGAGGTAAGGTCCTGGGTATGGGGGCGTTGTCAAGGTATGGTGCTTAGGAATGGTGTGGCATGATGAGAGTGGTGGCAGGTATGGTGCAGCATGGCTGTTGGAATGGCCAACCATGGCCGTCGGCATAATTTTTTTTTTTTTAATTTTGAAATAATTAGGCTGTGATAAAAAATAATTTTTGATGGGAAAATCTAGGAAGAACGATGTTTTTTTGTTCAATTTTGGCTTCCGATTTCATCTGAAAAAGTTTCGTCACCGAAATTCCGATCGTCTCAATTTAACCCAAATTAGGTTTTTAAACTTAATTTCTCACTAATTAAGCCTTTAATAAAATTAATTTGACCCATTTAAAGTATAATTACGCTCTTGCGCTTAATTAAATCCTTCAATTGGACTCTCAATTAATTCTGAAGAGTTTCATCACCGAAAATCTCAAACTTCTCAATTTAACCCAGATTAAGCTTTTAAACTTAATTTCTCATCAATTAAGCCCTTAATAAAATTAATTTGACTCATTTAAAGTATAATTAAGCTCTTGCGCTTAATTAAATCCTTCAATTGAGCTCTCAATTAATTCTAAAGCATAATTACACTTTAAATCGGCCGACAATTAAATCAAATTGGCCCATAAAAATATAATTATATCTTTCGACTCAACTTTTATGCAAATTTATCCAATAATAAATTATCTTAGCCTTCAAATCTGTATTTTCCTTCGTTTTTAGGAAAAAAGAGGTACAACCAGATTCTCAAAACATCCAAAATTTCCACATTAATTTTTCTGCCGACACCTACCCCTTTTATTTTATTTTTGTTAGTTTGTGGGATATTTTGGGGAATCACCCAAAAATTGGGTGATGACACCATATATGGATCAAATAAGTTTGCAAACTTTATGCTCTTGTCCTTTGGCTCAAACTTTTATCAATAGGAGTGTCCATTGATTTGTTATCTTACATGTGATAGCACTCTATCATCTTTTTGTTATAAGTCTCTTGAGTTAAATCCAAAAGCCTTTTAGTGTGGTCTCTAATGATTTTCACGCTAAGAACAAAGTTGGCCTCACCCATGTCTTTCATTTCAAAGTTTGATGATAACTATTTTTTTTGTAGTATCAATCATCTTTTTGTTGTTATCAACTATTAAAATGTCATCAACATATAAATATAAAATTACAAAACTATTGCTGAAACATTTTAAATACACCCAATGGTCTTCTTCCATCATTGTAAAACCATCCTTAATGATAGATTGATGAAACTTTATGTTCTATAGTCCAGAGATTTGCTTAATACCATATATGGATCAAATAAGTTTGCAAACTTTATGCTCTTGTCCTTTAGTATTGAATCCTATTGGTCGATCCTTATAGATCTCCTTATCTAGTTCTCCATTGAGAAATGCAATTCTAACATCCATTTGATATAACTTTAAATCCATATATACGTCTATAGCTAAAATTAGATAATTTGAAGTAATTCTCAACTGGTGAGAATATATCTTCATAATCAATTCCCTCTTCTTGAGTGTAGGCTTTTACTACTAGTTGAGCCTTATAACTTTCTATTGACCCATCCATCTTATGTTTAATTTTAAGAGCTCATTTATTTCCAATGGATCTTCATTCTAGTAGTAAATCAACCAAGGCCTAGATTTGATTAGTTTTCATTGACTCCATTTCTTCTTCCATATATTGAATCCATTCTTTGGCTTTAGGACCAAATAAAGCATGACTGAATGTTTTTGGCTCTTCATCATCTTATGGAGCAATCATGAATGTTTCCTCTTCAATCTCAAATCGATGATGAGCAATTGGTTCACGAATGCTTCTACGAGGTTGAGATTGCTCATGATCTTACTACATGAGAGTAAGAATAAACAAAACATCACTCTCATTATTTCTAGGAGGATATATAAATTTCATTTAAATCATCTACTAAATATCTTGTTGTGCTATAATCTAGATTTTCCATTTCATATAATTGAAAATCTTGTTTAATCTCACTTGTTTTCGAAAACCCTTTTTCAAGAATACAACATCATACGATTCAATCTTTATCACTCTTCCAGCAGTGTTTTCACCAATAAATACAAATCCTTTGAATATTGTATAAAGATACACTTCTTCACCCTAGGACCAAGTTCCCATATTCATGAAAAGTATTATGAATATAAGTTGCACACCCTCATGGATGGAAATAACCTAGAATAATTTTGACGTCATTCCATAATTCATATAGGGTGAATGAGATAAATTTAGAGCATACACGATTAAATATTTAACCAACAGTTAACAATGCATCTCCTCAAAATGAAATTGGTAGGTTAGCTTGTGCCATCATTAACCCAACCATGTTTTTTCTTTTCCTGTGTGTCTTAATTTAGCTTGCCAAGTTATGATATTACTATCTTTCATAGTGCTGAAATTTTGAACAACATAAATTGAAGTATCATTATTAATTGATATATTAACAATTATTAACACCATAAAACCATATAATACAAAACCAGAACCATAGAAAATATTATCTAGATATATTTTTATATAATAACCAACAAATACAATATTAAATCCCAATTAAAGTAAAGTAAGAACGGATATAAGATTCCATGAACTTCTATAAAGTATGTGATTGCCTTGCAAATCTAGTTTGCAAGTACCGATCCCAAGCACTATAGCAGAAGAATTATTCCCCTTGTATATGTATTTACTTTTGGAATTCAATGAAATTCCTCAAAGATAGTTTGATCCCTTGTTATGTGGTTAGTTGATCTTAAGTTTGCAGTCTATAAAGAACAATTTCAGCAAGCATTAAACACATAATATCATACAAGTTAGAGGGATGATCATAGTTAATCAGTACATTTAGCTTAGTGCAATCATAAGCAAAGTGACTAGGTTTAACATAATTGAAATAATTGATTTTCTTGTCTTTGTATCACCATATTTTTCATGTTTGTGTTTATGTGTATTATTACTTTATTTTTTTCCCTCTCTTGCCATATTTGGGGCCCTTAACCTTAACCTTTTTACATTTAAAGTCATATGCTCCATGCATTTTGGTCTCAAACATAAAAACCTCGTTTATAGTCTTTTCAACATGAAATTAATTTTCTTTAAGCTTGACATGACTAGCAACATCATCAAATGTCTTGATGTTGTTATTGTGGGTAAGATTAACACACATATACTCTCAACTGTTTGGACTTGTTCATCAGTCATCTCATGCCTAACACCCTGTAATTCACTGATCATGTTAGACATGATTGTAAGATGTTGCCTTATTGTTTGGTTTTGGCACTTCTTGTAACCTCGAACTTCAAGGGTAACTAAAAAAATCTAGTAGTAAAGGTCCCTCCATACTGAATCTTTATTGCGTCCTAAATAGATTGAGTTGAACGACACCTTTCAAAACACATCATTATATCATTTTGCATATTGCTCAACATCAAAATATTAGCTACAAGATCCTTATGCTTATAGGTTTAATACGTTTCCATATCAAGTTTATGTTAAGCAGCGTTTCCTTGCTCAGGTTCAACCATTGGTTATGTAATTATTTCCTTCATTTCTTGCTCTTTCAAGAGATATTGAATCTTACGATGCCAAACATCATAATTTTTTTTTTTAGTTTGTATTCATGGTTCAAATCATCAATAATACTCTCAGATGAAGCCATATTAAGTGTTATTAACACCAATAATAAATATTAGTGTATAATACAATTTAAATGACATATATTATCACTCCATATTAAATTAAACAAATAATAATCTAACATATACAATAGAAATAAAAAAAAATATTAAATCTTAATCAATTCTTATTTGTATAGTCTAATTATTATTGAAAATTTAAATAAGTGCAATATTATAGTTTTTAGTTTAAACTAACAATTCCCACCGATTAATTTGCAGTTATTATCAATGAATTAATATTAATTCATTGTTAATATAATAATGTAACTAAAACTTAAATTACATAATATATTTAGTTCAAAATAAAGAACCAATTATCCTTTAAAAAATAAAACATACAATATTAAGAATAATAAACTTTTTAAAATTATCTTATATTATATGAATATAAGTAGGGTCTTCAATTACATCATCTACTTCATCAAAGTCATCTTCTTCAAGTTTAGTTTGCTCAAACCATTGAATGAATTTAGCAACAGCATCCAAATAACTTATGCTTCTTCTAGTGCATCGTATACCCTTTTGTATATACTGGCATTCCCTCTTTAGCAGCATTTCATCAGCGATATTGCTGAAATCTAAGGATTTTAACCTATATTCCAATGATAGTCGCACCAGCATCCATTTGTTAGGCAGAGAAATAAGAATGATTAACATTGATATTTCATGTAGAATTCGTAAACCCCACTCATAGTTATGTGAACATATAATCAATGTGCTCTTGAATTATGTGAACAAGATTAATGACATAACTCAATAAATGATCAATTTATTGTTGCCTATCCACTACAATAAAATATTCCAAAAACACATAAATATTGTATTGAATATGTAGTTAAGGCATGTATCATCATTTTTGAAAAACAATTGCCAATGAAATTAATTAATTGCATTTCGTGTTTTTTTAAAATAATTTCCATTTGGTAGTTGAATAACTACCAAATGGCACTACTCAATATCAAATCACATGTTCTCCTCTACGTGTGTGTGTTTGTTTTTTTAAATAATCAAACTATCATTTGGTAATTGAATAACTGTGAATAACTGCCAAATGGCACTGCCCATTCTCCTGAACATTCTCCCATTATATCCCAATTAATTCAATAACATTTGGCATGTATATGCATGCCACATTTGACATGAATGTTCTCCCAAATGCCAAATACAATTAATTCAATACCAATTCATTTGACATACAAAAATTGACAGTAAATTAATTTATACATGTCATATATATCACATGAGAATTAAAGGTGTTTATTACTATTTTTGCTCTTGCTTTACACAATTACAATATAATTTATTTTTTTTTGAAGATTATTATGTAGTAATTAAACAAGCACAACAATAATTCATAAGAAGAATTTTTAAATACATAACATATAGTATTCAAATAATATTCATGTATATACATGCATTTATTCATGAAAATTATTTTCATGATTGGATCATTTAATTATAAAAATTTATGATTTAAGCTTTGATATCAATGTAGAATCAAAAAAGAAAATTTACTTGAGAGAATTTGATTTCTTATTCTTGGATCGATCACTTTAGTAACACTTCAATTATTAGAATCCAAGTGGTATTTTATGATATGAACTTTATAGATCTTGTCAAGTTAATGTAAAGAATTGAAATGGAATGAAAGAGAGAAAATTATGGTATTTCAATTACGAAAACATGTTTTTTTATAGTGGATGTTCCTATTTATATTAGTAGAAAGAGGTTACCTTTTAGTAACTTCTCTAGATATATGGATCAAACTCATTCATGGGCGGATCAGATCCAATTTAATAACAAACATAAAAGGCCAAAGGCTTTTAACTTCTAGCCTTTAACTCACCAACATGATGGATCAGAGGCTAAAGTCCTTCAAACTATCCGGGATACCTTTCATCACATCCACTACTTCGTTCCATTATATACCAGGTCGTGTCGCCAACTTCATATTGGCTAGAAAATCTAGAATGAGACGGAATTTAAACTTAGATAAAAACAATGTCGTTTTATCTCATTTCTTAAATTAGTACGAAATATTTTGGCCGTTTTAGCTGAAACAAATCAAAATTGACAATCTTGTTCTATACCAAGCCGTGTCACCAACTTCATGAGAAAAAAAATGAAAGATATCAATAAAACCTACAAACTGAAAAAAAAATCGATAGCAAAAATAAAAACAAAAATCATGTTATAAAAATAATAAACAATTAACATAGAAAAATATAGACATCAAAATATAAGCAAAAGAGACAAGAGAGAAATATCTTATGTATTGTGAATTCTTCTATTTTTCCAAAATATAAAGAATACAAGATAAGTAGTCTATTTATAGGAGAAGGAAATAAACTCAAGGGTTATGAAAATTCAAGAGACTAAACTCAAGAGTTATGGACATTCAATACACATAAATATGAATTTATAACACTTCTCTTTAAATGACCATGCACTTTAAAATTCAATAGAGAACTTTATATAGATACTTCAAGATCCATATATGAATACTTAAGAATTCATTAAAACAATGTCAAATTGCCTCATTAAAACCTTGCAAAGGAAAACCCATCGAGAAAAAAACCTAAGTGAAGGAAAAAGAGTATAATTTGCATTGATTTCTCCTCAAAAGTACATGTCTTATGATAAATATTTAAGATGATGCATTCCAATATTATGGACAAGTTTCTTGAAAGTTGAGACTGGTAAAAACTTTATAAATAAGTCTACTAAATTATCACTTGACTTGATTTATTTGATATCAATTTCCTTCTTTTGTTGGAGCTCGTGAGTATAAAAGAATTTTAGTGAGATATGCTTTGTTTCATCTCTTTTAACATTGTCTCCTCTAAGTTGAGTGATGCAAGCAACATTATCTTTAAACAATATTGTGGGATTATTTTCAATGGCTGACAATCCATATATTTTTTTTGTATGCTGGATAATTGATTTTAGCCATATACATTCTCGACTTGCTTCATGTATTACGATTATCTTTGAATGATTCGATGAAGTAGCTACTAATGTTTATTTGATAGATCTCCAAGAAATTGCAGTACCGCTATATGTAAATAGATAACTTGTTTGTGATCTCTCTTTGTGAGATAATCTGCATCTGCATATCTAATCAATTGTGAATTTGATTCATAATAAAATAATCTCATTTTGGTTGTTCCGCAGAGATAGCAAAATATATTTTTAACTCCATACCAATGTCTTTTTATGGGAGTGGAACTATATCTTGCCAATAAATTTACTACAAAAGCTATATCTGGTCTTGTACAATCTGGAAGATACATAAGTGCTCCAATAGCACTAAGGATATGGTACTTCATGACCAAGAATTTTTTCATTCTCTTATGGAGGTCATATAGGGTCTTTCTTTGCATCAAGTGAATAAACAACCATAGATGTACTCAAAAGACTTTTTCTTTCATCTCAAATTCATTTTTCAAATAGGGTACAATTTCTGTGAGCTCTTCAGGAGTACCAATAATATTTAAATCATCAACATATACTACAATAATAGCAAATCCATATATTATTTTCTTAATAAAAATGCACGGACAAATCTCATCATTCTCAAACCACCTTTTTAAGAGGTATTTATTAAGATGATTATACCACATCCGACTAGATTGCTTTAACCCATGTAGTGATTTTTGTAGTTTAATAGAATAAACACTTCTAAGTTCATTACAAAAGGCTTTGGGCATTGTAAATCTTTAGGGATTTTCATATGGATGTCTTTATCTAATGATTCATATAGATATGTTACAACTACATCCATTAAATGCACATCTAACATTTCTAAGACCGCTAAACCAATTAAAAATCTGAAAGTGATTGCATTTATCACTAGAGAAGAAGTTTTCTCATAATCAATATTGGGTCTCTACGAGAAACCTTATGCAACAAGTCATGCCTTATATCAGATAATTTCATTGTTTTCCTTTTGTTTTCTAATAAATACCCACTTATATCCAACGGGTATAGCACTTTTTAGTATATGGACTACAAGTTCAAATACTTCATGTTTTGCTAGTGAGTTTAACTGTGTTTGGATTACTTCTTTCCACATTGGTCAATCATTTCTATATCCATATTTTTCAATAGTTTGTAGTTCAAATTCATCATCACTTCTGGTGATGCCAAAAACAACCTTAAATGCAAATATATCATTTCTAATAATTTTATCTCATTTCAAAATCTCTCTTTTATGAACATAGTTTATGGAGATCTCATTATTTCCAGGTATCTGGTTCTCTTCAAAAGTTCCCTCTTCAAGATGATCAGTATTAGGAGATGAATTGAACACAAGATTTGATGTTTGTTTTATGGATGAGGACTCTCCAAGAGTATCATCATCTATTTGTTGGAGTTTTTGTTTTCTAGGATTTTTGTTTTTGGCTTCAATAGGTTTACCGCGCTACAAGCTTGTTATAGATTTATTTGCTACTATGTTGGTCTTTTTTCCTTCAGGAATATCAATTCTGGATGGAGCATTTGTAGTAGGAATATGAGATTTAACTACCTTTTCACTACTGAAAAAAATATCTAGTAATTGATTTGTAATATTTTGTAAATGAATTGTCCTTCAAACTTCAAATTCACATTTATTTATTCTTGGATCAAAATGAGATAACTTCGGGTTATTCTAAGTAATTTCTTGTCATGTTTCGAACATTGAATTTGATAATTTTAAGTTATTCCAAGTAATTTCTTGTCGTGTTTTTGAGGCACTGAATTTGCTTTCATAAATGATGGGAAAATGTTCTCATCAAAATGGTAGTCTTCAAAACATACCTTAAGAACATCATCAGTCAAAGATTCAAGGAATCTAATAATAAATGGAGAATTAAAACTAACATAAATTCTTATTTTTCATTGTGGACCCATCTTAGTCCTTTGTGAAGGTGTTACAAGCACATATACCGCACAACCAAAAGTTCATATATAAAATATATTTGGTGGTATACCATAAACAAGTTGTAAAGGAGAATAATTATAGCGTGGTATACCATAAACAAGTTATAAAAGAGAATAATTATAGCATGGTATACCATAAACAAGTTGTAAGGAAGAATAATTATAGCAAGCACTTGTTCTAATTCGAACTAGTGATATAACATGTAATATAGTATGTCCCCAAACATATGTAGGCAATTTTGATTTCATAAGTAATGTCTTGTAATTAATTGAAGTCACTTTATAAATGATTCTGCTAGACCATTTTGAGTATGTACATGAGCAATAAGATGTTCAATATCAATTCCAATTAAAGTGCAAAAACTATTAAATATTTGTGAATTAAACTCACCAGCATTGTCCAATTGAATTTTCTTGATAGGATAATCAGGAAATTACGCTCGTAGTATGATAATTTGTGTTATTAATCTACCAAATGCAATATTTTGACTAGAAAATAAATAAACATGTGATCATTTACTTGATATATCAATCAATACCATAAAATATCTAAAAGGTTTGTATGATGGATGAATATGCTCACATATATCTCTTTGAATTTTTTTGAGGAAAGATGGTGATTTTATAAGAACCTATGATGGATATGGTTTGGTAATTAATTTACCTTAAGAATATGCAGCACATGGATTTTCACTTAGTAAAAGAATCTTCAGGTTCTTTAAGGGATGCCCATGTAAATTCTCAATAAATCATCTCATCATTATTGATCTTGAATGTCCAAGTCGATCATGCCAAAACATAAATTGTTTTAAGTTGGAAAACTTTTAGTGTATTACAACATTTGATTCAATAGAATTCATAATCGTATGATAAATTGTGGAATATAAAGCATGTAGTTTCTCAAGTAAAGCTTCTGACCTGAAATATGTGCAATAATATAAAGATATTCTTTTATATCTTTATTTGTTGTTTCAATATGATAACCATATCTTTAAAATCGAGTAAATTTCTTTTGGACTCAAGTGAATATAATGCATTCTTGATGCTCAGTCTTGTGTTATTTGGTAACATAATATTAGCTTTTTCAAACCCTTTAATCATGTCTAATGGACTTGATATTGTAGTGATATTAGCTTTGGTTAATGTCAAATACTCAAAATATTTATTTTCCTTAAGAATTATATGCGTTGTTGCACTATCTGCCAGACATAAATCTCCATCATGAAAAGTGATCCTACTACTCATTATATCCCCACTTCTGGTGGTATGATGGTTTACTTTTAGAATGATTATTTCTTCTCCTTTTCCATTTTTTTCATACCTATATTCTCGATTCTTTCTTATCATTTTGACAAAAGTTCCATTCATTTAAGGGAATAGTTTAGATTCTTTTGAAATAATACACTTTATATTTTTGCTGCAGGACAATATTTGAAGCATGAAAAGTAGAGAATACTTTCTCTGATATTCGGTCTTACATGATATCTTTACCACACAATTTCAGTTGTGAGGTAATTTTAAAATGAGCATAATTATATTCACTACTCGATTTAAATCTTGCAACTTTAGGTGCAATAAATCATAATGAGTTTGAGAAATTATGACTTCGGTGGTCATATCTTTTATTTAGATTTTACCATATATTATTTCATTCTTTAATGTATTTCAAAGATTCATAACTTCTAGATGAATCTCAACGCTCATGTTTCATGATAAATAATTATTTCAAGATATCAAGAGCAATAAATTCAAGTTTTGTAAGATTTGATATTATTTTTATCTATAAAAACAAGATATAACTTATCAAATAAAATCATGAAGATATAAAAAATCAGTCCTTTAAGAATGTTATTTATTTAGCTTTATAAATATTAGTTCTTTAGGAACTATATTTAATTTATTTAATTCCTTAAGAAAATTAGTCCTTTAAGGATGTTATTTGTTTGATTTAGAAATAATAGTTTGTCAGGAACTGTATTTAATTTATTTAATTCTTCTGGAAAATCAGTCCTTTAAGATTGTTATTTGTTTAGCTTTAGAAATACTAGTTCATTGGGAACTGTATTTAATTTATTTAATTCTTCAGGAACTTGTGATACTAGTTCTTCAGAAACTTGTTTTTAATTTATTAATTCTTTAGGAACTTGTGATACTAATTCTTCAGGAATTGTTTTTAATTTATGTAATTCTTCTGGAACTATTTTTAATTTATTTAGTTGTTTAGAAACTTATAATACTTGTTCTTTGAGAACTATAAATCTCTTTCAATGAATAATAGTGAAAGAATATATGCCAAAAATAAATTGCAATAATGAAAAGCAAAAATATTAAAATTGATATAAGATGGTTGGAGCATCGTGCTGATAATATGTTATAAAAAAAAATTAACATAGAAAAATATAAACATTAATATATAAATAAAAGAAACTAGAAAGAAATACATTACTTATTATGAATTCTTCTATTTTTTTATAAAATATAAAGAATACATGACAAATATTTTATTTATAGAAGGAAATAAGTTCAATGATTATGGAAATTCTAGAAATTAAACTTAAGAGTTATGAATACCTAATACACATAAATATAAATTTATACCGTATCACTCGGTTTAGTTCAATTTTTATTTTAAAAACCAACACTAGATCTTCGTTTTGAGTCCTGACACCTCCCCACTCCATAGCTTCTCCCTCCATCGCTCTCCAGTCTCCCCAACGACATCGCCGTCCACATTCTTCACTTCACTACGATCATCAACCACTGACAAGAACCCACACACCAAGAATCACCCACACAACCTTCACTTCGCCACTGACTTGATTTCACCAACCACCACGCCCTTGTAAACGAACAACCACACCAACATGTTATCGACACCAGCCATCACGTCAACCAACACCAACTAAAGAACCAACCACACCAGCAACCCAACACCACCACGGTGATAGCCTTTTTGATCTCATTCTTATTGATCTTCCTGGTCGGGAAACGAAAACCAAGATTTGCTTTATCCGGTATGAAAGGAGTGCTACGAGCAGATAGAACTCCTTTCAGGAATATCAATACCGTCACATGAATTGTAAATGCATGAATGTACCAATAAATCAATCTGCGGTTCCTAATGGAATAGGTAACAAAGCAACCTGTCGCCACCCACTGTCACTAAATCATCACCCCCAAGTCAAACTGGTGCTTGCCCTCTCTTTCATATTCTTACTAATATGTGATCAGAATTGACGGTAACCAAGGTGCCTACTCTTCCTAACGAGCCTGTTTATTTAGCATGGTCGGTCAATCAGGGGATACACCAAAGGCAGTTTCCAGAGACCGTTTCTCTCTATGAGATCCAAAACTACCCCGAGAAATGTTCTTGATCAAACGAAAAGGAGACCAGATAAGGAATCCTACATGAGGATGTTTTCAAATGCAACGGGCGATCGAAATGACTTCAAAGAAACTGCTTGCTAATAAATATGCTAATTGGTGTCCTGGAAGCCATTGATAGGAGAGGAAGTAAGCTTAGGCTTAGTTGCCTACTTTGGTGACATGGAATACCACATCTGCATATATAAAGCCACTCATTCATACATCTTGATCCAAGGCACCCTTTCCTAGAAGTTAACTGGCTCATATTCTTGCTAATATGGGATCTGAAGACGTTGAATAGCTTATTCCCCGCTGCGATTCCGTTGTGAAATAACACAAAAGAAAGGGAGAGGTCATTCTTCCAAGTAGGCCAATCAAAAGAACCACCCATGGCTTCATTCTTAGATGTTGGATCCGACTATCTGGACAGCTTGGGGTAGAAGACAGCTTGGGGGGGAGAGGGTATTCCATGTTGAAGAATAGTATAGAAAACACCCGTCACAATTGCTAGCTCAGAACTAGCTTATCTAAGCTGCAATGAAGACAGGTTGTACTGGTTGAATGAGTGCCAGGGAAGTAAAGGTGAACAAGTGTTGGATTCTTTTCCTACAGGCTTCAACGAAGAAGATGCTATATTTTTCAACTTGGTGGTAAAAGTAGTTTTTTATAGTTGTCTTTTGTGGGTGCCAGATTTATAGCTCTATGACTTCTTTTTGTCCTGTTATTGTGCCCTTTCCTGATGTGTCGCCAATCTTTGGTATTTTATCAGACAGAAAAACACCCACAACAAAGAAGTCTCCAACAGCGGCAGCAATAAAAACAAGCCCGTTTAATTGGTTTTTGATTTTTCCAGTTTTTAATGCAAAAAACCACCCCGAATTAAATCAGTTCAGATTAAACCTGTTCGGGTTTCAGTCCAGGCCATATTATCAAGGAATACCATTTCCCAGTTTGGTTGAATGTTTTAGCCTAACCATGAATACCCCTACCAGAAAGAAGGCCGAGGCTGACCATTGTACAAAATCATCAATGGCTCCAGTATTGTCCAGAAATTATGAGCACCAAAAGATCAAATCCTGTTCGACAACAATAGCATCTTATACAGGTAAGAAGGTTTGGGGATTTCTAAGAAGGTTTGGGGATTTCCCGAAGGTCTAAATCTCATTCTTCATTCAATCCTCAAATTGGCCTTCACAGAGCACCGAAGTCTTCGATTCAGCTCTTTCATTGTTGACCATTTCTAACTCACCCGCATCAAGGTCTGCATGTCTAACATAAAGCTATAAATTATAAGAGCATGGAAAGCAAAAGCAGCTAAAATTTAAAGTAAACAACCATTCGTTTGGCAAATCTACTATATATTTATTCCCATTAAATTTGTAATTCCTTCCAGGAAAGGAAGTTGCTAGTTTAATCTGTATGGCTTTTCAGAAATGAAAAGGATTTTTAATGAAAGTACATGTAAAGACATGAGTGTTCCAGACATGTTGAATGCAAGGCTCGGCCAGATCAAGGAGTGTATCCTTCTAGAAAGAAGGAACATCCAAAATCCAAAAGGTAAAGGAAATAGTATTAGAGGAGGCATATAAAAGGATGGCATGACAAAGAAATCATTATGAATTGTCAACGATGATCTCTTCCATTAGCAGCCACATTAGCCAGAGCCCTACAAGTGCAAACAAATCCAAAAGTTAAAACCTTAACAACCAAGCAAATTGTTTGGATTAATATTACACCACAAAGGTTTAGACAGTGCCATAAAAGTATCATCCACAGCCTAATAATCTTTTGTCAATGTAAATTAATTGTGTAAAACAGGAACCTATAGATGACTAAATAAATAGTTGCACATGGTCATGCCATTTCCTCCTACAATCCAAACAAATGCTGAAACTAAAACTTCATTTATAATTGACTAACATCGTCCCAGCAGTAAACATGTCTCTTTTATAAGAATATCCTGCCAAATCCAGTAATTACGGGAGTGAGAGCCTTGAAGATGAAGCCACGAGAAGTTCTGAGAGAAGTTGTGGTTTATTGCTAACTTGCAAAGAAACGAAGATGCTTTCCATGTAATAAAAAATAAATTGGCGAGACAGCCAAATAGCCATGTGATGCTGTATGAGATGCCAAAAGACAGATAAATATATTGCAATCAAGAGATCATCTTGACTAAATCAGCATTAATGCTTAAACAATGATTCTTGAGAGAGACTAATAAGGAATTGATGTAGATCTATCAAGATTAACTAGCAATGAGCCATCTTCTCATTTGCATAATAACATCACTTAAACATGGCTGACATTATAGAATTTGCCTAAATTTGACATTGAGGTAGTCTGTCCATCTCTGCCAGTAAGAATCAACTCACTCCAAGAACAGAAAATTAACTTCTATCCATATCGAAAGGTGCATCCCTTGGATCATGCATGGTTCAAACTTATCAGTTCTGTTCAGCAGGGAGTTTAAATGATCTTCCACAGCACTCTCTAAAGCACAGAACAGGAACACAAAGCTCAAGTACAATCCCATGGAGCCTCTAGGCCTTACGAGTTTGTTGAAATAAGGTAAATGCTAATTGCTGCTTTAACAAGAAGCTGAAAAGGTGCTTCTTTATGGGATACAGCTATTTTAACAGACAGCAGAAGTTGGTGAATGGAGTCATGAGGAGTAACACAAAGCTCAAGTACATTCCCATGGAGCCTCTAGACCTTACAAGGAGTTTGTTGAAATAATTGCTGCTTTAAAGAAGCTGAAAAGGTGCTTCTTTATAGGATACAGCTATTTTAACAGACAGCAGAAGTTGGTGAATTGAGTCGTGAGGAACTATGTACAGCACAAGAAAACAAATGCTAAAACTTTCAACTAGGGTAAGACCAATTGCTTGGAGCAGATTTTACTAATTAGAAGCTTGCACATATGGGACAGGAAAGTAACTCACTTCTCTCAATGATGACCATCAAGCAAATGCTTCATGCACAAGATCCAACAATACCTTTTAGTGTCTGTTTTAGAACAGTTGCTACCAAGATCAAGTTATTAAGAAGTCTAAACTTTTTTATAAAGAAACTTCCAAAGCCTATCCTTTGACAGAACTCTATAAGATTCCCACAGAGAAAAAATGACTAAGGGAGGATGAGAAAAAAGATATGAAAACACTTAAATCACAAGTCAACTGAACTCAAAATGATATTAACAACCTCACACCCCAACTCCTCCAAAATTCTACACCTTCGAGGAGTTCAAGAACCTGAAAATTCTACCTAGGAGTAAGCACAAAATACTTTTAATTACATTTACGTGATTGTCAGCTAGTATAAGAACAACAAGATTTTGAACCTAATGACCACAGATAATTATTCTAAATTGCAGGAGCTTTTTGCATGTTGTAGCATAATTACATCCCAAAAAAGAAGAAGAAACACAAGGCTTGAGGGGTGACTTTTTCATCCTTTAACATTTACAGTTTCAAAAGGCTATACACAAGCCATGAGTTCACTAAGCTCAATACGGTTAAGTTTATGACATTGTTTATCTACATTCTAGAATTACACTCCAGAGCTAAACTTCATATTTTAAGCAATTTAGCTCCAGCACCCATATATCCTCATCACTTGCACTTATCCACCAATATGTTGATGCTCATCCACAGCCCTGTCTAACACTCACACAAATCTTTCAAACCAGCCCAATACTATACAGCTTGTTGAAACCATGAAACATACTTGATTAAAGGCACTGAAGATCTCTTCTCCTTGGACTTCAAGGATTCCTTCAGTCAAATGAATTAACCATAGCCAAGTGAAACACATCCTTTACTTTCCTTCCTTCAATTACTCCTTTCCTTTTTCAACTTGGGAGGTGGTTGGGGTATAATATAGCCATTCAGACATTAAAACTTGAGCAGTCAAGGCCAAATTCAAGAAAAATTAATTGGGTATAACTACAGCATACATTAGAAGTAGGCAAGCCCTCTCTTGATCAGCCCTTTTATACTCCTATTACATAGACTAAGTTAGCTGGAAATTTTATTGGGAAAAATAACTGGGCGCCAAAACCTCTAACTGTAGGCAAATGAAGCACTCCAGAGTCATTTTATAACTGCATGATTAGTAAGTAAAGTCATGGCTTCCATAAGAAAAGATTTATTATATCAAAGCTTCTATCACCCTGTACCCCCATGATGAAAAGGAGACTTGACAAATACCCGAGTGTGTCAGGAATTTAGAATATAGATTATTGACCAGCATCCAATAATTAACCAGTATCGACTGTGAGCCTATTGTTCAACCAACGTAATCACTGTTAAGGACCTAAATGTTCCACTCCATCTGAGCATGCCACGTGTTTAACATGATTCACAGTATGACTTGCTTTATTCAATATTATACACCTCCACTCATCCAAAGACAAATCAATTTGCATTCAGTCTGCAACAGTTAAATAGGCAATCTTCACCTATTTTTCTCAGCCTAAATTTGTCTGGATGCCACCAAAACAATCCAGCTAACAAAAGAGAATAAAAGAGCTCCAAGTGCAAACAGGATCATTCTGGAGAGGTCAACATCAAAATGAACTAGCACGTCAAATTCTGAAGCACATGATGGCTTGATAAGAAAAAGGCCTACCAGCAGTCTTGAAGATATTAATGAAAAGGAGGAGCTCAGTAACTCAGTATTCAGACAAAAAAGCTAGATAGTACCATCCCCTTGAATAATCAATTAATCTACGTGTTCCTCACCAAAGTCTCTTGAAAAATAATGAATATGTAGTTTCAATCAACATCAACTACAATCAAGGCCATAACATTTACAGTAGAGTTTAGATATCTCAGACATAGCAGTATCAAATCCAAATGCACTAGAGAATGATTTGGCATATGAATCTTCAACAAAAGACCACATTATGGAAATGGAAAACAAAGTGAAGCAAATAACAGCTAAAGTACCTATTCTCAACCGAGAATGTGTCATATTATTTCCAAAGGATATAAGACACAAAGCAATCAGAGCTCTAAAAGCAAAATGCAATTCCTAGATCGAACATATACAGATAATCATTACCTCAACCCTAAATAAAATACTTTTCACACAGTACAAACATGTACCATAACAGTGTCGACTAGATTTAATCAGACAGTATAATTAGCACCAGTTGCGTTCATTGGTAAACCTCGAACTGCCACATAATTCTACCGACATGGACGTTCTGAAAAAGCATAAAAACATTTGACCGAAGCACGTCGAATGTAACTACTAAAAGTACCCACAAAACAACATCCGTGATTCAATAAATTTGGTCCCATTTCACGCCAAATTTTCACACATAGCTACACTATAAATTCACATCCAAAAATAGCAAAGAAAGCATGATCCTTGATCTAATAAAAATATGAGCATGAACCGGATCAATCAAAACCCCCAAAAATTATAAGTGAAAAAAAACTCACTTTTTATGCCGGCGACCACGTTTAGGCCCCCAACCTTCCAACTTAGCAACAGGGCATCCACACTTAGCACGAAAAAGCAAAATAGCCCTCCCATTAGGCGGAGCCATCTTCCTCAACTCAGCTCTCAAACACTCATAATCAGGATTGGATTCGGTCCCTCCTTTCCAAGGCAACTTATCAACATCATCACCAGCAGTGGATTTTGCACAATCTTCAGTCTGCAATTGCAAATCAAACTCAGTCGCTTTCTTCAGGCCTTTACAGCCAGGTTTGTCACACTTTCGAGATCTGGGTCCGCAGCAGAACTCAATGAAAAGGACGGAGAGGATGAAAAGAGCGAAGAACCCACAAATGTAAGGGAAAGGGGGGAAGTGGAAGGAAAGAGAGGTGTTAGAGAGGAGGAGAGAAAGGGAGTTAAAGATGTAAGAGAAGTAAGAAGTTAAGAGAAAAGTGCCAGAGAAAAGGACTAGAATTAGGATGAGAAGGTCAAGAGTTGCCGATGGTGAGTGTTTGCAGAGGAGGGAGCTTGAGTTTGGATTGGAGTTAGTGTTTCCAGTGTTTGAAGAAGAAGCAGATGAGGATTTGAAGGGTTTTGGCGTGGAGGAGGAAGAAGGGGGCATGGTGAAGAAGAAGAAGAGATGGTACATGTTAACAAGGAATTTGGGATTTTTAGGGGACACCTTGTCTTGTGTAGTGTTTTTTTCTTTGTTCTTTCTTTTTTAACAACCAGCTCAACTCGGCGGGTCAAACTCCGATCATAAATCTAGATCAATATAAATAAATATGGTTTATCTGATTAAAAAATCAAATTAATTCTTTTTCTATTATCTTTAAGAGCAATTAATATTGATTTAAAATCTTAGCTCAAACGTCCATGAACATCTATCTAAATAATTTTTGGATTAATTTTTATTTAAAAATAAAAACAAAATATCCTCATTCAAATTTATAATATTAATATATATGTGCTAAATTTAGTATAGTTTAAAGAGTTGATTTGAAAATTCTGTAACTTTGAGCTCGTTTTTTAGTGATTTTATTGAGTTGATTAAATTTACTTCAAATAAAATTACATTAAAACTAAATAGTTTTTTTAAGGAGTAAAATATTGTTTTCTTACTAATGTCAATGTCTATGTCAGTTTACATACATCTCGACTAATTCTACGGGTCCTGAAATTAATCACTATATAACTCTCTCATAATTATTATATTAGCAATCCAAAGATTTTATTATTGAATCATATTCTAGATTATATGGCTGTAAAAAATTATTATATTAATAAAATTGATTGAACCGGTTATCTTCAAATTAATCCAACAATCCACATATTTAGTAGTAACTAATGATTTGTGTATCCGATAACCCACATGATCTGTGATTTTTTTATAAACTATTTTTTATCGTTAATATAATGATACTAATAAATTTTAAAAAATAAAAGGAATTGTTTTAATATATTTTAAAATAAAAAATACTTAAAAAATACAACCATTACAAACATTTTTGTAAATCGGGTCTCGCCCCCATCCATTCAATCGAAGACCAGTTCACTTTTTTAGACCGTTTTCAAGAGTAACTATGTTCACTTTCCTCTCCTTTTCTAAGTAGAAGAAAAGTGGGAAGTAACTGCACGCGCCCATAATGCCATGCCATTCCAGTGTGTCTATACATACATATACACACACATACGCATACATGTATATACAGATACAGATATGCATATGCATGTATGTGTTGTTCACGATAGAACGAGAGTGGGAATGACAAAGGGAATAACAGGCTGGGGAAGGCACGTGTCGGCTTGGGCAGTGGGAAGCACGCTCGGGGAATGAGAATGGGAGAACTAAGGGCTTTGGCTTTTTCAAAAAAATCAGATGTCATTTAAAAAAAACAAATTCTTCTTCAAAGAAAAAGAAATATTCGTTTCTTCAACAGAGTAATTGCTGACTATTGACATATTTAACCAAACATAAATTTCATAATATTTTTAGATTTAAATCATTTATGGAATAGTGAAATTATTATTTTGTGTTTTAATTTATAAAATTTAACTCTTGATTTTAGAAGTATTTTGAACTTTTCCACTGTACTTGCGTGCCATTAACATATTGTTTAAAAATATTTGTCTTTTTTGTATTTGATTGGACAATAAAAGTATGAATTTGTCCCTAGATTCTGACAAAAAACAATGGTTGAGCAAAGATATTTTTAGTTTTTTCTGGTCATAAATAATAAAATAATAATTTTATCCTTGGTCAGCCAAAAACAAAAACTTCACAGCTAGAGTATTTTTGACTTTTTATATTTTGTGATCAGTGACACTACTTAAATGTAATTGGAAACGACATAAACAAAAACCTAGCGTTTGGGGTATGATGGTATTTTCATACCTTTTTTTTAGTTATCATCATTAGCTCTAGGAGGTGCTTAGATAATTACATATTTTTTTATTCTTCTTTTTAAATAGTTATAGGCAAGTCTTTTTGACGCATTGACTATTTTATCTTGTAGGAACCATTCAAGTGGTGTATAAGGTGTCGTGCAACAATTGAATTTTTTTTATTTTTTTTATCCCTTTCTCTCACATGCAATGACAAAATACACAGGTGTCTTTTTTTTGTAATGGTGTTTTATTTTAATCCCTATTATTTTAATTTCTGATTTCTTTCATGGATTTTTTTTTTAATTTTACCTTTCGATTAAAATTTATTATATATGTTATTTTTCATTTCAGCTCTTATTCTTTTCTTTTTAGTTCCTTTGTTTTTTTTCGGTCTAGATATTTTGATTTGTTTTAATTTTATCATCCAATTGAAATTGGTCATATATGTTTTTTTTTTTCATTTCAGCCCTTATTCTTTTGGTTTTTAATATATTTTAAATCTCTTTATTTTTTTCGGTCTTAAGGTTTTGATTTGTTGCATTTTTGTCCTCTTATTGAAATTAATTATATATTTTATTTTTTATTTCATCTCTTATTCTTTTAATTTTTTATTCAGTTTTAATTCCTTTGATTTTTCAGTCCTTCTTAAACAATTTTTATTGTTTGTCCGTATATATGTATCCATGCTTTTAGTTTTGCTTTTTATTTTTTGTCATTTTCTTTTCTGTTGGGATTTTATTTTAATTAAGTTCGATCATGAAATCTTCATTTATGTTGATGATCATTTTAAATTGATATTTTTTCCCTTTTTATTGTATTTTCTATTATTTTTATTTGGTTTTTAGATCAGATGATTTTTTATACTTGTCGTAACCCAATTTTTGGGTTACTCCCCAAAATAAAATAAAAATAACAAAAATAAAATAAAAGGGGTTTGGCGTCTGTAGAAAAATCACGGTAGAAACTTTGGAATTTTTTTTTTAGGCGAATCGTATCTCTTTTATGCCAAAAAAAAGAGAGAAAATACAAATTCAAGGCAAAAATTAAGTCAAAAATCATAATTATATTTTTTATAAGCCAATTTGATTTAATCATGAGCTAATTCAAAATATTATTATGTTTGAGAATTAATTTAGGATCCAATTGAAGAATTTAATTAAGTGCAAAGACTTAATTATGCTTTAAATTGGTTAAATTAATTTTATTAAGGGCTTAATTGATGAAAATTGAATTCTTGAATTTAATTCAGGCTTAATTGAGAAAATCAGAATTTTTGGAGACCCAATTGAATTTTTCCAAGCTAATTGTGCAAAATTAGGACCAAATTGAAGACAATTGAAAGTTTAATAGTCAATCGATGGTCAAATTTCATAAATCAAAGGTCAGGGACCAAAATGAAAAAGGAGCGCAAAGACAAGGGTAATGTTGAAATTCGGACAGGGGCACAATTGCATAAAATTACAAATTTAAATCCAACTGAGGGTGCAATTAGAAAAATTACAAATCGAAGGACCAAAATGCATTTTTACCTTACCCAAAGCCGCTGCACCCCGTTGCCTTCACATGCTTGCCTGCCGACCAGCCGCCTGAACGCCCACCGACCAGCCACCGTTGCAGGCATGCTAGCCCCCACGCAGCCGACCAGTCAGCCACCGTGTCAGGTTGAGCACCCCTATAAAAGCTACCATGCACGACGGCCAGTGGGGGGAAAGGAAAAACAACGCAGAAGAAAACTGGAAAAAAAACCCAGAAAAACAAAGAGAAAAGGAGGGAAAAGGCTGGAGATTTTTAGCAAATAAAAACAAGGGAAGATCACACGAAATAACACCATCATCATCATCTTCATCTTCATCTCTCGGCTGTCTCCCTCTCTCTCTCCCCAGTTTCACAGCTCCCCTCTCTCTCTAGTTGCAGACTCGGTTCTCTCTCTCTCTCCACTGTTAGCAGTCGTTCGACCATCCCAAAACTACCTCATCATCACCAGTTACTTCCCCTCTACACCAGCCACATAAATACACTTTCAGGCAAGGTCCCAGGCGACGGTTTCTGCGTCTGCAACGTGAACACCGTGACTTTGGAGGCTTACTCCGGCCACTATAGGCCACCATTGACGACGCCATAACCACCAGGACAACCACCTCGATCCCCTCTACCTTACGGTGCTAACAGGTATTCCATTCATCACACTCAAAAAACACTCACTATTCATCGTTTTCTTCATTCCCACCGTTCACTGCATGTGAACAGTGGGACGTGATTTTGCGTCCCACTGTTCACATGCGTGAACAGTAGATTTTGGGTCGAACTTTGTGTTCGGCCTAGTTGTTGAAGAAGCTGGGTCAGGTTTTTGAACCCGGCTCAAACACAAGATGTATGGGCTTCCAGCCCGTGAGGACTGGGAGCCCAGCCCAACATAAAATGGGCTTCCAGCCCAAAATGAAAAAACAAAAACATAAATAAAATAAAATAAAATAAAAATAAAAATAAAAAAACACAAATTGACACAAAAAAAATATTTTTATATTTTTTCTTTATTACTATTGTTACTAAAAAAAAAGTTTTTAAAAAAATATGAAATGTGTTGTTTTCGTGCATACGGCCAAATTCCAAGATTTTCTAAGCATATTTTTCATTAAAAAAAATATTGCATCTTTCTCATGTTTTAAAACAAAATTGGATATCATAACCGGTTTATAATTATCCATTGGAATTTGGCCAAAAAATATCAAAAATAATCAAAACCCTTTTTGTTTTATCTATTAAGATGTAAATTTACATTGTAAAATACATCCATGGATTAAAAAAAAGGAGATTTTAACTACGGTGTAAATTTAAAGCATAAATTATATGTGTAGATAAAAACTAAAAAAAAAAAAGATTTTCTAACTGCGATGTAAAATTACATTGTAAATCACACCCCGCAGATAAAACAATATTTTTTTAATGCAGTGTAAAAAAATTTAACTTAAAAAAAAATCAAACAACAATGCAGCTTGCCATAGGTAGGGTGCACTGGGAGTGATGCGTCTTCCCCTTGCACAACAAGTCCCCTTATCCAGACTCTCGCAGACCAATAGGTTCCTAGTAACCTTAATACTAGGTGGCGACTCCTTATATTTATAGTCATAATTTTTACGGCTATAAAATAAATACCCCTCATTTCACCACACGTCGTTGTCTCCCAAAACCCCCGGGGAATGACGTGGCACGAAGCGCGAAAAAACCACCGTCGCAAAAATACTCATAATATTTATTTTAGTATTGTTTTTTTTTCTCTTCGTTAAAGTTCTTTTTTGTTCTTCTAGACAATCTTATGTTTTTTTTATTATTAATGCAATAATAATGATAATTTTAGTGATTTTTTTTTCTTGTTTTCTCTTTTGTTATAATGTTTTGCTTTCTTTTTTTTTATTCTTCATGGAAATTTAATATTTTTAATTATTTAAAAAATAATGGTAGTGATAATTTGAACTGTTATAGTCATGATAATAATAGTGATAGTCATGATAATAATAATAATAATATAGCAATGAATTTTCAATGATGTTTTCTTCTTTTTATAGATAGTGTTTTGCTTCTTCTTTTTAATTCTTTTGGATAATATAATAATTTTAATTACTAGTAATGATAATAATAATTGTGACATAGCAATAGATTTTCAATGATTTTTTTCTTTTTATAGGTAGAAATTCAATGATTTATTTTTGCTGTTTAGTTATTATAGTTGTTTACATAATTTATATTTTATTATTGTGTTTAGTTTAAATTAAATTATTAAATAAACTGATCCTAATACAATGAATTCAATTATTCAGGTATCCAAATCCTTTTTCTTTTTTTAATAACCATGATAATTTTATGTTGGTAATTTCATTAAAACTTGTTAAACAAATAAATTCATATCAATTTAAAAATTCATATATTTCATTGAGAACTCGCTCTTCGCAAAATCAATTGCACAAATTTATTATTTTATCTAAATGCATACATTATATATAAAAAAAAAACCACACTTTTAATATATTTTTTACATTTTAAAAAATATAGTTTTGGCTATGGTGAAGCGCGTGTACATTGTTAGAATATATAATTTATCATAGCATATTTTTTGATCAAATGATCATTTGAAAAAAATATTGAGTTCATATTTTAATTATCTCTATTTAAATATGAATTAGAGTTATTGTCTGCTTTTAGTCAAACAATTTTATTTTGATTTTAATTTATTTTGTGAACTAACTCAATTCTCCTAACCCATAACTCGAGTTGATTATCGAATTGAATGTTAAGTGTATTTGATAATGAGATGTATAGTGTTTTGTAAAAAAAAAAAAAATTATTGAAAATATATTAAAGTAATTTTTATTTTATTTTTTGACATTAACGTATCAAAATCATATAAAAAAAATATTTAGCTTGATGAAGCCAATTATTTGTAAAGTAATTTAAAAATACATTAAACCGAAAAAACAAACGGATCATATAACTAAAACTATAATAAGAAGCTTTTTAGCTTGATGAAGCCTATTGTCCCATCCAGGTGAAGTATCTTCCATGGAATAGAAATGGCAACAAGTCAGATTGAAAGGGATTTTGTTTAAAAGTTGCTGGAATGCAAGTATAACCATCATCCTTCTTCGAATCTGATCCGCGTGGATAAGGGGTTTTGTCCAACTATTCTGAGTAATAAATTTGTAAGGTCTGCAGTTATACTTTGAAATCAAACACAGCATACACGCAGTTCTTAAGCCTTGTCTTGATTCTAGTGGTTTTAACGATCCAAATCATTCTTGGTTCGGGATCAAGATCTCCAGGTCAGAGCTAGTGCTGCTGAATCTAGAAGGGGGAGTTTCCATGTTAAATAATGTAAAATGCAGGAAGTAGAAGGAAATTCGATGAAATACACGGCCGAAAGTCTCCGGTAACTATAAATTCATCAATTTCCACTCTATACAGACAACCTCTTCGATTCTTCATTTGCATTGAAGTCAATTTAAATAGATTCTGTTACAGCATATAAACGAAGAACATTCGGATGATAAAGAAAAATACAGCGACCTTTATAATCTAACAAACAACTCACTAATAACAGTTCTAGGACTGTCCACCGAACTTATTATCAGCACGTCATGATACCTAAAAGAACTCACGGTCCGGGAAGAACAATGGAGCAAGAAGGGTCCATGCGTAGAGTAAGCCAGTGATCCATTCTGTGCAGATTCGAACCCAAACCGAGGTCCAGCCAACATCTATTAGGCTAGAGGACTCAGTTGTGTCAGTCCATCCAGAAAGAAGCATAGCTGAATACATGCTAGCCAGAGCAAATATCAGGTGGAAGAAGGTATAAGAATATCCGACGGGCTGGCCTTCTGCTTCTTTATTCTTTTCTTTCCCTTCTTCCATTTCTTCTGCTTCTAGTAGCGGTTTCTTTCCAGCTGCAAAACAAGATTTAGCAATGTACAGAAAGAACAAGTTTGCAAAAAGACATGCTTCTAAGAAATTACAATGTTCTTTTCCAGCTATACATGTCACCTGATGCCTTGGGAGAGGATGGTGGTGACAGAAATGTTGTTGAAGACCCAGCACGAACGGCAGAATATAGAACTGAGAGAACTGTTGTGAGCATCCCAAGGACAAGCGTGCTTGTGGAGACTGCTTTTGATTTGTTGTGCAGACCATTACATGCATAGTCATGGGGTTCACTGGAGAGACCCGTGTAGCAAACATATGCACAGTAAATTGATATCACCGATGCAGGCAAGAGGCTGCCATTCACCTGTTTGTAGTTTCCAATCGTAATCATATTCACTAAAATTAACATAAATTTTCTGTTTTTGAAATTCAAGGTCCCGTCACTTCCTCAGTGAGTGTACAGGGTTTGTATCTTGGATAAGTACAATGTTTAAGAAGACTTGTGTGAAGACACTTAAATCACACGCCTTTCGGCAGAACCAAATGGTATTATAAATTGTGACTTGTCTAGCTGAAAACATAAGACTAGAGTTTCACATTAAGAAAATTTTGGTCAACTTAGCAAACAGCAATTACTGGTAGAACTAAAATAATGCCTTGTCAGGAATAGAATTGCAAATGGATGATCGAGCTTTCTCTAATATGTCTCTTTGAGTACAATATCTTTCATGATTCCATGGCTTCAGTAATAAAACAATCGATGCTTTAAGAATCAACACAGCATACAGTATATACCATATAATTATGCAATCAGATGATTAAATCTAATCTGATTGAGCTGCTTTCGAATATTAGATATTTTGACTGGAATTAATGAATAATAAAAAACACAAATGTTCACTTGTGTAATTAGAAAACACAATCTTATCCTTACCGCAGGATGCAGTGCTATCACAGCAAAAGCGAATGCGAGAATCATGGTCATGACAATGAAGAAAACATTGAGGCCACAGTCATGTCCAGATGGATTGAACCACATAAAGAGAATGCCAGAGAATGTAAATGCTGCTAGGTAGCATCCAACTGATACAGCAAGTAAAGCAATATACCTGGAAACATGCATGGGCAACTTAACAGATACAGCAAAAGCAATCAAATGGAAACTTGAGAGATTTAGGAATCCAGACAGACCATTTCTGCTCATCTTTCGCAACCCATGCATCATTCCATGTATGTGTAAAGTCCAGCAGTATAACCACTTGAACCAATAAGAACAACCCTGCCCCAAATTTGGATAAAATTTCTGCAGGAATATTTTGTTCGTGTTCATCAAGTATGAATTTTGGAATCAAATAGGAGGAAAAGATCAAATACATGTAAACAGTTCATGAATCCAAGTCAAGAAAAGGCACTGCCACAGGCCTAAAGGCAAAGCAGCATCATCATCATCATCATAGAAACACAAATTAGGACAAAAGATTCTCGAATTCGCAAGAAAAAAATATTCTTGGTCACATGCATAACTGGTCAGATTTGACCTATTAGCATGTCCTACATGAACCTGTAAAATGATGGATCCACGAACCCCAATATCTGTCCAATGTAAGTTAAAGTTCTTCACAGTGGAACAAGCTTGTTACAAGAAAGGAACAATTATTAAAATGCCAATCAGAAAATGTATAGCTATACAAGTTCTTCCAAGAGTCATTCAGTGCAATTTATCAATCCAAGCACCACCAATTTTCCTCAGTCTTACGCAAATCTGATCAGATATGACTTATCAATGAGGCCTAAAATGAACCTGTGAAATAATGGATCCTGAAAACCCCAACCGTCTGCCCAATGTTACTTTACAATAGAACAAGCTAGTTCCAAGCATGGCAAAATAATTAAAATTCCAATCAGAAAGTCGGTCCTTATCTATATAATTTCCTGCCCAATTCTTGTATTAGATTGACAACCAGAGATATATTAATTGATTTAAATTGACATTCCAACCATGAGAGTAAAACTGACCGTAGACTGAGATGACAGCATCAGGAAGGAAAAACATGAGCACAACAAGCAAAAGCCAAATGACCATCTTTGCGATCCAACCACCATGGTGCCATGAATCACGTTTATCATTTTGATCCTTCACACCAATCATTATTAGAGAAAATATTGCAAAAAACAAGAAATTCCCCAAGCTTACTCGAAGTACAGCTTGTATTTGATACCATTCCTTTGGATGAGTACCGGAAGACTTTATCCCTACAAACATACATCAGAGATTCGGTGAATGTTTAAGAAATCCCTATTACCATCTGCCAAAGGTTATGAAAATACATATTTACATAAGCATTTAGTTTGCCAAATTAAAACTACGTCTGCTTCAAAAGAACAATATCTCCCCGGTTCATCACCAACAGACAACCCAGCAATCGAAAGATGCCAATCAGCTTGTCGCTCAACTGACATTAGTGTCCTCCTCTCAAGAGGTCTTGAGTTCGACCATCGAAAATTGCCATATTTTATTAATATCAAACACATCAAAACCTTTGTCAATTTTGAACGAAGTCCAAGTATAATCATCCATTTTTGTCAGAAGAACATGAATGCATAGCAATCCATAAACTTGACGAAACATTTTTTTAATTACGATACTCCCCCGACTACAACAAACTAAAGCCCTCTTGCATCTTGAGCAATCATCAAATGTTATCAATTAACCTCGCAAATTCTGTAACTATGTAATTCCAGAATTATTAGTAGCTAAAAGAATCAAACTTCATCACACAAAACTGAAAAACTGAGAGATAAAATGAACAGGGCAGTGAAAAATTGTACTAACAAGGGATTTTCTCCAATAAAGGAGCAGCAACTTCTCTGAGAATCCAAGAAAGAATCAACGAAGCACCAAAGAGACCACAGTAAGCAAGTCTCGCGGATCTTTTAGAAATCCCAGAAGCCAGTGAAGTGCAGAGGCCACATGTCAGAGATGCGCAACAAGATGAAAAGCACGTCAACAAGCACGACATCCTTCTCTCTCTAGATTCTCAACAATCTAAACTATGATGTCAGGTAAAGACTGGTAGGAGAGGACAGGGTAGGAGAGGAGAGGACAGTTAAAAAAAAATAATGTACTTGTTTTCGTTGCGTACGTAATCTTGAAATTCATTTGTTCAGAGATTTTGTTATCCATGTCCGTGTTTAAATTCCACGCCTTGCCTGACTCCGTCGAAAATCATGGGTTGGATAACCTGGATAGATAAATAATTAATTAAATAAATAATAAAGTTTTGAAAACAACTATAAAAAGTTAAATTAAATTTGGATTGAATTCACGAGTCAATTAAGTAATATTATTTTAATTGAACTTAAGATTCTATTATCAATTAAGATAATTTTCTAAATCCATCTTGACTTGGATGGTGCTCTCTTAAGATTTAAAATCATATTGAAAAAATACTTACTCTAAATTTATATATAAAATAATCCAAAAAATATCATTTATTAAAAAAATCAATAATATTATTTTTTGTAATTTATTTAATATTTATAATTTTTTTCTTCAATTAATTGACAAAAAGAAATAATTAATTCTATTAAAATGTATATTGAGTATTGTTTGAATGTATTTATCACGCTTTAAGATGTGTTAAAAAATAAAAGACAGATATTTAAATAAAAATCAATGATAGTAATTTTATACATTAAAATATTTCATATGATAATATTTCTAAATATTCATCCTTCGACGACATGTTTGAACTTTGTATCATCATAAAGGCTGGACTAGGTGGTGTTATTTGCAATGGCAAATGTGGAATTGGGCTTGATCTTCCTAGGCCTGTCAATTATCAATTGAAATGCAACCCTTCTGGATTTTGAAGTCCATCCTAGATCTGTTTGGGCCTCTTAGCCCAATTTAAGCACACACTCTTCCTTTAGAAATTTCATGGCAAAGCCTCTAATCTTAGAAAAAGTTATGTGGAGAAAAAAAATTGATTGCAGTTATATTTTTATTGAAGTTTCTTCTTACATGAACATCTATTAAAAATAAATCCTTTATCATTTCTTGATAATGTAATATAGTTATTTTGTATATGAGTTTTTTTTAATGATTTGCATTATATCTAGAGTTGTAATTGCAATAAATTATTATATTTATTACTATTTTATATATATATTGAATACAAATTGATTTTTTTACCTAGAATTTTATTTTATTTTTAGATTTACTTGTTATTTCATTTTTCATCTTTTCATTCTATATAATTATTAAACAATTTTTCATTTATTAAATTACTGCAAACCTTTTATAGTTTGATAATAATTTTCATAATTTTAGATAGTATCTTAATGGAATGATTTGTTGTTCACATTGTCAATAAATTAAATTATTGTAATACCTTAATATAAAATAATTATCTAAAAAACTAATTTTGACTCTTTTTTTTCTTTTGCACTTTATCTCTTGTTCTTTACCCTATTGAAACTAATATAAACCTACCATATCCTCCACCAAACCAATTCTTTATCATTATATTTTTTGATCTAATCAATCATGTTCAACCATTATATTTTTTTAAACTAAACCCATAATTATAACTATCTAAACCCACAGTCCAACACTTATCACACAACTACCATCTATGCCATTAAATTAACCCTTCATGAATTATCATCATCTCTAAATTATATTTGCCACTACAACCATCTAGCTCAATGTTTAACCCCTATCAAACTACTATAACCATTATTGCCTTCACTAAATTGATCATTTACCATCATCATCATTTTCAAAATGACCCTACCATTATAACAACTACTAAAAGTCTAGATCATTATTTTTTTTATATCACCATTATTATTTTTATATTAACTCCACCATCATTTAACTCACATTCACCACGACCACTATTAAACATCAAACATGACTATCATCATTGCATACATCAATATCAATTATGATAGCAACAACAAGGCAAACCACTAATCTATCTCTTCATTCTCTATTTTTTTTTTCCTCCTATCATATCTGTTCCTTTTTTTTTCCTTACAAATATCAATTAAAGGGTTAGTTTTATTTTTTGTCTAGTTAATATTTTCAACAACCTATCTAATGAATGGTTGTGAGAAAATCACTTTTAGATATGTAAATTTTTTAAAGCTAACCTTTTTATTTTCATAGATTTATACTTTTCAAATATTATGTTTTCTTATTCGACAAAGTATGAAAGGCTTGATGGGGAAAATATTAAAGAGTTATTTGATAATACCATTATCTTATATCGGCTATAAAATGGAGCCTTAGTTGCTTATATACCACAAGGGTCACCTCTTCCAAAGAGGTGCATTTTCAAGGACAAAACCTTTTACAAGACTCTAACCTATCGTCTAAAATAGTATCTCTTGAAGGACCTACCATGTTTGGGCGTGGATAAACATCATTATTGGCGATACATGCAGGAATGTCAATCATGTTGTGCTACCCAAGCCCCATATACAAGGGGCTATGATGATATTATCTCACAAAAACTAGAAGATGAAGTCTTAGTCACTTATATAATATAAGGACCACCTTTCTTGTCAAGAAACGCTAACTAAGTGGGATAAAACCCAATAACCTACTAGTTAAGCTGAGATAATATCTTTTCTAATGAGATGTAGTCTAGCCCCTCCATCAAAGAGACACATTTTCAAAAACAAAACTCATTATATGGATTTGACATGTCAATCAAAACAATATCTTTTAGGGGACCTACGTGTATGGATACATGAAAAATTCATTATTGAAGTAATCCATGAAAATGTTAGTCATATTATGCTACCCAAACCCTTTTCTCAAGAGGCTATGATGATGTGACTATCCCACATCAACTAAGAAATGATAAACTTAGTCACTTATTTAGCACTAAGGTCACCTCTCTTTCCAAGAGGTGCATTTTCAAAGACAAAACTCATTATGTGATTTTGTCCTATCAAGTGGTATAATACATCTTAGAGAGCTTGTCATGAGCAAGTGTGAGCACATATAATCATTATCCTTATTAAAACTTAAAGACTTGATTTTAATGGATGATATGATGGGTTATAATGGTGGAGTTGGCAGAGGTGAAGGTTAATGATTCTTAAAAGAAAAGTAATGACTAGTTTGATAATGAGTTTGTTTTTTACCAGACCTTGTAGGTGTTGAAAGCCATTGTTCTTTTCTAAAGAGCTTATGTCATCCTCATGTTAACCTTATAGCTATAATAATTATTTAATTAGATATTTTGATGATAATATAAATATTTGATATAATAAAATATTATTTTGATATATGCATATCAATATCATTATATATTTCATCCTTAAATGATTACATATATCCTTTTTTTTTTCTTGTGCACAATAATGAACTATATTTATGGGAATGAGAACCAAGAACACAATCCTTAGTAAAACAAAAAGGAATTTCCAATCCTTATTTTTTTTTTTTAGAGTTGATATGTTTTATGATGTTATTTTTATTAAAGATGAAAGTAAATTAAGTTGATTTATGGTGTGTTTGGTATTGCGGTTGCTATTGTGATTGAGGTTTAAAAAAAAACAGTTTCATGAAAAATATTTTTAGCTTTGGTTCATAACTGAAATTCAAGTGTTTGGTTAAAACTATAGTTGAATTTGAGTTTCAATGAAAAGTAATTTCATATGTCTTGTTACCATATTTTTCATATTGCTTTCAACTTGTGAAATTACTTTAAAGGGTATATACATATACTTTTTTTATCAATTTTTTTTTTGATTTTATCAATTATTCTTGGTCCCACTTTTTTTTATGTCATTTGTTCAGGATTCCAATACTCATTTTTTGTTTTTATCAATTATTCCTGATCCCATATTTTCCTGTTTTTTATGTCAATTAATCAAGTACATTTTGTTTGGTATATTTGGCTTAACTCAGGATAGTAACTTTTAGCTTAACTCACGATAAATTTATGATTTTTATTTTCATGACTTCAAATAAATATAATATGAATAAAATTTAATTTATTTTTAATATGTTAGAATTTTTATGAATAGAGATAATTTACTCAATAAAATCATGAAACATGAAAAGATTTCACATAACAATAAGTTTTTTTTTTTTTTTATGATATTTGGATTTTTATTTGATTATATTTTTATATTTAAATTAGTGTTTTCAATTAAAAAATATCATGAGATAAAAGATGTAGGAGTTGACTTTTCAGGACACATGTCATAAGCTAAGGGATCTAAGTATAAAAATATATCAAGTTAAGTACCAAATAAAAACCAAGAAATAATAGAGGCACTACTTGAAGAGATACCTGAAGTATAGGGGCTGCATGTGTAATTAATCCCGAGAAACAACTGCTCGATCCTGTACAAAAGCAAGAGGGCAAGTGTATTTCAAAAAAGAACAGAAATTCCAAAACCCGCTCCAAAACCCAAGCATTCACGACTACTACATGGAGCTTTGCCTTCTTCACCGCCGTCAAACCCTAACTTTACTGTCTTCCACACTACAACTCCCTCTCTCCACTCCTATCACAATCACACCATCTTCCACTCAATCCCCCGCAATCATTTCTCGATCGCAGGTTTTCACGGGAATGAGAGGATCACTGATGTTGACGAATATGACAAGACCAGAGAAAAAGTACAAGCTATACGAGGACGGAGGCAAAATCACCGAGGACACAATTCTGTTTCCAGACTGTGATTACAATCATTGGCTCATCACCAGGACGCAGATATGAAGGAGAAGAGGAGCAGTGAGGACCTGTTGCAGAGGACGAGAAGTGAGGGATCTATTGCAGGGGTTTAATTTGAAATTAATTTCCAACGGTAATTCTTGTGGAGTAAAAAAATCTGTGGTGGTAGCCAAGAATGAAAAGCAGCTAATATAGCTATTTTTCTTGAAACGTCAGTTCGATGGTTTTATTCTATAGGACCCACACAAATTCTTCATCTTTTTAATATTAAAAAAACACTAATGTACTAGTTTTTTAATATTAACAAAACACTAATGTACTAGTTTTTTTTCCTTTCAAATTCAGGTTAAACCACAAAAACAAACACTCACTTAAAGGCGGTGAGAAGAGATGATGGTAGTTGATTGTTTGTACGATGGGGCTGTAAATGACATTTTAGATATTAAAAATATATCAAAACATAATTACTAGTATTTTTGTAAAATTCTTAGGCTCCGTTTGTTTCTTGAAATTCACTTTCCGGGAAACCACTTTCTAAACTTTCCTGTGTTTGTTTGTCTTCTAGAAAGTTGGTCAATAGAAAACACTTTCCGGTCAACGGAAAACACTTTTCAGTCAAAGAAAAATTTGGCTTGGTTTTCAGGAAAGTGTTTTCTGGAAAATTTGGGCGGAAAATACTTTCCGGAAATTGTGAAAAATTTAGAAATGTCATTATTTGCTGATTATATCAAATTTAATCCTCAAACTTTTGATTGCTATATATAATTTGTTTTGAATATTTATTTTTCAATTCCATCTCTTAAAATTTAATTTTTATATTAATTTTGGTTCTTATTTTATAATTGCTATTTGCTTTTTTTCTTATCATTTTTTTATTGAAATTTTTTATCTATCAAATTTGATCCTCATTTTTTTTATTGTTACTTATTTTATTTGAAATAATTTATGAAATGTTAATTATTATTATTTTAATTTATTCACCTTTTATTTTTTTTTTAAATTTTTAGATTTGATCTCTATTATTTTGATTATTATTTATTTTATTTGAGATAATTTATGAAATTATATTTTTTTTCAATTTCATTCTCATTCAACTTTTTAATTTGTAAGATTTGTTCCTCATTATTTTAATAAACTTGAAAAAAAAATTAATTTATTAATAAATTATTTTCCAGATCATTTTCCATAACATAAACAAACACTGAAAAGTATTTTCCAGTTCATTTTCCATAACACTGCCAAACATTGGAATTCACTTTCTAGGAATTCACTTTCCAGGAATTCATTTTCCCCGGAATTCATTTTCCAAAAGGAAACCACTTTCCAGCAAACAAACGGGGCCTTAACCTTCGTTCATGAAGTCTAACAATGTGTTTACTAAAAAAAATTTAGATAGTTTATATTACAAATTAATATAGAGAGGGTGCAAAGTTTGACTACCATCAAACTAACTATCTATAGGAGATTTTAGATAATTTATCCTCTCTATTTTTCATAAGAACATGATTCTTGAAATAATTGATTCACTAGGGAATGAAGTGTCTTTGTGGTGCATTGAAAAGAAAGAGGAAACCAGTTTTAGAAGCCAATTCTTCAGTTTTGTTTGAAAACTGAACGTGGCATAGAATTAATTTCCAATCAAGTGCTGTGAAATCACAAAGGATGAACATCTTTGCCACAAAGAGTTGCGCAATCACGATACACACATAGGATGCAACCTACTTTCCTTTTTCTTTGTTTCTGTCCACAACTTTACTTAGCATCTACTTCCATGCTGTTTCTTTAAAGGGAATGTCGTGATCGACTGATGGTGGTGTCTCAATGACTTAGTCACATCTTCCTACCTACTGGCTCTAACTCCATATATATATATATATCAGCAAGAACTTCCCTAATTATTGAGCTTGAAAGCCCCAACCGCAATTGCAACATATCAAGAGTGCTCCCCACTCCCCACCAGCTTGGAAATTTCCTCTTCTCGCTTTTCAGTTCAATAAAGCGTGCACAGCATGGCAATAGTTGATAAAAGTTGCCTCCTCCAAGCTCCCTCGACGTTCTCTTTCGGCTTAATTTCTTCCATGTGTGTTGCTGTTAATTGGTTGTCAAGAACACAATGTCCATGTCTGATATTCCCATTAACCTCAATTCAGAGAGACCAAAACCTTTCCTTGCCATCATATTAGTCCTCCAAATAGATGGCAAATCAACACACCAATCTTATAGGTCCACATGGATCTACGTGCTTATTAAAATCTTATCCTTTGGTTTAAGATAAGGTATAGGACCTTACCTTGCCATGCTTTAAGATGGCACATGGGACATGATTCGACAAGTGGATTATGACCCGCGATTAAAATTTTCTACATGACTATTTAAGCCCAAGAACTCATCGATGACACCATTAGGCCACACCTTGTTCTTGATAAATATTTTGATACCTATGTGTCAAACTTGACGGGGTCTTGATCAAGAAGTCTTTCCCTTTCCCCTTTAATTGCTCCAAGAAGATCAAAAGAGTAGTGTCCAAAACAAGATAATGAGGTGGGGTTGTTTAAATGAAGTTGATAAGATACTTCCATGTTTGATAGTTGTAAAGCAGTGCTTACTCTAGGGTTGGAACCAGTGATCAGTGGCCGGCAAGTTTGATCTAGTGAAGGGAGTCGAGATTTGAAAGGGAATTGGTGCATGTGGCATCTACGTGTCCTGAATGTACAGGTGGACCGGTGAACAGCCCCCCTAATACTACTCGTGGATCCAATACGTGGCTGGTAAAATCTCTGGACACATACATGGGATATGTAGCATCTTGGTTTGAAGAATGCGCAAGAGAGAGTTGGTGCAAATAAAAAATGGTGATATATCTGAAGGATCAAGAAATGGGAAGGAGATTTGGTAAGTTGAGGTGAATTAATGGTGAAGCAACGGAGAGGGAAGCTCTATCTTATGAGGTTGTGCATTACTACGCTTCTTTGTTGGCACAAGTACTCATAGAAGCTAGCTTAGCTAACACATTTTGCTGTAATTTTACGGAGACTCAAATGACTGTCTGTGTTGTTTTATATTGTTTTCCTATAATTTGAAGTCTTTCATAATTAAGCTTTTATGATACCTTGTATTCACTCCCATTTTGTAGCTAGACTTGACTTAATGTAAGAAATATTGCCCCCTCCCTCTCTCTCTCTCTCTCTCTCAGTTCGTGGCAAATGTGGCTTTTGTAATTTAGTTGAGCCAGCTTCTTGAGGGACATTGCATTATAAATGTCGTTAAGTGCTTGAGTTTATTGTTCTCTTACCTTACATGCCTTGACTTAGAAGCGTGCCAGTTTCATCTCTGCTAAAATCCTTCTACTTTAACAGGGAAAACTTGCTGCAATGGATTGATTTTGAATACATTGATATTATGATAATAATTAATTCGATATATAACCATTCACAAATTGAAGTGTACTTGATCATGCAGCAAATCTTGCCGCATTGGGCTTATCAATTATGATTGATTTTCTAACATAATAATTGTCAGCATTAGAACTATATTTTAAATAAATTTTTTTTATAAAATCAAAAATAAATTTTAATTTATATATATATATATATATTTTCAAATAAAAAACACCTTTAAAAACAATCTCTATCAAAATATCAGACATGTTATTTGTGTCCAGTGAAGGTAGCCTTGATAAAACCAAGCTTGTGATCTTGTGTTTGCTACATTAGATTTTAGATCTTTTATTTTAAAATATGCAAGGAGCGCTGCATAAGGGCGCATCCATGCACTTAATTGCAAACAGACCCTGAAAATAGGAGGCAGCAGGTGTGCCCTCGAGTTTTCCTCCACAGGGATGGACAAATTACAGACCAAGTGAGAGAGAGAGGGATGGCCTTGAAAACTAGGATTAGTTCTAACAAGTTCTTTTTCAGGTGATTTATCAAGGAGACAAGCTGATGGGTCTGCTTCGTTATCTTCCTATTCAAAGAGGGCCCCTTTCTTTCATGGTCCAACTCAAGAGGGCCGATACTTCACACCCACCACACATTGTCTCTCCTACACAAATCTTCACAGGCATTGTCTATAAAAGGCCTTGCTTCAGCAAGCTGAGTTCTCGGAGCACAGCCGCACCTTCACAATTACACTCAGAGACACAGCACACGCATATATATATATATATATATATATGGCAGGAATCTTGGCCTCAATGAGATTGCCAAAGCTGCGATCATGGCAAAGGTGTTCAAGGATGGTTCGAGAGCAGAGAACGCGTTTGTACATCATTTGGAGGTGTACCGTGATTCTTCTATGCTGGGATGAGTAAATTTACAACTGTTACTAGCTAGGTCTGAATCTTGAGAACTTGGTCTGATCTTTTTGTTGTGTGGCGAAGGTTGAATGTTCAGTAAAGCAGCAGATCATGTGTAAATTAGCAAGCTTATTATGAGGCCACCATCACAAGCAAGCACGCGGATAGTGGTTTGTGAGAAATGCTAATGAGTTGTCTATAGAAGAAAATAAATTCTTAGTGAATTTTCTATTCAAAATCTCTGTCACAGCAAACACACTTTCATTCAAAGCTTCATGTGTGAACATGTTTGTTGGGAAATGGAGGATCCAAAACTCAATGCCCGCCATCATGAACAACTTGTTTCAATGAAGAAAATAACGATATGAATAAAAATTCGGAACATAAGATTTAATGTAATTCGAATCATATTTACTCTACGGGTCACTAAAAGAAAGATGATTTAAGAATATGATTGTGATTTTTATATTCAAAACCCTTGAACATCCATCCACTCTCACAAATCCCTCAACTCTTGCAGTAGTTTTTACACTATAAAATCACTCATGCTCATCTACTTATAATAATTAAACACTTGATAACACAAAGAAGAAACAAACTTGGTGACCAAGTTTACAAAACTTAAAGGCTACCCCACTCTTTCTTAGTCTCAAACTTCGTTTACTTGGATTACCTTTGGCAATTCAATTCAACATGCTTTTTAAATTGTTTTTCATATGATGAAAATTTTAATTTTTTTTATGGTTTTGATATATTGATGTCAACAATAAAATAAAAATTTGGAAAAAAAATACTTTAATTAAAAAACACTTTTGCAAAAACATTTTGCAGCACACAAACAAACACACATTTAGACACCACTCCAAGAAAATTAAACACGGCCCCAACAATACTTGGGTATACAATTCATGAAAACAGGACAAATTTAAATACAAGGTTTGCACCATTCACAAATCACATTAAAGGTCCGGTGTTGAAAATTTTGTCAGTGACTCGCTCCCATAAAGAAGTGAGGGGAAAAAGGTTACGAAATAGTAACTTTTTTTAACATCTAAGACTTGCAGAGGAAGTTTGTTTCGTTAGTCTCAGGTTCTGATGAATTCGTAATTTCTCACCACAACCACAACAACTTTGTGCTAACCTCCCAAGCTTTTGGTCATAACATTTAATTGGATGGTACAAAACCTGTTTTCATCTCGATTTTTCAATTTATATTAATAGGATAAACTTAATGTGGCATGTTTAATTGATGAATACATGGACTTGAACGACATGTAGAAGTCCAAGAAGTTGGATTGGAATGGAATGGTCACTATGTACTGTAATTTTCATGGATCATAATTTTGATTTGAATATCTAATTGAGGTAAATATTAATAATTCAGAAGGCTAATTCAGAGTTCAGATTTAGTTTTTTAGAATTTTTATGGGATGACCTGCAAAACAAACCTAGATTGTTCTTGTTTACAAATTACAACCTTTTCATTTTCTTTTTTCAGTAGTTATTCTTTTCTTTCTTAAAAAAGGACTTATGGGTGATTATCAGTCTATTCTTTAGTAATTAATCCTTAATTCTCTGGGATATACTATTTATGCTACTTTATCAGTCTATGACTGTCGGTTGAGTTAAAATTACAAAATTCTTCTCTATAACTTTTACGTTATTGTTAATGTATCAACATATTTTAAGAGATTAATTTTTAGCCCAAGCTTTTATTTAAAAGATTCAAAGATAGGGTGATCACCCAATGATAGATGAGTGAGGCTTATGTCCATGCCTAATATACCTAAGCTTGGCAGAATATCAAGCCTAGATGACATGGATCTAACTCGTTTCCAGACCCAATATCCTAAAGCATGGTTGAGATATAAGTCATATTGACATCACAGCGCTATGGTACATGCCTTATAATGACCTGTAATATATGGTCATGTAAATACATTCCAAAAACTAATGGGAGCTACCAAGAGGTTGCAAGTCCTCATATCTGGCACATTTATGTTTCTAAGCACAATTCAGATCAAGTATAATGGAAAGGAAAATAGTTTAGGGAAAAGGTTATCAAATATAAACAAAACTTGTGTGTTGCTATATTACAGGCATTTGGTGTTACGGGGCAGACAAAAAAACACTCTTTTCAGGATTATTACCAGAAGTACATATTTATAAACTATTTACCTATTGTTTCCAAGAAAAGACTCACCAGCTGTCCCTTGTAACCTTGTGGCACTTGAATCATTCTCAGATTTCTTCAGTGTTTGCCCTGGCTTAATTTGGCCTGCCTAGGAAATATAAAAGGAGACAAATCAGTCTTCGATCACTTGAAGAGTTCATTTGGTGTATTGAAAGAAATGACATCTCAAGGCCAAGCAACAAGAGTAAAACCAGCAGCAAACTTTGATCCACATGATTGGGAAGGATTTGAGTTTTAGAATGATGGACCACTATTTTTGCATATATGAACACGTGAAGCAATATTCAAAATGTTGCATTGCAATCTCTGAATATGTGGACCAGGGCCTTTTTTATCCAGGGAGAGGAGATATGGAGACCAACAACTCATTCTATTTGGACCACCAATAACTAAAGGTACAGTTTTTCCTACCTAGATGAGGGATAGGGAGTCTAAACCAACCTGTGATGTCATTACCATGGGGGGAATCAAAGAAAATCAGTCCACTTTCCATCTGTTTAGCATTAGTTTGGAAGGATATTTGGGTTGTTACAGTAGGATAGGAAAGATCATGGAAAACATATCAACTTAGATTCCGCAGTAGTCATCCTGCTTAGAGAAAATTAGATCAAAATCTCCAAGTTATTGTGATCACAGTTGATTTTGTTTCATCATGATGGAAGTTCCATGTCCTTCTCTTCTTAGATGTCATCCATGTTTCTTATAAGATATGGTTTAAAGAGATTTGATTTTATGCAATATCTGTATATCTTTTTGACTTCATGCCCGCCAATATATATGGCAGCATTTACTTCATACTAATGACTCCAGTTACCAATTAAGCAAAAGAAACACTGTTTATTTTCTTGCCAACAATCTATATTCCCTGAGCTATAGAGTTTAGTCCACAATACTATCCTCTTCTTGGTTTATTGTGGTATGCCCTAAAGCAATTGAGTGGTCAACTACTGCAAGAGTTGGTGGATTGGATGTAAAAAGATTAACTGTAAAGAAACTAAGACCAAAAACCTTTCATTCAATTCCAAGGTATCAACAGATTCACAAACATAAATTGCCCAAGAGATGATTTTCACTTACAGCTCCCTTATTGGCTGTTAACCTTCGACTTGACGGAGCCCGTGCCACAGATGAAGCAGCTGCAGCTGCAGCCACACGGATTCTGCACGGTATTTTAAAAAAGAAATTGTCAGTTTTTTGGCAATCTTTTGGCACCAAGCTTAACTCATAGCTGGATCAACTCCAAAATACCTTTTATGTACATCTACATACTCATCTGTTTCATCCACAATCTCCTCCTGCATTGTCAGAACTACAATTAACACAAATGGAAATGGCTGCTTAGATCCTAGAACTGAACGGAAGAAAGTTAGCAGAGGCCTCTAATTTACTTGCAGAAGTTCTTCAAATACATCTTCTAGGGTGATGATACCAATTATTTCACCATCTTCAATATCCTCTGATAGCTGGGGCAATCCATTTGTTGAAGCATCATTGCGCTGTAAAGAAGGATGCCTACTTGACCTTGAAATCCTATCAATATCCACAACAACACTATCTGACTTCTCATCTTGCTTGGCCAGTAATGGAGTAGTCATTTGGGAATCCCTGCCAGTTACTTTGCTTCCTTCCTGTTCTTCTCTGTCAGTTGTTGGCGGAAGAGCCTTGCTTTTCCCCTTAGCCTTCACAACAGCTGCCATATGGCTGCTACCCTTTTGAAACTCATTCAGTATATCATAGAGAGGCATATCAGATGGGACCCTGGAGAAATATCAGCATACATGCACTTAGCATATATTCTGAAATTTGTTCGAGGAAACCAGAAAAATAAAGAGGTGGGAAGGGGCATTGAACACCGTGGAATTCTTCTAATAGAAACTGCACTAACTGGGGTCTCTGTTTCAGGTCGAACAGTGAGAAGGCTTTTCACCTGATTCCAATATGAATAAAAACAGCCACATGCAAATCAGGTAATTATAAAACCAGAGTAGAGTATATAATAGGGGAAACCCATCAATATAACCTCACACCATCTCACAGTCATACCCTTCTATTAATAGTAACTTTCATTTGTTTCTATTGCTCATTTACTAAAATACCCATTTAAGTCGATTCATATTGAAACTGTCAACTGTTGCACATGAGACCATTAATTTTACCAAAAATAATTGACCGAGGGATATATTAAAGATTAGGAACAAACCAAAGGTTACAAGTGATTGATTTTTTTGAAAGGATAGTTGATAAATGGCGTTATATGGATATATTGATAGGTTTCTCCTATATAAAATAACTCTTAAATCTGCAAAAATCTATAAAATACAAAACCCACCAGAAGAAGTCCAATGATATTTTTTGGATTCCCAGAATACACAGGAACTCGGCTATGACCCCGGGCAAGAATTTTTCCCATTGCCTCCCTGAGTTACATGTATTGTAAAATAAATATATAAACACAACTATATACAAATATTTATATGAAACTCAAGAAAGTGAAAGCACCATGGCAATAGGAGCAATTCAGGAGCAGCTGAGCAAAACTTACCAGTCCAACTTCGAGTTGACATCTAGGGAGAAAGTTGATTCAATTGGTGTCATAGCCTCTTCAGCAGTCTGGTCAAGTTTATACATAAAAATTTTCTTTAAGTTGAAATAGAATATCAAAATATTGAATCTAGGAGTGGAATTATATAGAAATTAGGCACTTTGTGAATTATTGGCTAATCTGTACACCCATCACCCCAACCCCCATCATCATCAGCACCAGCTTTAAAAAAGTTAAGTTAAATGACTTAAAAGAGAAGAAGCAGTGACCGTCCAGGTAAATAAGTAAATTTTCTTAAAATTATCATAACCAAGATATAATTGAGACCATCTGGCATTAAATTTTCTCACAACTAATGAAAACATAATACAGCACCGTCATTACAGCACCTCTTTATTGGCAACCTCTCTTTGTTTCTTTCATGAGATTTCTCTGAGTCAGTGAACTTGGTGGTTGGTGCAACTTCTTTATGCAAAAGATTTATATTTACATTTCCAACAGTGTGTGTTTGTAAATATGGGCATTTTGGTTTGTTTCAAATCTGCGTTTGGTTTTTTTATAGCATGACAATTGAGAAAATGGGTCTTCAGTGCAATTACAATCTCTTTGGTGCTCAAAAAAATGCGAGGGAAAAAACATAGATATGGCATTGAAGAGTGTTTATTTTTTGCTTGATGGAACAATAATTCAGACTGGGGTGGAACATGTGATTTCATGTCATTTGACAGACAAATAAAAAGAAAGGAATTTGACGGACAAGTTTCCATTCAAATGTCCAATAATTCAAGGATTGGAATTAAACAAAAAAATAAGAAAAAGGAAAAGTGAGGGAGTGTCGAAACAGGCAGTAACAGAGGGTTTTGTATGGATTTGCAAAATTTATTTGTCTTCTGGAATCCCTTGAGATACTTAGGATTGCAATTCCAGCTTACAAATGAAGTTCAAATCAAAATAAAATCAATGTTTCTCAATAAGTTAGGCAACTAGAAAAATACAATTGACTAGAGAAGACCCCTGCCCTCTCCACTCCTCCATGTCCCCAATCCAATCAAAAAGTTTAAGATGGAAAACAAACCAAAAAAATAGATGCTAATTTCATATGATGCATACCTTTTCAGTCAAATCTAGTGCCCCACTAATAATTGTTGTCTCATCGTGTGTGAGTTCACCACCTTTGCCAGCCTACATGTTACATTGTAAATGAAAAAAAAGGAAGGAAATGAAGATGTATTAATACCTCCAAAGTTTTTGAAATCTTGATGCATTTATGTGGTCAATTAACTTGTAATCTATATGTTTTCCACAATTTACTTTACCTCCTGGCTGTGGATGGAAACAAGAGCTTTTAATTGAGGCCGCCTAAATAATGCTTCATTATGACCTAACACACAATCCAGAACCTGATTCATGACATTTCTTGGAGTTAGAAATTACATAAGTATATAAAACACGCTATGTGGACTTCATAATGTGAGGACAAACTGAACTATCCTGCAGGAATACATTGCAGAATAAAACGTTTTTTTCCCAAGTAGTCTATTTAAGCCAGAAAAAGCTAAATAGCTGAAGGTTCATAGTTCATATCAGCTAGGTACTATATTTTTCATTCCTCAATGGGTGAGGAAAACAATTGCAACGTTATAGCTCAAGAACATGGAAGAAACTGCTATATAACTCTATTCTTATTTCTGCAATAATCATTACCATTGCTGTAGCAAACCACTAAATCACTTATTAATCTAGCTCCACAATTACTATGTTTCTCCACACAAGATCATACGGGTAAACAGAGAACCATTGAGTGAAAGAATGATATACGCAGAAATGGATACAGGATTTCATACTGTATGCAAAAAATTATTTCTGTAATAAGATGAGTTCATTCGAAGTAAGCTAGAAAACATAATCATCAAAATAAAAATAAAATAAAATAATACGTACAAACTTGGGCTTGTTTACTGCTTTTCATTTTAAAAGAGCACTGGAAATTTATCCAAAAACTCCTGATACCACTATACTAAAAACTCTGTGTAGTCAATTATTGTTGAACCACTTACCTTTCCAATGGGATATGCAACTGGATAACAGGTTATCATCAAAATCCGCACAAGCCAAACAAAGTTGGCACCTACAGCAAGTCCATATCTGGTGCATATTGCTTGTGGAATAACCTGAAAATAGAGAATGTCCACCTCATCTAAGACTAAAACGCTCTTATTTAAGCCTAGTTAAGGAAACGCTGAGCAAGATGAAGCAGGCAGACAAAAAAAATTGTACCTCCCCAAAAGCTAGCACAAAAGTCACAGAAAGTATTATAGCAACATACTGATTGAAAAGCTTATCCAAGTATATAGGAAGAGCCTGCATGCAGATCACCATATCCAACTGCTATCAACAACTGTTTACTGAAAATTCAAGCAACATACTAAAATTCAAGAGAGACGAAATTAAAGCAAGATACTAATATTCAAGAGAGACGAATCACACAATTATCTGCAAGTTCACTAAGCAGCCTCACTCTCTCTAACCCAAAGCTAATCGCGGTACTCGCATTTTTGCATGCTTTCCTTTAACCATATAAAAAAAAATCATCTCAAAATAGCATCCCTCCCTAGTAATTAATCTACATCAATAATCTTCTCCTAATTGTCGTTAAAATGCCACATCTCTTTGATTTCATCATAAAAAAGCGTAATGCGATTCAGGTGCTTTAGCAAAAGTGCTTTTCAACTAAAATCATCTCAATTTGATGCTTTTTTTCAATGGTTTTGACAGATTCTTCACGTTAAAACCATAGGGAAAAAAAGGCCTCAATTTCAATGTTTTTACCGTCCAAACTCACTTTGAAAAGCATTTGCAACCCCATTACCAAAGGGGACCTAGAAGCGATAAATTTAAACGAAGATTACCTCCATAGCAACAGCATTACACAGAAGCAGAGTCACCAGAAGCTGATGCTGCTTTTGAACCACCGGAAGAATTGCAGCTAATAAAATTAAAATTTAAAACATAAATCAGAGAAAATCAATGCCAAAAATTGCGTTTGAAAAAAAAAAATTGCCAACCAGCTTGTTTTTTCTCGGTAGTAGTGCCACTACGTTGAAGAATTTCGAGGTCTACAAGTCCGAGAGACATTAGGCCTAAGGTAAGACCAGACATGATACCCGCGAAGAGAACGAGGAAGCAAGAAATTCCTGCGTACAAAAACCATGAGACCGATCCAAACGGAATTCCATCCTCTCCGTTTGATTGACCTAATACCGTCAACATTCTCGTCGCCATCACCGCATTTATCAGCTGCATCTTTAAATAAATTTAATTTTGGATCCCAGTTTTTCTCTGTGAGATAGATACACCGAGTCTAGTCAATCGAGAGAAGGAGACAGGAAAACAAAAACGAACAGTGAAGAACAAGAGAAGGCTACACGGCAGATACTGGACTAAAATAGTGTTTAGCCATGTCAGTTGCACGTGGCGGGCTCTGGAGGGTTCTATGATTCTATCTGGACCTCAGATTAATTAATAACGGTAGCGTTAAAATATTTTTTTAAATAATAGTAATAATTTTTAAAGTATTTTTTTAATAATATTTTGATATACACCCAAAAAAAAAAAGAATTATTTTAACACCAAATTTTTTTAAAACATATTTTTAAAACACAAAAATAATTATATCATTAATCAATTCATTCTTTTAGCATTGCAAAACTCTCTACACTTCTAAGTTCCTTGAATATAAAAAATGAGTTTTTTCTTATAATTATTTTACATAATAGAATTTAAATTTTTATCTAAATCTAACTTAATATATATATATATATATATATATATATATATATAGAATTTATTTTTCTAATCATTATTAATATAATAAACAGTTATATGTATAATACGTTTTAGTATTATTATTATTATTATTATTATTATTATTATTATTATTATATACTGAATAAAAAAAATTAAATAATAAATACATGAAACTTAATGAACAAAATATAAATATCTTGTTTTCTTACCTGGGTTATGGATATAGAAAAACTAAATTCAGGAATACTTATTGTTATCAATATTCACAAAAACTATAAAACCTATATAGCTAAAATATCATGGAAAACAAAAGGTGTGAACATAGTATGTTTCTATTATTTATGGCTACGGTTTATTAACAATTTTCCTAGCTACATTTTAGCTATATGTTATAGAGTTTTTGTCATTTACCTTCACAAATCATTGATGACCAATATATCATGTAAAAAGACTGACACACCCTTAACTACACCTGCAGAAGATAGAGAATAGACATGCCGATAGCTTTTTCTATAAAAAAATAAAACACAAATGAAAATAAGAATATACCCCTAGCTCGAACTCTTTGGTTTTTTCATTTCTAAGAGTACATTCATAGGTGCACTGTTCATCAGTCAATTAGAAAACCAAAAATACCCTCACTGAGAACTTTAATGTTTTGTCTCATTAAAGAATATAATTGTTATATTATTGTTCATTAACAAATCAAAATATCTAAAATATTCTTTCCAAGTTAACACGCCCTTGCCCAATATGGGGGGCAAAACCATAGTTCCGATGTGCAAACAAATTCAGAGAACACACAAATACCCCCAAACAAGCGGGTAATGTCAACATGCTCAATGGAAAAGCCTAAAATACACCCGAGACCAATAGCTAAATTTTATACTCTAAAGAGCAAAATAGTAATTACACTATTATAATCTACAATAATATATGCTATAATATTTTCCCCGCATGTTATAACTTTTTCTTTATTTTATTTGGATTTTTTTATTATGGTTTGGAGTTGGCACTAATATTGAAAGAATTAGCTGATTGATAAACAATGATTGATAAGAATCACACAAGTTTAATCTATGAATCAACTTCTAATTTATTCATATGTTATTTAGCCTATTGGCAAGCAAGGAAACAATGTAGATTAATTATCTTTATATGCTTAACTTTGAAACTAAGTTTTTTCTCTATTGTTTGCTATAATGATAAATGATTTGCTTAGTATTTTGATTATCTTAGTAATCAAGCTCTATGATGAACAAGAATCATATATTTTATAGAGTTCTTGGTATGCATTATGTTTTATTTTTACATTTGACTCGTAGTTTTTACATTTGACTCTGTAAGTATCATTAATTATTTTATTTAGGAAAAAAAAACCCTGGTTTTAAATATATCAAAACACGAGTGTTAAAAATAAAAATAGAAAAAATTATTAGCAAAAGATTTTAAGTTAGAGAAAAATTTTGATCAATTGAAAAAATAAAATTCTAGATATGTCATTCAAGTCTTATTCTTAAGCTCCTGTAGTTAAAACCAACAATTTAGATTTAAGGTAGTTGTTCCACAAATTTGGAGCAAGATGAATTTGGAGACATAAAAAAAAAAAAATCATTTCTATTTATGACATATTGTCTACCATTGATGAGAGCTCTCCTCTCTTGTTGCGGCTCGTGGTCTAGATTACAAACATATCATAGAGTTGACTTAGACAATAATCAATGACCCCATAATACTTAGGTTCATATCATGGGTTAAGACAATGGGATCCATTTCTTATTTCATCTACTATAGCCATAGATTTTTTATTCAGTGATAATTAACTATTAATTGTTTGGTTGCTTTTTTAGAATAAAAAATAATAGAAGAGATGAAAACAACTAAATAGAAAAAATATTTATTTTTTTTATTTTTATTTTTTTTATATTTATATTTTTATCTATTCAGTGAAATATGATTTTATCTTTTTTAATATATGAAACTAACTAAAAAAAATATATTGTTCATGGAGTAAGTAACTAATAAAATCTTATAAGTTATTTCTTAGGCTCACCTTAAAAAAAATAGACTAAAAAAAAACACTCATGATCCATTAAAAATAATGAGAATATCTTCACCTAATGGTTTTCTATATTTGTTTTTAAAGCAAATAGACATATTATAATAAGCACTAAAAGAGATTAGCCGAACCACTGTAGCACCATACTCATTCGCACTGTGGAGTGGACATTTGCGTTCACAATTATAAAGATTATTTATTTAGCCCGTATTACACCCGCAACATAATGCAGGCATGTAACTAATAGAGTAACTAATAGGATATCACTTATTACTTTTTAGTAACAAAATATCATTATTTTTGTCATAAAAAAATAATAATAAAGGGTCATGGTTATTTGCCTTTTAACTTTATGTACATCACAAGAGACAAAGATTAAGCTTGCTCCATGGATGAACAGTATAATATAAGATTTAACTTCATGTACATCACAAGAGACACGATTAAGATTAAGGACTAGAATAACTGGATAATTATTATTTCTACAGAAGTGGCCAAAAAGGAAACTGAAGATGTGCACCTATAAAATTGTTTCTTAGCAAAAAAAAAAAAAAAACTTATCGATAATTTATTCTTTCTCATGGAATATTGAACCCGAAATAATATTGGCATTAGTCAATTGAATGTGGAAGAAGAAATTCTTATTCGTGCTGATTTTTTCCAAAGTGCTGGAGAATTTTCTTATCATGATGATGAATTATAATAATACATAAAGATTCCATAGACTTAAAATATATGAAAGCACAGGTGATCTACTATGGAAAAAACACTAAAGCAAGTTCAATCACCTTCATGGCAAAGTAAAAACCTGGCGGAAAAAATAATTTTTAGGTTCGAATCATATAGTTATTAATATAATGATCAGTAGAAATTTATATAGTCGTTAATTTTAAAATTAATGAGATTAATTGAGATATGCACAAGGTAGAACTAACATAATTTGCTTATAGTTTATATCCATATAAAATGTTTTTTATATTTATTAATAGAATAGTTATGTATATAATTTACTTCCACATCAAAAGTTTTTTTAAGTTTCCTGTATGTGTCAGCCATGTATATAGTTATGACCAACTTTGCTTCTCGATGTAATTATTTCGATGAACATTGAAAGACAAAGATGATTCTAGTAGAAATAATATAATTCCACCACTAATTTGACAAATAATTGATTATAATACATGAATCCACACCTCATCGTCCAATCTCCCTCTCTTTTCAGGGAAAACGAGTGAATTTACCCGTGCGTTGCGCTAGGCTTTTATATATATGAAAAATTGATTGATTTTATGCGTGTTATAATTGATTATTTTAATATTTAATTAGTAAAATTATTGTATCGAACTTGTTGATGATTGAGTTTATTTTAACAACAACGAATGATTTAACCGGCAGATAGCAAAAGTGCAACCGCTAAAATCTATCAAAGATGGATTATTTTTGGTTGATTGTTTTTTTGTGTCGATTTATTTAATTCATACATTGAAAAATTGCAATTGATTGATTGTTTGGTGTGTCTTAATTGTTTTGACAATTATATAATCGGTTGATGAAAAAAATATAATCGATGAAATCAATTAGAGATGAATTAATTTTTTTTTTTGTAGTCAATTGGGTATTCGTTGGCAGTTGAATGTGTCGTAATTGTTCAGCTTATTATTCTCTTTTTTCTTTTTATTTATTTTTCAAGTCAAATATTTTTTTAGAATCTAATAATATTTGTTTTTGTTTTTTCATTTATTTTATTTTTTAATTGATTTTTTTTAAAAATATCATTAGGTGTTGAAATTTCTAGTTATTGTAGATAAGACATTCAAAATAATAAAAATAATTATTTGTCAATTTTTTTTTAAAAAAGCTAGTTAGTAAAAAAAAACCCGTTTTTTTCTTAAAAAAAAATAACAGTCATTAAAAAGAAGAAACCTGTTTTTTTGTGAAAAAAAAAACCAAAAACCCTTGTTTTTTGAAAAAAAACAGCCAGTAAAAAAAAAAGTTTTTTTTTTTAAAAAAAAACCAAACCAAGCTCACATAGGCGCGAAACAGCAAACCAAAGGTCCAGTGAACAGTAATTTACAGTAAAACGGCCGATTCTTTTTGAAAAAAAAAAAATAGCCAGTAAAACAAAAACGTTTTTTTCAAAAAAAAAAAACAAAACCAAACCAAGCTCACGTAGGCGCGAAGCAGCAAACCAAATGTCCAGTAAACAATAATCTACATTAAAATGGCTGATTCTCATTCTCTTTTAGTTTATTACTAATAAGTAAAATAATAGTATGTTTTCCATCCATGGAAAAAGGGCCCATCAACGTGGCTAGTGGCTTAGACCCCGTTTGTTTGCTGGAAAGTGATTTCCTTTTGGAAAGTGAATTCCGGGGAAAGTGAATTCCTGAAAAGTGAATTCCGATGTTTGGCAGTGTTATGAAAAATGAACTGGAAAATATTTTCCAGTGTTTGTTTGTGATATGGAAAATGAATTGAAAAATAATTTATTAATAAATTAATTTTTTTTTTCAAGTTTATTAAAATAATGAGGAACCAATCTTACAAATTAAAAAGTTGAATGAGAATGAAATTGAAAAAAATATAATTTCATAAATTATCTCAAATAAAATAAATAATAATCAAAATAATAGAAATCAAATCTAAAAATTTTAAAAAAATGAAAGGTGAATAAATTAAAATAATAATAATTAACATTTCATAAATTATTTCAAATAAAATAAGTAACAATAAAAAAAATGAGGACCAAATTTGATAGATAAAAAATTTCAATAAAAAAATGATAAGAAAAAAGCAAATAGCAATTATAAAAATAAGGACCAAAATTAATATAAAAATTAAATTTTAAGAGATGGAATTGAAAAATAAATATTCAAAACAAATTATATATAGCAATCAAAAGTTTGAGGATAAAATTTGATATAATTAGCAAATAATGATATTTCTAAATTTTTCACAACTTTCGGAAAGTGTTTTCTGCCCAAATTTTCCGGAAAATACTTTCCTGAAAACCAAGCCAAATTTTTCTTTGACTAGAAAGTGTTTTCCGTTGACCAACTTTCCGGAAGGCAAACAAACACAGGAAAGTTTGGAAAGTGGTTTCCCGGAAAGTGAATTGCGGGAAACAAACACAGCCTTAAAACACAAGTTTTGAAAGAATATGTCATAAAATAATTTGGGTTTTCCTATTAAATTATCTTTTAAAAAAAATAAAAGATTTATAACAACAAGAATATTAGAAAAACAAATACTAGAAACTTGATAAAAAATAGGATGAGAAAAATTTTAAATTTATAGAGGAATGAAGTTGGAGTTTTAAATAAAATTGAGAGCCAAGTCATACCCTATTGTACCCCAGACTAGATAGACAAATCAAATTTAAGATCAAATAAAATGATATGAATCTTCATAACAATCAAGTCTAAAAAACCTAATTCGATTATTAATAGGTCATTTTAATATATTCATGAGCCAAATTAAAGGTTTAAACAAGTTTAAGATTTAATTTTGATCAAATTAAAAGATTTAATTGAGTGTAAAGACTTAATTATATTTTTAATGGTTCAAATTAATTCTATTTGGGACTTGACTAGTAAAATAAATAAATTTAGAACCTTAATTTGGGTTTAATTGATAAAATTAAAATTTTAGAGGACCAAATTTAATTTCTTACAAGTTGATTAGGTGAGATCAGAGGAAACAATCTCAGGAAAATCAAAGCATGAAGGTCAATCAAGGGTCAAATTAAAGAAACTCAAAACCAAAGACCTTTTTGAAAAGAAATGCTAAACTCAAATGACTCAATTTTATTGAAAAAAAATTGGTGAAACTGAAGCTAATTAACAATTAAATGATCAATTATTACTATTATTTTTTCTTTTTTCCTTTCTTAACTGGGATGTCCTTATTTATAAAAGGTGGGGTAAGTGTATTGCCTCTTATTTGGAGCTACATCTTTACCATTAAACCCTTTGGGATTAATCCTATCAATCATTACAATGTCAATAAATTATGCCTCCAGGCCAGGCTATTGAAAACTGGTTGGGTCAATGATTTTCAACCAATATGACAACAATTTTAGGGGTGATAAATTGATGATTATTGGTGTCGCACCCTATGTGAGAGAGCGGTGTCGCGGCAACCCTCCCAATGAGCAGGGATATTTATGTTAGGGTTTTATCTTTATTTTTTTTATGAAAAAGGGAGTCGCCACCTAGTATTATGATTAGTAGAAAACCTAAACTGGTTTTTTAGATATTCTAAGGCAGGGGACTGGTTGCATAAAGGGAAGATTTTAGCATCCCTAGTACGTCCTACCTAAGGTAGATTGCTTGGTGTTTTGGGTTTGTCTTATGATTACTATATTATTAATCTTTCAAAAATATATTAGTTAAATGATGATGATGTATTATTCCTGTAAAAATATTTTGGATATTTACCACTTAAAGGTTTCTTTAATTAAATACCAACAGTGAATAATAACAAATTATCCCCGCCAATATTTTGGATATTAACCCTTTTGGGATTTATTTATCCAAATACCAAAAGTGAATAATAACGAATTATCTCAGCCAATATTTTGGATATTAACCCTTTTAGGATTTATTATTCAAATATCAACAGTGAATAATAACGAATTATCCCCGTCAATATTTTGTATATTAACCCCTTTTTTATTTATTTATTCAAATATGAACAATGAATAATATGAATCACCAAAAATAAGATTTTGATATTTTTGGAATGTTGTTCAATACCCTTTGGATTTTACAAATGTCGCACGTTGTCGCGCGGCTTCCCGACGAGGGGGCTCTTTTGTTGTCTCGCGATGGAGTTGTTGAGGAGTCGCCATCTGGCTGTTGAGGGTCGCTAGGAAAACCTGATTTGCACTGGTCTGATCAGAAATTCAAGGGTAGGGGGCTGGTTGCGTAAATGGAAGGTATTAGCACCCCTAATACGCCTTACATGAGGTAAGTTGCATTGTCTATCTTGATGTGAATTTGAACTCTTCAATGGGTCGTATTTATTCATGTGAATAAGTCTAGCTTTTAAAATTTTTATTATGAGTTCGTGAACCCAAAATAAAATATCAAGAAACAGATCCATGTAGATTCTTTCAAAGGATCACTTATCATAGATGAGTTTTCCGTGATTTTATACCTCATAAAAAATATGTTCCGATTTGAAAAGGGAATCGGTCACCGCTCAGAATAATCCTGACAATTTTGGTGATTATTCCCGAATATGTATATGTTAGCCTACGTGTAAATCTGGGATTTACTACCTAAAATTAATCATTATTTGTTTGTTAGAACTCAATCTTAGGTCATTCCCTAAAACTATCAAAAAATCAAAAAATAAAATAAAAGAGGGCTGGTGTCGGTAAGAAAATCAAGATAGAAATTCTTGGCGTTTTCAAGAGCTCGATTATACCTCTTTTGTGTCAAGAAATGAAAGAAAATGCAGATTTAAGGCTAACGTAATTCATTACCAGATAAATCTGTATAAAAATTAAGTCAAAAGATACAATTATATTTTTATGTGCCAATTCGATTTAGTCGCTAGCCAATTAAAGGTGTAATTATGTTGAGAGTTATTTTAGGATCCAATTGAAAGGTTTAATCAAGTACAAGGGTTTAATTATATTATAATTGGTCGAATCGATTTCTATCAAGGGCTTAGTCAATGAGAAATCAAGTTCTTGAATTTAATTTGGTTTCAATTGATGAGATTTGAATCTTCGAAGACCGAATTGAATTTTTTCAAGCCCAATTATGCGACATAAAGGGTTAAATTGAACGAATTAAGAGTTTAATGGTCGATTGAGGAAAAAATCGTGCAAATCAAAAATTAAAGACCAAAGTAAAAAAGGGTACACGAAGTCAAGGTTGATATTGAAATTCTGACGAGGATATAATTGCATAAAATCATAAGTTTAAAACCAATTAGGGGTGCATCAAATTGCAAATTCAGGGACCAAATCTTTTTTACCCCCCAAACTTGCATGTACCTGCATTGTTCCGACACCTGAACAGTGCAAAGCACAACACTACACCTCTATAACCACTGCAAATAATGCAAAAACAGAGGCAACACAATGCGCATGCCCAACGGTCGTATTTTTTTCCTCTATAAATACAATTTTCCGCAGCATGCACAAGGGAGTGAGAGATCAAAAAAGAATGAGAGGAAAAAGAGAAAAAAAAGGGGGAGCATGAACAATCGAATAAGAGAAAAAGTAGAGAATTAGGAGTGAAATTTATGTAAAAAAAATGCAAGTAATATTCTTCACCAGCCCTAGTGTCATCAACTCCTTTCCCTTCCCTTCTCTCTCGTTTCATTCGATTTTCTCTCACTTAAACTAGGCACTCTAGCATCTCTCTCCTCCTCCAGCAGCCATTAACTCTGACCACCTTGCACCACTCGTCACCTCTAGTAGCCTCCACTCCACGCCAAACATCCCACCAGCAACTCAGGCGAAGGCAATGAAGAACAACCCCATCGACTACAATGTGACCGTGCCCTTTTCGACGCCCACTTCAGCCACGATAGGAAGAACCACCTCGACACCACCACGACAGGAAGAACCACCTAGACGCCCTCTTCATAACGGTATTAACAGGTACGTCATTCGTCACACTCAAAAATCTCTCATTTTACTGTTCATGTCTCCCACACATGCAGCCCCGATTTACTGTGAACAGTAAATCTCACCGGGTCGGGCCGGGTTTGGTGCCCGACCTAATGACTAAATCACACAGGCTTCCAACTCGAGAGAAGGACGGGTTTCCAGCCTGTCTAGATTGGAAGCCTAGTTCGAGAATACATGAGCCGGAGCCCAGCCTCAAAATAAAGGAGCTGAAGCCCAGCCCGAGAATAAATGGGCCTAGGCCCATTACAATATTGGGCAGGTGCGAGCCCAGCCCTAGCAGGCGGGCTGGGCAGCCAACCCACCAAAGAAATGAAAATTCTTATTGTTTCAAAAAATAAATATTGTCTTGGAGTTTGAAGAAAAAATGTGTTTTAGCATGGATTTCGCAAAGAAAAATCATTTCTCGCTGTTTTGGATTCTACATCATGTTTCTAAAATCCAAAGGGTATTGGCCAATATTCCAAAAATAGCAAAATCTTATTTTTGGGAATTTATTTTTCACTATTGATTTTTTGATAAATAAATCCTAAGGGGTTAATATCCATAATATTCGGCGGGGATAATTGCTATTATTCACTGTTGGTGTTTGGATCAGGGTTGTTAGTACCTTTCTGTTCCGCTCAAAATGGCTGGAACGTTAGGTTTCATTCAAAAAACCGAGACAAAACGATATCGTTTTCATCTCGGTTTTAATTCTGGCCCGTTCTGAAAATTCCAGTCAAATTCTAATCGGAACGTCTCGGTTCTGTTCCGGGTGTGTCGTTTCGGCCTTAAAATCTTCCTTATTTTGATTGACTTGTGATTTTTTTTCTAATTTTGAGATTATGTTTGTTTACCTTTGTGTTTGTATTTGTCATCACCCATTTTTTGGGTGATTCCAAAAAATATACTAATAAATAAATAAAATAAAATAAAAGGGGCTGGTGACGACAGAAAAATTAATGTGAAAATTTTGAACATTTTCGGAAGCCCGATCGTACCTCTTTTTTTCCCAGAAACAAAGGAAAATGCAAATTGAAGGCCAAACTAATTTATTCTTGGATAAATCTGCATAGAAGTTAAGCCGTAAGACATAATTATATTTTTATGGGCCAATTTGATTTAATCGTCGGCCGATTTAAAATATAATTATGCTTCAGAATTAATTCAGAGCTCAATTGAAGGATTTAATTAAGCACAAGAGCTTAATTATACTTTAAATGGGTCAAATTAATTTTATTGAGGGTTTGATTGCTAAGAAATTATATTCGGAAGCCTAATCTGGTTTAAATTGAGAAAATTGAGATTTTCAGCAACGAAACTCTTTCAGATTAATTGAGAGCCCAATTAAAGGATTTAATTAAGCGCAAGGGGCTAATTACACTTAAAATGGGTCAAATTAATCTAATTGAGGGTTTGATTGTCGAGAAATTAAATTCGGAAGCCTAATCTGGTTTAAATTGAGAAAATCGAGATTTTCAACAACGAAACTCTTCGGAATTAATTGAGAGCCCAATTGAAGGATTTAATTGAGCGCAAGGGCTTAATTACACTTAAAATGGGTTGAATTAATTTTATTAAAGGCTTAATTAGTGAGAAATTAAGATTGGTAGCTTAATTTGGGTTAAATCGAAATGATCAGAAGTTTCGGTGACGAAACTCTTTCGGTGAAATCGGAAGCCAAAATTGAAAATAAAAACATTTTTCTTCCTGGTTTTTTCTGTTGAAAATTTTTTTTTTGTCATAACCTATTTATTTAAAAAAAAAAGAAAAAAAAAGAAGGAGGAGGGGTTGTGGGCAGCATGCTTAACCTTGTCGTGCCCATAACACACCATTCCTGGCCCATTTTCTAGACACCCTTCCCATGCCATGCACCATGCCTTCTTCACCTATAAATAGGAGGAGAAAATATACAGAAGGGAGGGGGAGATAAACTGAAAAAACTACACTGTCACCGTGAAAACTTGGGGACGGGCTGAAAATTGGGAAGAAAACACTGTCACGGGGGATAGAAAACTGAAAGAAAAAAAATGGAAAATGGCAGGGTAGAGGAAATATGTTGACAGTGAGGGATTGAGGGGAAAATAGAGGAGAATTCGCAGAAAAAATGGGGTAAAAAACTAGGAAACAGGGGACGAGCACAACAAACACAGCAAAAAAAAAAACTTGCACTAACAGCTAGCTGCCCCTTCGTCTCAGCGCCGCCAGAGCAACTCCAGCAGACCTCTCTCTCTCCTCGTGTGGCAGTGCCGCTGCCTCCCCCTCTCTCCCCCTTCTTTCTCCCCTTAGCAGTCCTCTCTCTTCGAAAAACCAGCCTGCAGCAGCGTTGCAGGTAGCTTTCTCTCTCCCCGACGACGTCCTCTCTCTCTCCAAAAACCAACACGTCCAACATCCTTCCCTTAGCTCCCGTCACCCACCACATCAGCAGCTCCTCCTCAGCTCGCGTTTCCAGCTCCGGTGACCTTCACAGCGGCAACAGCACGAGGCAGCACAGGAAGACAACAACAGGTCAGCAGCTTCGAGAGATCCTCCCGGCCACTATAGCCCACCATTTGCGACACCACCACCACAGGGGCAACCACCTCGACGTCCTCTACCCAATGACAGTGGCAGGTGACCCTCTTGTCGTGGTCGGCCGATAAAGTACTGTTCGCGTAAATTGCAGTTTACGTGTTTTGCGTTTTCTTTTCTTTTCTCTTTTTTCTTAAATTAAAAAAAAGGAAATAAAGGAACTGTGGGGCAGGGCTGCACTCGGCCCAGCCCAGCCCAGCAGTGGTGGGCCTTTGGCCCACCAAGGCTGGCCCATTTGGTTGTGTTAGGCCCAACCTGAATTTTTTTATTTTAACAAAAAACAAAAAAAAATATATTTAAAAAAAATGTGTTTGTTTTCGTGCATACGGCTGAATTCCAAGGTTTTTCCATGCATATTTTTCATAAAAAAAAATATGTTGCATCTTTCTCATATTTTAAAGGAAAATTGGATATCGTAACCAGTTTACGATTATCCATTGGCATTCGGCCAAAATCTAAAAAAATTAATAATTATTTTCTTTTAGCTTTCACGGTGTAAATTTATATTGTAAAGTATACCTGTAAATAAAAAGATTTTTTTATTGCGGTGTAAAATTACATTGTAAAGTAAATCCGTAGATATATTAAAAAAAGAGTTTTTAACTGCAGTGTAAAATTACATCGTAAAGTACACTCGCAGACAAAAAAAATATTTTTTTTGAAAATACAGTGTAAAAATTTTTAACTTAGAAAAAAACAATCAAACAACAATGCAGCTTGCCTTAGGTAGGGTGCATTGGGGGTGACGCGTCTTCCCCTTGCACAACAAGTCCCCTTACGCAAGACTCTCGAAGAC